>CM034706.1:200705572-200726809 GCA_020142125.1 Phrynosoma platyrhinos | reverse complement strand
ATCGGGACTCGCAGGACTCGCAAAAGTCGCAGGACCCACCGCCGCTGCACAAAAGACGCAGTAGCAGGACGGCCCGGTACCATTTGTTCTGCGGACCGGTACCGTGCCGCGGACCGGGGGTTGGGGACCACTGCCTTAGCCCTTAAAGGGGAAAAGTTGCCTACCCCTGGCTTACAGCAATTGGTATTCCCTGGTGGTTTCCCAGTACAGTGGGCTCACCCTATCCATCCATCCACCCATTCCTGGAATCTAGTACAAAGTGGTCCCAGAGCAGCAGTAGAGGTAATCTTGGCTGACAGATGCATGTTCTTTGGCCTCCACTGTCTCTTGGGACCCCTTTCTGCCTTGCAAATTAATGAGAAGGTGCGCAGCAAGGCAGAAGCAGGCAGCTGGTAGGCTCCCACAAGCCAGGAAAGATGGTAGAACGTGTGCCTGACAAAATGAAGGTTTGTTTTTGAATTTGTTTGTGTGAATATTTTTGAGCCATGGTTGGTTGAACCCATGAATGCAGAATCCATGGATACAGGGGGCCAAATATAGCCTCACACATTGGTTGGGGAATTATAATGCACTTTTATCAAGGAAGGCATGTGAAATGGCACAAAATGGTAGGGAAGAGAGACTACAAATTGCAACAAGCTTTTAAAATATGTGAGAAATCTAGAAACAATTTCTAAATTCTGACTACCCATCCTCTCCTGATCTGCCATATGGAACCTTGTTTGTTCCTCCACTCTTTTCTCTCCCCTACACCTTTCTCCACTTTATAAAAATGAATGCAGCATACTTGCTTCCAGATAAAGCACTACTGTGACTCCAAAAGTATTTTGTGAGCATCCCTTGAAAGAAAACAAGGACAAGGCAAACATTTGCTATTTATCTTTGAGCTATGGACATATGTCTTGGATTTCAGGGTTGGTGATTTCCCCCCTACTGTCTCAAATAGATTTCTATTCTACATTTCATTGCTCTTCTGTTGTCTCACAGCTCTTGCCTTTTTAAACATATCTACACTGTAACTGTATAAAAATGTCAATATTATTTATAGAAAAACACAATTATTGCAAAACTGTACCACTCCAGCCCTCCAAATGGGGAAACTGGATTTTGCCACTATAGTGCTCTCCCACTGGGATAACTTATGTTTGCTATTCATACAAGTGAGAAATGAGAAGGAAAGATATAATATACTTTACTAAACCAAGAACTAAAGTTTGTTTTTTGAAAAAAGAATTACCGGGGGGGGGGGGGAAGCAAAGAGAAATGGGCGGGGAAGAACAAAAGCTAAAGTTGGCATGAAATAATTTGGTAATTTACCATCAGAACTCTTGGAAGGTCACATTATTCACTGCATTGAAGTACTGAAACAATTTTTCCTTCAGCAATTTATTCACATTCTAGCTGCAGTATGTGGGTTATATTCTGAGATGTAAATACCAAGCTTCATTCCATTCCCTTGAGAAAACTTACCTGAAAGATAATACTGTGTATTAAACAGGAATGATGAAACAATATGTAAGTCTGCAAGAAGCAGTGGGGGTTTTTGTAGGTCTTGATAAATATAAATCATACAGATCGTTTTAACTACCCTGGTTCAATGCTAGGGAATTCTGGGAATTGTAGTTTTGTGAGACATTCAGACAGCTCTGCCAGAGAGCTCTGGTGCCACAATAAACTACAATTCCCAGGATCCCCTAGTACTGAAACAATGCAGTTAAAGCGGTCTCGTCAGCTAGCTCAGATAATGGATAAATCATGGTTCTTGGTCCTAGAATTAGCATTACATTCTATCATCTCATGCTTCCTGAGACAGTATTTTTAGGTTTGTTATACCCCAGTTTATATACCAGTAAATTATGGTTTAAGCTCCAATTACAGTTACGTATTCTAAGCCATGATTTAAGTAATATGTACAAGAAAATAGTTTATGTATGTCCTTTTACGTCACCTGTTGGTTTATAGAGACCACATGAATTTGGTCAAGAAACTAGTTTAGGGCATAGAAAAATAATTCAGCACAACCAGCTGAACCAATAACAACAACAACAACAACAACAACAATAAAGACAGGGTTGTTTTCTTTATTTCACCTAGGTCAAGGTTGCACAACATGCAGCCCCTCAAAGGTGGCAGGATCCCAACCAGTTCTTTCCACAACCCAGTTGATTAAGGGAGTGAAATCACTGTTCTCTGGCTTTTGGAAATCACTATTCACCTGCTATTGTAGGAGCCGGTAAAGAGCAATCTTAATGGAGAATGTGTGTGCAAGCGACAGCTTGGCCAAAATCTTGATGTTAGTCCTAAATAGAATCAATGTGATTTACCCACGTGATTTACCCACTGAATCAAAGTGATTTACCCATGTGCTGACTCACCATTCAACAATTAATTGAATGGCGTATGGATTCACTAATAAAATGTCAGCTTATGTCTGCCCCCTGTGCTTGCACTGGATGTGCTGTAAGTGCCAAAAAGATTGTGCATCTCTAGTTTGAACAATGGCATATATAAATGACTGGAAAATCCAAAGCAGATTTACTATCTAACAGAATTAGGAACTGCTCTAATACTCAAAGAATTACCCAATAGTCCAAGTATCCCACCAATATACTAACTACGATATTCTCAGTGAAGCTGACTATTCCATCCACCCCTTCAAAAAGCAATATCACAATTTCTTCCTTACATCTTATGAGTGTACCATTCTGCCAATAATAAAAGCAACAACTCTTTGCTATCAACTGCTGCACAGCAATTTCCTAGTAGAAATGTAGTCTGAATCCAGGAATTCTGTAGTGGAAAGCATTGGCAGGCAAGGCGCAAGCAACCGTACCACAACGAAACTGCTGTCCAATCAGACATTATGGCTTTGCGGACCAAAGGTCATGAAGCACTTTCCTCAGTCTGGACAATCAGTTCTTGAATAACAGCACTTTTTCCAACACAGAATCTGTATATATTTACCAATCCAATTTTCTTGTTCAAATTTAACATAGCTTAATGCATTTAAGGTAAACCAATCTAACGAATCAGGACTGCTTCAATCTGTACCCTAGTCTACCTTCAAGCAAGGAAAAACAAAAGGGAATAAGGAGAGGGGGAGGGAACAAAAGTAGTCACCTGATCCATTTATGCACCCTGAATAAATAAATCTGTACAACACACCTTGTACTTTTTTAAAAGGCTAACAAGAGTCCCTTAGGGTTGCTTCTACTCTTAACAGAAGCAGCAGCAACAACACATTCCTATTCAACCCTGGTCATCACAACATCATGAAAAGGAACATGATTAGCGTAATCTGTACAGATGTTTTGTTTAACATTCAGGAGTAGTTGTGTTGGCCATTTAGCAAAATCAAACAAAAATCCATCAGTGATACCTTTGGAGCTTTGAAAGCTTGCAACATTTTGTGCATTTTGGTTGGCCAATAAAGGTATCACTGATTTTTTTTTTTTTTTTTTTTGGTTATTTGCCATCAAGTCAGCTTTTGCCAACCTTATTGATGAAAGACCTTCAAGAGTTCTGATCATCAAGAAACCTGCTCTTATCTAGCAATGTCAGGGCTATGGCTTTCTTGACTGACTCAATCCACCTGTAATCTGGTTTTCCTATTACTTTCCAATTAACCAAACATTGTCATCTTTACCAATGAAAGCCAAGCTGTGTCTTAAGAGAAGAACATGGGATTCTCAACACTGTGCTCTCTGCAAAGTGCTCATGTAGTATATCAACATGCAGCAAGTGGAGTTCTGAGTGCTTCTTTTACCCACTTTTAGGATGCCTTACTTGGGAGGTCCATTTTAAAACCAGAGGGGTGTTTCCCCATGCTTTGAAAGTTAAAAACTGGCAGTCTGAGGGTTTGTTTTTTTTTGGGGGGGGGGTTGGAATTGATACTTTTAATTTGTCATTTTTATTTTTAGTATTTTAGTACAATAAATGACAGTTCCCATGATTCCCTAGCACTGAGCCAGGGCAGTTAGTGATCTCAAAATGGATTATTTCTGGCAATCTGTTCAGGCCCTAAATTGGTTTTTCAAACTTCCAGCCTCTTCATTCTCCTGCACCACCAAAATATTTACATATATAGTGCTGGATAATTTTATTTAATGCTGTGGCATAACTGCAAACTGTGGGAATAAGTTTAGGGTGGCTAAATGATCTATGTTGTGCACTATTGGGTGTGGTACATTTAGCCTTGTTACAACTGGTTATACAAATGGTGAAAGCAGCTCAACTTATTCAACCCTGACTTCTTTTCATGCAGATGAAAAAGTGGGGAAAGTTCTGGTTCAGCTCTCAATAACTCATACAGCTTTCTGTAGGAGTAATGTAAATAAATACAATGTAGTAATCTATGGTAATCTCACCAGATATTGGCAAGAGGGGAAAGATTTTGCTGTAATCTAATGCTCGTGTCCAGACTCAATAGCATGAATCCAAGGGGAAACCCTCAAAAAAGACAAGACTGATATGTGACCTGCTTGTTGTTCATCCACTTTAATACATGTTTCACCTGTGTTTCAGAGTGCCATGCCTTCACAAGGCCAAGCTGTCCTTGCTATTGCAAGGAGTAGAGCCTTTTATAACTCTTAGGGTTGCCTTGTTTGCAGTAAAAGCAGATATTTTATGGAAGCAAGAAGTAGGTAAAGGCCTCAAATAGACTGTTTTGCAAATTCTAAGAGGGGTTTAAACAGAAACAGATCCAATTATTTTAAATTCTGTAGATATATATATGGGCCATTTCAAATACAAATATTATATTTGTATACATACATACATATATGTATGTATGTATGTATGTATGTATGTATTTGAAATGGTCTGGAGACTTATTCAATAAAGATGATGTCTTTAAAGCCTTCACAAGGTGGCTTGTAGCTTATAAAACACAACAGCAAATAAAAACACAACAGCAAATTAAAAATACAGCAGTCTTCTAGATTTTCTTTTTCTTTTTTAAATACTAAATTGACACAGGAATAAAGTATCATCAGATTTGTTTAAATTAGTAGCAATGAATCCCATCTTGCTCTCTGCAGGCAGAATTCTAAGTCCTATCTCAAGTACCTGCTAACCTAATAGGACCTCTGCTGCTGACATGAATATTCAGGCAGGTTCATATAGGTGTAGGAAGTCCTTCAGATATCATGGTTTCAAACCTTTCACAACCCAAATTAGCACTCTTAACTAGGGCCAAGGAACAAGCATGCAATCAATGTTAACTGCTAAAGAAGTGTAATGTGATCATGATCTAAGCACCAGGCTCCCACAAGCATCCTACTCCCTCCACAATGTTCTTTAAACCTGGTTGCTAAAACACCTTCAAGGCAGCCCTATCGAGTTCATAAAGCCAAAACTAACATGTTCACTTAGGACTGGAATTAAATAGATAGCCACTTATGAACTGAATTGGATAGGACTGGAATTGAATAAATAGCCATTGATGGTTAATAGTTGTAGCAAGATCTCCAAGCATAACTTTCATAAGCTACAAGGTGCTAGATTATGACTACTTATCCATAAATAAAGTAGAAGCTGATCAGTTTTAGTATCAAAATATTAATGTCCAAATAGGATATTTAAGTTGCAATCCTAGTAGGGAAGTCCTTATACAGTGGGCACTTCCCATCTGTGGGGGTTTGCTTCTGCCCTCTCCCAACAAAGAAAAAGCACAGGTGCACAAGCCCATATTAGTCAACAGTCAGTGTTGCGCATGTGTCTACGTCAGACCTGCATAACATACAGCCTGGGGGCCACATGTGGCCCGCCAAGGAATTATCGGCAGCCCCTAAGGATGGGGAACAATTTCAAAGCTCCTCTGCTGCTTAGTCTTCTCCTGACATGAGGGCATGCAGAAAAGGAGGGGGAAGGGTGCTCACCCTGTAAGGCTCCACCACCACCCTGCTTTGTCCTGAGGGGAAGGCCAAGCAAAGGAGGAGGAGGAGAGGTGAACACCCACCCTGCAAGGCTCCTCTACTGCTCGGCTTTCTCCTGAGAGGGCTGAGGAGAGGAGGATGGAATATTAATTCATTATAATTAATATTAATAATTGCTATTAATAGTTTTAATTTAATATTTAATTAAAACCTATCTGCAGCCCGAAGATGTTTAACCTATTTTAGCTTTGGCCCCCATCTACTGCCAAGTTGTGCAGGCCTGGTCTACGTCAACACACATACAGCCTTTTACTAACAGGCCGGAGTGAACTGTGGGAACTCCAATCCGCAGATGACTAGCCCACCAATACAGCAGGCCCACTGTATCTATACCATAAGCACTGTAATTTTGGAGATCAAATCATATGTTTATATATGCTGTAAATTATTAAACAAGTATTTTAATTTCCTCCTTTTTTAATATTAAGCAAATCATTAAACTTCTTAGCTTAGCACAGGGGTCGGCAACTTTTTTTGTCGGCGGGCCAGGGGGGGAGAGAATGGTGCTGGGGGCCGGTGCATGCGCACTTGCGCGTGCTTGCCCCCCGTGCGCATGTGCACGACTCCCACCAGCGTGCACCCCACGTCGCACGCGCATGACGCCGGGGCGCCATTTTTGCGGTTGCGGGGGGCCCCCAGGAGGACTCCCTCGGCTGCGCTGGGCCTACAAGGGGCCCGGCGTGGCCACGGTGGTCCCCCAGGAGGGCTCCCTCAACAGCGCTGGGCCTCTGAGAGGCCGTGGGGGATTCCAAAATGGCTCCCAGAGTTTCCCACGACGGGAAAGGTTGCACAAGACTCCGGGGCGCCATTTTGGAATCCAAAATGGCATCCCGGAGGACCCCCACGGGCGCGAAAGGCGGCGGTGGCAGGACTGGGCAGGGGCCGGTCCGAAGGCCTCCGCGGGCCGCACTCAATCCGTGGAGGCCTTAGGTTGCCAACCCCGGATTAGCATCTCTCAAATGTCATATCTGACCAATTAAAACACATACCAATTCAGCATGCCTAAGCAATTTTTTGTATTCCTACTACATGATAATTTTAATTACCACTTTTTCATTCTCTATATGCATACAGTTGTAAAATACTAATATCTCTGTACACGCCACAAAGTAAACTAGTGGAAGGATTGAAATGCCTACAACATCTATTGTACATTTAAAACATAACACATGAAAACACATTTTAATGTGTTATGAAAGCCACCTTGAGTCCCTGTCTAGCAGAAAGGCAGCATATAAATAAAGTAAGTAAATAAACAATATATAATAAATAATAAAACATTAAATGGTAAAACAGTATTGTGAGTAAAGTCTCTATTCAGTTTAATTAATTGGACATTGGGATTCACACAACTTCACATTGTTTCTTGTATTATCTGGTAACACATTTCTGATTTCATAATGGTTATTTTTATTAACAGAGTAAACAAAACCTTTTTTTGAATAAAGCAGACTAAAGCTACATTCTCATGACCTAAGATAGGTTAACCAGAAAAATTTATCATAGCTCACTACTCTCACATGTTTTCAAACTAATGTATTCAATACTATTTTCACACCAAAAGTTATATACAGGAATATTCCAGAGCTCTTCCTGTAAAGTTGTGGAGAAATTGATTCTCTCCCACAGGGAAGCGAAATCACAAGAATAAACAAGAACTACTAGGACTGTTTAGCTCAAGAATTAAAGTCTTTTTAAAGAGCTAGATAACTATACAAATTAACCCAGTAGGGACTGATTTTCAAAGAATCTCCAATTCTCTGGATGATTTACCGTGCTGTGAAATTTTTGGTGTTTGAACAAACTTCTGTTAACAGTTAAACCACCTGCAAGGGGAAAAATGTTCAAGTTGAAAACTTTGAGTGGAAATTCCCACCAACATGTTAAATCTATATGTATTCCTTCTCTACACTGTAGCTACTTTCAAAACAGGAAAGAGGAAAGTTATCTATATCACAAACATTGTCATTCAAGAAGGGTAAAATAATTACAAAAAGGTAGCACATTCGGCATCAAAGAAAATGTGCATCAATTCTTACTGACAGTACCTGGAACAGTATTAGGAAGTTTACTGGTTGTATTCACCAGATGTCCCTTACAGCAACTGCTCAAAATCCCAGAACTTTAAATTCATGTACAAAAAGTCCACTTTGCACAAATATAGATTTCAATCTCTTAATTTTTGTAAGCCACCTTGAGTCCCAGACTGGGAAAAGGGTGGGACATTTATCACTATTATTATTATTATTATTAGTAGTAGTAGTAGTAGTACTATTTTGGTTTCACAGTCTATTAGGTGTTATTGGCTGGAGTATCAGACCATCAATGATTTGGATCCTATCCAACAATCCAGGAATCTGCAAGGTTTTATTGGTTAACATAGTTAATGTGGCACGTTCCAAACAGTAATTTTGTAATTGTGCTATTCTGATCCTATCTATGGCAATTCAGATGTTTTCTCAGTCTATTTGGAATTTTTCCCAGAGCACCTATCACTATTATGATGACAATGACAACTGCTGCTATTAAACATCTGAAGCCCTTTCCCCCAAAGTACTACTACATAATTTCAGTGCCAGTGCTTCATTTCAGGTACAACATTAGCAATAACAGACCACACTGTCTTTTACATAAACTAGTTTTATGACCATGACAACAATACCTTTTACATTTTCTTGCTTTGATCCTATACTCTGAATTGTGTTGTAATGCCACATATATACTATTTTATAAAGCAAGGTGTCATATGCAGAGTTCTCTTGTGGGGAGATTACAACTGAAATTAAGTCCTATTTGCAGTGGGTCAACTATTAAGCACTTGTGGTGCAAGACTGCTACATAAAGATTGGGAAATATGCAAAAGGAACGTAATCTCTGCATCCAGTTAATGCAGAAATGCACACCTACAACCAAGATGTGTAACCTATTGATAATTATATATTGTACCTATGCTTTCACTCCCCTGCCCTGATCATAATTTCTACTGGCATATTATAATCATACCAGTAGTGTTAAATTATGTCACAGGCATGCATGTGGCAGTACTTGGAAGCAACATATTACAAGTAATGTCATTACTACTGCTGTTGCTGTTGTGTGTCTTCAAGTAAGTTTCTGTTTTATGGTATCCCTAAAGTGAACCTATCATGTTGTTTGTTTGTTTTTTGTTTGTTGTTGTTGTTGTTTGCAAGATTTATTCAGGGGAGATTTGACATTGCTTTCCCCTGAGAATGAGAGCATGCGACTTGCCCAAGCTCACCCAGTGGGTTTTACAGCCAGGTGGGGAATTGAACCCTGGTCTCCAGAGTCACAGTCACTTACATAACTATGCCACATTGACTCTCTAGTAATGTTATTAACTGTGAGGTCTTAATTTGTGATAACCAAGGCACTTCTATGACATTTTTCCTTTAATTTTAAAACATTCTCAGACACTCATGCTAACACATTATGGCTGGAATCTTGCAGGTTAATCCCAACTAGTGTAAATCCATTAAATAATCAGCCAACACATCGGTAAATTACATTGATTTAATGGGCCTTCTCTAATTGAGATTAACAACAGGATTCAAGCATAACAAGGACTGATGTTATTATAGAGTGGAAATGACCAGCCAAGCACACCTATATCACAATAAAAACTTTGACACAGATGACAAGGAAAATGGGATGGGACTATGTCTTTCTGGTCTCAAGATGTAACATTTAGCACTTACATGAGAACACTTTTATGACTGTACAAAATGAGCAATGGCACTTAGCACAACACAGGGTACCACAACCCCACCCCAAGGGGGAATCTGCATTTTAAAAACCCCTGTAAACAACATTTCAAAACAAGCACCCGTATTTTCCGGCGTATAAGACGACTGGGCGTATAAGACGACCCTCCACTTTTCCAGTTAAAATATAGAGTTTGGGAAGAGTATGACTTCCAAAACTGTTGTTGTTGCTGCTGTGCACCTTCAAGTCATTTCCAACTGATGATGACACTAAGGCAAACCTATCATGAACCTCCTTATGCCCGGCGTATAAGACGACCCCCCCCACTTTAACCCCAGATTTTGCAGGTTAAAAAGTAGTCTTATACTCCAGAAAATAAGGTAAGAGAATTCTCACCTCCTCTCTGCCTAGTATTCATACAGGTTGAATTCCCATAGGAAGGTAGCTGCCAGCAGCAAATATCATAACCACTTGAAAATGGGTCTTGAAGGTATCTACTGTGTCTCCCTTTGGTCTTCCTTCATATCTTTATAATCAGTGTATGCCTGCACAGCAAGACTTCTCATCTCTCACATATATGCAGGCAGACAAAACCTCATTTCCTCCTACAAGGGGTTGGGGGAAGATACACCTCTCACAGTAAATAAGCAGGGGATATTCCTCTTCCCTCTGCCAAGGTACTGCTCACTTTGAAGTTTCAAAGTGTCATGGGCAGCTAACAAATAATTGACTTCTCGACTGCTCTTCTCTCACTAGAACCCAAATACCAGGGCTGCCTACCAAAAAGGCATTCCCTCTATCAGGGAGTTTACCCTGATAAGGATGAACTCTACATATGCACAGCGGGTTTCATGCCAACTATGGAGATAATGGGTCAGATCAGTTTACATCCTTCTCAAATGCATGGTATTTGATTCCTGTCAAGATTTTTGAGTACAGTGTCACTTAAAGGAAGCCAAGACTTTGCTCCATCTTGATAAACTTGCTTAGTAATGCTTTACTAATAGAGCAACAGTTTCATGCCACTCTGTCTCTGATGACAGGCAGGTCATCTGGAGGTGCCATTTGCAGTCCCAACTAACTTCCTCAAAACCACCATAAGACAGGAGGTTACTGACTGTGACCTTCTGGGAGCTCTTTGCCCTCACCATGTCCCTTAAAATCCCCTCATCAAAAAGCTATCTGGAGCTGCACTTCCTCATGTAGCTTAGCTACACAAAGCCATCTGCCTCTCTGCTGTTTGTCCATTCATTGTCCAAGGTGCAGAAGCATTACTGCTAGAATATGCTGTCAACCAAAGATACTATTCTCTAGTCACTTAACTGCAGAACCATTCACTTTTTGCTTGCTCAATAAAAGACAATGCAAAACAACTGATCCATATTTATTTTTTACATCTGGGAAGCCTGGTTGTAAATCCCAGCCTTCAGCAAGAAGAGTTTGATGTCAATGGAAAATATGAAGCTTTGCTCCCATCCATACTCCATGAGGGAATGAATGGAGGAAGAGAGACTTCAGTCCAGATCCCAATCGTGAAGGGGGGGGGGGGGAGGAACTTCAGAATAGCCCCAAACATAATGTGAAGTGTCAGGATCCCCTTCATACCTTAGTCATACCCACCAATCATGATCAGGAGAAAGGAGAAGGGGTAAGACCTCCCCTCCTATCTTGGCCAGAAAGAGGAAGGAGAATGGGATAAGCCAAACCCTGGCCTCAAACATGCTGTAAAGGGGAAGGATAATGGAAAGGGCCAAGCCTGGTCCAGAGGGGTTGTGGAAAGCAAGAGAACAGAACTGAAGCTTTTTTCAGAAACTAAACAAAAATATGAGAAAGGCATGCAAATGTGCATAACTCAAAGCCAGATCCTGAGTGTTGAGCAGGCTATAGCTTCAGCTTCCCACGGACCCAAAGTGAACTTGAGCCATAAGGCCCTGTATATACAGCCCACATGAATCCTGGCCATGCTGCCCTTCTCCCCTCATGTTTAAACTGTACAGTGGGAGGCCCCACTCCAAGGGGAATCATGCATTCTAGTACCATATTATGCAGCACTGCACACACTGTAAGCTTTTGACATCGTTTTGCGGGAGGGGTATGTCATAGTAGGCAAAGCCATCTATCTATTGGTGCTCCTGCTACTAACATGCTCTCCCACTCATGCCATGGGATTTCCACATAAAAGGCAAGGTATTTCAATGAACATGAATGAATAGAATAGAATAGCTGGAGCTGCATGTGCTGGTATGGAGTCATGGTACCACTTCATCTCATTCCTGTGGTTGCACAGCCTCCTGCTGCTTTCTCTTGCTTTATCACTAGTCATATCACCACCAGCTGGCAGATTTTTCTCAGGTTGTAGTGCCTTCCTTCCTCCTCCTACCCTTTTGGCATACCTCTTCAGACTATCTGCATTGGCCATATGGTTAAATTTAAACATGTGATGCTGCCCTATATACCCTCAACAGCATTTGCTTAACTTGAATTGCTAGTACATTGTTATCTGCTGTACAATCAATGGCACTGTCCTTTCACTAATAGCTTTATTTATTGGAGACAAGATCTGTGATTTTGTGTGTGTGCCTGCACATGTGCATAATAGGGGGAAAGCATCCAGTGGTAGAATCACAGGTTCACAGAAATGGAGAAATAGAAAGAACCTTCAGTGGTCAACTACTAGACCAACCCTGTCAACACTGGAGTTCCATAACAAAAGTCAAACCTGTTAGATGATCATAAAACCTCTTTTTAGCATATCTCCAAGAAAAGAAAATCTGCCAACTTCCTGTGTTTTGAATGAATTCAATGGTCTGGGAGGAATTTAGCATTCTGGGCAATAATGGTAACAAAGTGACATGGCACAAACATCAAGATGGATCTCAAGATCAACAGGAATGGAGGGCTGCAACTGTATGCATTTCTGGACTGGCTGGGCTTCATTACAACATGCAGAAACTGGGTTGATCCCCATACTTTAACTGCTGAGTAGTTTCTTTGTGTCTTATCCCTAGAAGAAGAGGCTTGTATTCTTCTGCTGATTTCTTACCTTTGAGGTTGTTGTCATTCCTTCCTCCACTGAAAGCAGACTGAAGTCAGCAGACAGTCAGCTAGCCTAGTGCTAGTTCAGCTGGCTTTCAGCCTACCTGTTCAGTTTGGATGCATTATTACTCTATCCTGTAAGCTGCTTTGCGTCCCACACTGGGAGAAAAGTGGAATATAAATAAAACAACAACATAGGTTGAGTCTCCCTTATTCAAAATGTTTGGGACCAGAAAGATTTTGGATTTTTTCCCAGATTTTGGAATATTTGCATGAGATATCTCGGAGATGTGACCCAAATCTAAACACAAAATTCATTTATCGTACGTTTTGTATATACCTTATAAACATAGCCTGAAGATAATTTTATAGATAATATTTTTAAATAATTTGTGCAAGTTTCTGTACATTGAACCATGAGAAAGCAAAGGTGTCACTATTTCAGACACTCATGTAGACAATTTTGGAGTATTCTGGATTTCTCAATTCTGGGTAAGGGGTAAGGGATACTGTAATAATTGTTTGTTAGAATAAATTCTATGGATGTAAAGTTCTAGGACATTTTGAAGTCAGATAAAATAACTTTTCCCATTTTTCCAGAAAAAAGCAGAATTTTTTAAAACTGTAATTTTAGCACTATTTACAGTTTGAAAGTCATTTTGTAACTTGAAGAACATAAAATTAATTAACCTAGGTCCAAAACACATTGAAGAAATTATCCAGTTTAAGACTGCTTTAACTGCCCTGGCTCAGTGCTAGGGAATTCTGGGAATTGTAGTTTTGTTAGTCATTTAGCCTTCTCTGTCAGAGAGATCTGGTGCCACAATAAATTACAGTGCCCAGGATTCGCTAACAATGAGCCTGGGCAATTAAAGCAGTCTCAAAGTGGATTATTTCTGCAGTGTAGTATGGACCAAGTTTGGCAAAAACATCATCATGTTTGAAATATTAAGAGTATACATTATTCAGAATTACAAATCCAACTAACTTTTAAAAAATCTTATTTCTTGTTACAGATGAACCTAAAAAGTCCTGAATTGTAAGATATTCCTGAACTATAAGGAACCACTTTGAGCCTGTAAGTTTAAGTGTGCCAGAAAGCCCTAATTAGAACAGAGGAAACCATCAATAACAGTAAAGCATAGAAAATTATCTGTCTCCACTAGTTCTCCACAATATCAAGAAGACATAACACATTCATTCTACTTCTCACAAAAGCAGAATTGTAATGAGGAATTGTAATTATCCAGTAAATTAAGTATGGTCCAAAACACACTGCAGAAATAATGTAATTTGAGTCCACTTTAACTGCCCTGGCTCAGTGCTAGGGAATCATGGGAACTGTAGTTTTTTCTGAGCCACTGAGCCTTCACTGTCAAAGAGCTCTGGTGCCACAACAGACTACAATTCTCAGGATTTCTTAGCACTGAGCCAGTGCAGTTAAAGTGGTCTCAAACTGGATTATTTCTGCAGTGTGTTGGACCTAAGTGTTACATAACAGTCTTCCTCTTACATACTATTTAGAAATTATTTTGGGGAAGTAAACATGCAAATACTTCATCTTTAACATTTTATTCATCATTCTAAGATAATATATTCCATAATACAATATTTTTCAATTATTTCTGCTTGTTGTCCCCAAATTATTCTCTTGTTTTCCTAGGTCTTCAAATCTCCTAAGTCTCACACTTAATAATTTCAAGTGCTGTAGAGGCTTAATTACTTGTATTTACAGAGATATGTATTTTAAACTCCTTCGCACAATAAAGTTATTTAATATTTGAGTGATAATGGAATTTCCCTAGCTCTATCTGTAAATTAAGCCTTGCAACAAATGGCACATTTTAATTTAAATTCATGGAACTCCTTAAAACAGAAACAAAAGAAAAGAAAAATGTACAATTCCTAGTCCAAAGTGAAGCTTGTTGTGCTTAATCAGATGTATTCCCAGCAACTCTAATCTTAACCCAGATCTAATCTGCACTGCAGAAATCTGGAAATATGTATGAGATCTTTAGCCTTCTCTATCAGAAAGCTCTGGTGCCACAACCAACAACAAACCCCAGAATTCCACAGCATTAAGCCAGTGAAAACAAAGTCAACCCTGCATTATTTATGCAGTAGATTCAACCTCCTACTATGTTGAGACCAACTTCCTACTATGTTTAGATCTTCATCCTAAAGTTGGGAAATTATTGTGTGAATGAAATGAGCATTTAAGAAAACAATGTTAACATTTCAGAGAACAACTTAACAACATTCTATTTTTATTTTACTTTCTCTAGCTGCAAGATGTAGGTAGGGTTCAACACCTAGGACACAGAGAACTAGTTTATGCAGAGTCTATTTGTCTGTTTAGTCCAGTATTGTTGGCACGGACTGGCTGTAGCTCTCTTGGATTTTTGAAAGCTTTTCCAACACTATCTGGGAATGCCATGAACTGAACCTGTAACCTTCTGCACATAAAGCACATTTTATACCATTATCGTACATACTGTCCTCCTAAGGGACTGTCCTTAAGTCTCAATACTGCACTGCATTTGCTTACTCTTTTTAACAGGAATATTAATACACTTTATCTAAAAGTTGTTTGATTGTAAGGTAATTTCTGCTTATACATATTGTGAGATGATAAATTTTACTAAGCTACATTGGTTGAGATAGTCTTCCTAAAATTAGTAAAGACTAAAAACACTTTATGAATGTTTGTACAAATTTATGTACAACAAAACTGAAATATGAATCAATATAATTTCAAAAAATCCAAACTATATTTAATTCCCCAATCCCAATGATCACCTAAGTGAACATTAATCACTCACACATCCCCTATTGCTTTTTAAAGAGCTGGACAGTGAAAAAAGTAGATAAAAAGAAAATCAACTTATTGGTAGTGATGGAGAAGAGTGCTAAGGATACTGTGGACAACCAAAAAGACAAACAAATGGGTCCTTGAACAGATCAAACCTGAAATGCCCCCAAAAGCCAAGATTATCAAATTGAGGCTGTCATACTTTGGGCACATCATGAGAAGACATGACTCACTGGAAGAGACATTAATGCTAGGAAAGGCTGAAAGTTGTAGAAAGAGAGGAAGACTGCATGCCAGATGGATAGACTCAATCAGGGACAACACAAACATCAATCTACAAGACTTAAGCAGAGCAGTGGAGGACAAATGGGTCTTGGAGGTATCTCATCCACAGATCGCCATGAGTCGAGATCGACTGGAGACCAATTAACAACAACAATGACCTACAGACCAATTTCTGGGTTTTTTGGCCGCCCTTCAGAATTAGTAAATAAGCATAAGAAATTGCCATTTTAAATCACAGTTATGTCATACTACTTCAATTGTTGTTGTGTGACTTCAAATCATTTCTGACTTATGCTGACCCTCAGGCAAACCTATCATGGGGTTTTCTTGGCAAATTTCCTCAGAAGGGGCCATCCTCTACTTCAATGCAATCTGTCAAATAGTTAAAAACTACTCAATTTCCTTCAGTTTCTTCCCAGCACTCCAAGTATTCAGAAATCTTACCATACCCCAAGTAATGTTAGCAGAAAGTAAACAAAAACAAATGCACTATTAAAGCATAAAAAGCATTTCTACCATTTGTCGGGCTGCTCTATTTAACACTTAAGGTTTGACTAAAGTATCAGTCACAGGCAAGGAGGTGGGGGGACAGGAAGAGCACATTCTATCCAAGTACAAACAATGCTATCAGTCCTGCCAGAAACCAACCTTACTAAGGAACGGTTATCCACCTCCTAACCGAGGAGCACATGCAGTTAAACAGCCTCTGTAAGCAAAGCCTTCAGTCTTACACAACTAGGAAGTCTACCCTCCTAAACATTCAAGACACCCTATTTGTGCTTTCTTACACACCCACAAGTCAATCCCTCCTTCTCAGCCTGCTCAGCAAGAGCTCTGCTGGATTATTTTACAGGGCGATCTGCATTTGTTCTGTGTATCTTGCATGGAAAGCAAGAGATAATGACCAAGTCCATGAAACTCTTTCTAGTTGTTTTTTTTTTTTTTTTTTTTTTTTTTGAAAACATGGTTTGCAGCTTGTTGGGGGGGGGGGGAGTGAAAGCTACTCCACATGATATGGGCCTAGGTTTTACCTAAACATTCACAATTTAGATCTATCACTCCTGTTTGTTCTTAACTCCTTCCAACTGGTCCCACTACAAGCAAGTACCCCTTTCCCCAAAACAGCAGTTATTTACATGCCATCAGAACTTCCTATGCCCTACTCAATACATCAAGGGCTCCCTTCCCCAACCACCATGCTCCTTCATCTTTTACCACAATTACCCCATTATTTCCTCCCACCCCGCTCAGATAAAATTATGGCTGAGTCCTTCCTCCCCATTGTTATTACTGTTGTGTGTCTTCAAGCCTTTTCTGACTTAGGACGATCCTAAGCGAACCTACCATGGTGTTTTCTTGGCAAAAGAGTGTGACACACACAGTGTGTTTATATGGCTGAGTTGGGATTTGAATCCTGGACTCCCAGCATCATGGTCCAACACTCAAACCACAACACCACCCTGGTTCTCTTCCTGCCAAAATCAAAATACTACCATAGTGCTGTTGTGTTTTGCATATATGTGGAGTATCACTTGCTACTAAGCCATTGTTGTTGCGTGCCTTCAAGTCATTTTTTGCTTATGGCAACTTTACCATGAGGTTTTCTTGGCAAAATTCATTCAGAGGTTTGCCCTTGCCTTCCTCTGAGGCTGAGAGACCAGTGGGTTTCATGGCTAAGCTGGGAATCGAACTCTCGTCCCCAGATTTGTAGTCCAACACTCAAACCACTATGCCATGCTGGCTCTCGCCTTTCTTTCTTAAATACATGCACAAAAATACTATGTGGTACAGCCCTCCCACAGTCCTTATGATATTTCTCCAACAGTAGGTACGCATGTTTTATACACGGGAGTATTCATGGATACACCCTCCCATGAAGCCTTGCCTCAACAGAACAATACACAGATTTACATGCCAATACTCTCAACCAAGGGTCACACAGTATATATACCCCACACACCTCCATGCCACCATTCTCTGAAGATGCTAGTCACAGAAGCAGGCAAAACGTCAGGAATACATTCTTCTAGAACACAGCCTCACAGTCCAAAAAAACCACAAAAACCTCCCATGTACACTCTGAAGAAAAGGCCCTTACACATCAATTACTTGACCATATTTATTTTATATCCCACCTTTATTCTAAAACAGGAACTCAAAGTAGCTCACAATAAGGTTAAAAAGGGATACAGGTAAATAAATAAATAAAGCTACACCAAACCCTGCCTCATGCTTTCCTCTACAAACACCCTCCCATCATTTACCTTCCAAACCAGCCTGCCTGGACTGTCCCACTGCGGTCCAACTCTCCACTCCTGAGGCCTATGGTGGTTCCTTCCCTCCCTCACACCCTCAGTCTTCCCTCAGGACCTTTAGGCACAGGGTGCCCGCATGTCCTCACCACAAAGGAGGACAAAGCACTGAAAAATGGAGGATACTCAAGAACAAATGGAGGACATGACCAAATAAAACAGTTAAAAACACTCACAGGAATATAAATTCCTGCTTCCTAATCAGGCTCAAAATAGAGGACATTCTGGAATTCCTTCTGGACAGAAGGCTGAAATTTGGACATCTGGTCAAAGTTGGTAGCTTAAACTATTATAAACCACAATTCAAAGACATAACTGTGTTAGTCTGGAGAAATCAAGAGAGCAAAGGAGTCTTAGTATTCATTTCTTTAATTTAGGGTGACCAGATGTCCTCACTGCATAAGAAGGCAAGACACTGCAAAATGGAGGACATTCAAGAAAAATGTAGGGGCATAAGACGACTTATAAAAGCTGAAAACACTTCTAGAAGTGTGAATTGATGCTCTCTGGTAATGCTTAAAATGGAGGACATTTTGGAATTCCTCCTGGACAGAAGGTGGAAAAGTAGGGCATGACCTGGAAAATGAGGGTACCTGGGTCAGGAGGGCAGGGGAAAAGAAGAGGATGAGGCATAGCTTTCCTTCTAAACACACACTGACCACTGATTCACAAGCATTCAGGAGGAAGGGAGGAATGCACTTTGCCCATGCTCAAAGGCATGCAACTCTTTGTGGTGGCATTCAATGTCCTCAAATTTGATCCTAGCTCCAATTATAATGTGAGAGGAACAGAGTAGGGAACAGGATGATCAAGTGTCCTCACCACAAAGGAGGAGCACAAGACACTCCAACATGGAGGACATTCAAGGAAAAAATGAAGGACGTAACCAAATAAAAAGCTAAAATCACGTAGGGATGGAAATTTATCCTCTTAGTCAGGCTCAAAATGGTAGACATTTTGGAATTCCTCCAGGAGAGAAGGCAGAAATGGAGGACAGGTCCTGGAAAAGGAGGAAGCTTGGGCACCCAGAGAATATTACCCTCTCCTCCAGCACTTGCCAGAGTGGATCCCTCAAAGGAGACCCTCCTTTATCTTCCCAAACCTCCTACGGAGCACTACTACTAACTACCAGCTACCAGCCTAATACCAAGCCCGTCCAAAGGGCCTTCTCCCCCCAGACAACTCCCAAACCTAATGCTCCCCTTATGTTATTAGTTTGGGGCTTATATTAGTCTGGGGAAATCAGGATTGCAAAAGAATGTGTGTCTGTGTGTCTGTTTTTTTATTGTGACTAAACAAGCATGTACATAGAATAACAAAAATAATAAATAAAACAAATCAACAAACTTCACAACTTCGAATTATAATCAAAAGGTGAGGGGCCATCCTCTTTAATTCTATATTATTTGAAACATTTGATCTTTTTCAAACCCAGCACTCTCCATATGTGGATCAATTCCAAAACATCTGACCAGAGATCCAGAAGAGATTCAACCAGAGGTCCTCCCGGCAGAGGAGGAGGAGGCGGCAAAATGTAGGACAACTCAAGAAAAAATGACCATATACAGCAGGGGTAGGCAACCTTTCTCCTTTAAGGGCCGAGGGACTTCAGCTCCCAGAAGCCTCAGCCATGTTGGCCAATAGTCCCATGTTAGCCAACAGCTCCTGGGATTCTGGGAGCTGAGGTCCCTCGGCCCTGATATACAGTATACAAAAGCTCAAAAAGCCCACTTCTATAAATGTACATGCTTCTTTATTCACAATAAAAAGCCATTTAAATACATAAAGACATTCTTGTGCTGACAGGCCTTTGCAAACTGATAAGGGTTGGGAATGTTGTCCTAATGAAACTTTAAGGTTTGTGCTGGAGGTCTTTAAGGGAGGCCAGGGGGTCTCATCCATAGGGTCGCCATGGGTCGCAATCGACTCGAGGGCAGTTAACAGCAACAAATTTTTAACAAATTCTATTTTAACTCATAACTGTTGTAACTTTTTAAATGGTTTAACTGCTTTTTGAATTTTATATTTATACATTTTAATGTTGTATTGTTTTTAAATTATATTGTATTGTATTGTTTTAAATCTACTGTTCCCCGACTTCAGTCCCTATATGGGGAGAAAGGCAGCATATAAGAAAATAAAATAAAATAATAATAATATATGCACGTATGTAAATATAAAGCCCCCCCTTTGCACTCTTGGTTTCCCCAAACTAGCATAATCCATGCTGCTTCTTAATCCTGCCCAAAAAATGGACTTTCAGGCCGTCAACAATTTATTTCATTTCTATGCCGCCTTTCTCCTAGGAAGGGACCCAAGGCGGCTTAGAAGACATTTCAAAACATCACAGTAAAATTATTTTTTAAAAAACGGTTAAAATCATCTATTTAAAACAATGTAAGTTAACAACCACCACAACAGCGCTTTTATTATTTACATTCTCAACCACCCCCTTCGCTTCCTACTCTCTCCCCATATATATATTTATCTACCTACCTACCTCAGTTTCCCCACAGAAGAGTAGCTGCTCAGCCGCAGCTCCGCTTCCCTTTCCTTTCCCCCAGGCCCTCTTCTTCGTTCCTCAGGACTAGGCCTCACTGCTCCTCGTCGTCGTCGTCGTCGCCTCTTCCCCGCCCCCCTCCGCCTCACTCTCCGTGTCGCTCGAGTTCCTCAGACCGAATCATAACAAAGCTCTGCCCAAAATGGCTGCCCTTCCCTTGCCCGGCCGGGGGCCGGAGGGGGCGGGGCCAATGGGGCGTGCGCATGCGCGTGGAGGGGAAGGGAGCGAGTGAGTGAGTGAAAGGAGGAAGAGGTGAGAAACACACCCACCTGTCCTTTGCCCAATGGGGAAAAGGCGCATGCGCACTCGGCACTCCCGGACCCTCGGGCTTCTTCTATGTTTTGTTTTTTTTAAACTCGGCCAGCCAAAGCTAAGGGACACCCGTCTTCCGCTTTGCGCATGCGCGGGTGGCTTCTTCCTCCCCCTGCTGCTGTTGCTGCTACTTCCGGCCTCCTGTAGTAGATTTGGCAGCATCCTGCTCAGTTCCTGGTTAACCTAGATCCAAAACACACTGCAGAAATAATCCAGTTTATATATGTATATATATATATATATATATGTATATAAATTTTA
>CM034706.1:200683286-200699312 GCA_020142125.1 Phrynosoma platyrhinos | reverse complement strand
TATATATATATATATATATATATATATATATATATATACTCAGATATAGATATGTATGAGAGAAACTCTCTCCATGTGAATGGCAGTTCTCAGGGCAAGATGGGCTTCATGCAGAGGGAGTGAAGAAATTGAGAAAGAAAGAAAGAAAGAAGTGGGTTGAGTGGGACATTTTCTTTTCCATCCGGAACTAAAGGATGGCCTCTGTTTCAGACCGAGGATCCCAAACGAAGGACTTACACGGAGGAATTAAAGCGGTGCACAGGAAACTCTTTCCCAACCCACCCACAAAATATGTCTGGTGGTTGTGTCCTTTGGGTGTTGGGGCTCGAAAAACTGGAGATAATCCCGGAATTTGATTGAGAAGATTTGTGCCGAGACTCTTTTTTGTTTGTTTTTTGCCTCTACCTTCCTCTGAGGCTGAGAGAGTGTGACTTGAGCAAGGTGGGTCTCCATGAGCCAGGATTCGAAGCCTGGTCTCCCAGAGTTGTAGTCCAACGCTGAAGTCGTTATACCAGGCTGGCTCCCGAGGATACCATTATACCATCATAAGTAGATGTAAAAATCCTCTATTTCTTGCAGATTGAGGAAAGAAGTGGTGGCATTTTCGTCCTGTGAAAAATCTGCCCGGCTTTAACCAACCTTTTGGGCTTCTCTCCTGTCTACTTCTCCCTTCTACGGCTTCCTTAATTATTAATTAATTATTATCTCCTGCTACTAGAGGGTGAGTATCTTATCTAATGTAGCACATTGGGATGTGACACATTGGCTGCACCTGCACTGCTGGAACAATCTGGTTTGATACCACTTTAACTGCCCTGGCTCAATGCTAGGGAATCCTGGGAATTGTAGCTTATTGTGGCACCAGAGCTTTCTGACAGAAAAGTCTGAGTGTCTCATAAAACTATAGATCCCAATTCCATAGCACTGAGCTGTGCCAGTTAAAGCAGTGTCAAACTGCATTAATTCTGCAGTGCAGATTACACCCCAAGTCTAGGGAAAGGTATGCTATAACTTCTTTCACTCATTTAGGGCCTTTGCAGACTGCCAGAAATAGTGCAAATTGAGTCCACTTTAACTGCCCTGACTCAGTGCTAGGGAATCATGGGAACTGTAGTTTATTGTGGCACCAGAGCTTTCTGACAGAGAAGGCTCAATGTCCCAGAAAAAAATACAATTCCCATGATTCTCTATCCTGAACCAGGACAGTTAAAGTGGACTCAGTTGCACTATTTCTGGCACTCTGCAAAGGCCCTTAGTCTCAAGGGTGTTACAAGATCCCCTTTCATAGTAATATTCCAGACTTAATGGCTGTGGCTCTGAATTCCACAAATTTAATGATGACCTTTCACTAAATGCAAGACCAAAGTAACCAGACTTTGCATACACTCCAGCATTTCACAGATGAAAACCAGGATACATGTGAGAAGGTAACATCAGAGTGTGGTCAAGATGGCAAAAGTTATAAATGAGGTAGAACACACAAGCGAAGAGTGGCTGCAGCAGTTTGCTTTTGCTCTGTCAGAGCGCTCTTGTGCCACAACAAACTGCAGTTCCATAGCACTGAGCCACGGCAGTTAAAGTGGTGTCAAGCTGGATTATTTCTGCAGTGCAGAGGCTATTGGGGATCGGGGAAACATGGAAAAGCAGAACAAATTACCAACGAGGTTGGCACCACTTGGCTACCTCAGAGAACTTCAGAAAAGGGAGGAAGAAAGGATCGTCAGCATAAAAACTGTAGATGGGACAAGAATGTATTTAGGTCATACCTGGTAAAACCAAGTTATACCACTGAGCAAGCTATAAAGCACATGTGCTTTTTATCTTTTGCTTTTGATGTGTGTAATTAAGCTGGCAGCTGGGCTAAGTATGCTCCATGGTTTGTTTATATTTATAAAATTAAGCAATAGCTTATTTTTTTTTTAAAAAAAAAAGTGCTTTTCATTTTGTTCAGCTATTACAAATTAGCTCTTGTCTTTGTAATAATGTTAACTTATGAGGAATTCCATTAAATACATACATTTTGAGTGAGAACAATGTGTGGAGGCAAGGGGAGGATATCTGCATATGCTAGATTTCTTTAGGATGGAGTCAGGACTCATGCATCATACTGAAGTTTGGTTTAAATTGAGCTCTGGGGCCATCTTTTACTTGTACTGAAGGTTGAATCTTTCTTATCTGAAATGTGTGGGACCAGAAGTGTTTGGGATTTTGGAATACCTGTATTTGCATATATGCACATAATGGAGTTCACAGTGAAGTATATGCATATCTTGGAGTTCAGACCAAGTCATAGTGCAACTTTCATGTGTCTCATACACATCTTATACACATAGCTTGAAGATAACTTTATGGAACGTTTTAAATAATTTTGTGCACAAAACAACATTGGTGTACATTGAACCATCAGAAAGCAAAGATGTCGCTGTCTCAACCACCCATGAAGAAGTGTTGGTTTTTAGAACATTTTGGATTTTGGAATTCTGGATAAATGAAACTCAATCTATATACTCATGATATACTGCACCAGCTCAGGCATTCACTCCTGACAAATTCACCATATATACCTAGAAGTGCTGATAGTATGTGGTCTCAGGGCTTGCAGACAAGTGCCCTGTCACTCCCATTATTGCTTTGGTGGGTGGAAGCTGTTTCAAACGCTGACATGTCCTACAGTCTTGACTCATGTATTGACTATACAGTATAGGATTTAACCTTGCAAGTAGATCAAGGATATTCTGGAATTCACCTGGCTGTGCTATGCAATGATCCTTTCCCCTCTCTTTCAGAGCTTATGAAAATGTTTTCTCTTCTACAACGCTGTCACTTTCAAATTCCTTTGAAGGTAATGTTCCCCCAAACAATTTTGGTGTTTAAGATGTGTCTATAGAGAAAGCTTATTACTAAACCACAATGTTCAAAACGTCAGAATACAATGTTAAATCATATCTCCTCGCTAATGTTTTTTATCTGAATTAGCAAAAGATTCAGGTGGAGGTCATAAAGACTAACAGATAAATGAAGGATTGCATGTTTATTGCTACATGTCTTATTCTTTAACAATTAGTGCTGACTGTATCAATGACACTATTGGACTTCATAGGCTATCATCACATTGGACATTTATGATAAAAATAAAAATAAACACTTGTGATAAAGTATCTGTAATAGGATTGGGTCGAAGTGTCCTTGCCTGTTTTTGCAGTCCTGTCCTTCAGAAGGGGTAAGCAAATTGACAATCTGGGAAACTTCCAGGAGTGGTAATTCTCCTTTAAAACAAGGAACACCCTCACCCACATTTTGTTTCACTCTCTGAAGGTTTTCACCAGGGATACAGCCCCTGGAGTTCATCCATCCCTGATGTGCATCTATGTTGTTAGTAACCACTAGCTAAGCATTTATTTTATCTCTCTGTCCACATGATTAAAAAACACAATCCTGCTCTACTAACAAAGGTTAAAAATCCATCAGATTATACCTTTATTCCTAGTTAGTTTTAAATGCCTTTTAAATGCTTTGAAACACAGATTCACAATTTTGTCACAATGCAAAATAACAAACAATGTGTCAGGCTTGCAAATCAAAACAATTTAAGGAGGAATAGGACCCTCAAAACATATGGCTTAAACTCCATGATGGCAGGACCCCCAGGAAATATGTCCCCACCCACTCTCCAAATAAGGGTTCATCTTAATGAGTATTAAGGATTTGACATGTTCCTGCATGCTTCATGTCCCTCAGAAATTTGATAATATATACATTAATTGTTCTTAGATTAGAATCACAAGGGGAATCAGCTGATGGCTTCTTCTGAGTTTTGCTTTACTCCAGCAATATGTGAAGCCAGCTTACCTGTGGATCATTTGTGTAGAATTCCCTGCCAATACTACCGTAGTAGTCAGTCTTCACTAATCAAATTTAGTGCCAAGGAACACAGGAAAACCTGGTAATACTTACCTACTGACTAAAAACCCTTCCCTGCCTTTCTTCACTCAACTTTATTACAGTGAATACTAATTTTATTGAGCATTCCTTACATTTGCTTAGGAAAATACCTAATTATTGTTTCCATATATCACTTTATGAATGCTAACATCTGTATGTTAATTTTTAACATGTTTGTTTTAACTGTTGTAAGCCACTTTGAGTCTCAAAATGGGAAAAAAATATTTCCCAGTGAATGATATGGAAACATCTGAGGCTGTAGCACTGTGGGTGTGCATGTGATTAGTCCCTCTGATGGGAGTCTAGTGGGGATTTGAAATAGAAGTGAGGCTAAAAATATATAATTAAATCATTACCCACGTCTAATTAAAACACAAAAAACACTGACCAGCATTCCTCAAACTATCATTCTAGAATACTGTTAAAAAGAAATGATTACATTTGAGATCAAGTGTAAAGGAATAAAGAACACAGGTCTGAATGATGTCAAACAGTAATGGGTTTTTTACACTGTATTTTCAGATAACATATGTTCAAAGATTTTCACAGCCAGGAAGGAGTCACGCTATCCACTCTTCTATTCCTGTCAAATGTGGTCTGATTGTCCTGCCAAAATTGAAGCCATTAAAGCAGATGTCAGCTTGTATGATCAAGGCACAGCATTTCCATTGCTCCTTCTGCAACTGGAAGAAAAAAAAGCCTCCAGAGCCTGAACCTCGCAAACTGGATCTGTTAAGATATGACATGCCATCACTAAAGGACTCTCCAAAGCCTGCCCTCTACTTGGGTTTTGCAGGATTAATCCCGTTTGTTTCAATACCATTATTCATGGCTGTGCAAGAGGCCTATTATCCAGAACTGGTGTTTGCCCAGATTGCATATGGTGCCTCTATAGTTTCTTTTCTTGGAGGAATCAGGTGGGGATTTGCTCTTCCAGAGGGAAGCCCTGCAAAACCTGATTGGATTAATCTGAGTAACAGCGTTGTTCCTTCATTACTAGCCTGGTTTGCCTTGCTTTTCAAAGATGACACCACTCAAGCTGGAATCATGGTTATAATTGGCTTAGGAATAGCCCTGCATTATGATCTTGCCCTCCTTCCCACCTATCCTCGCTGGTTTAAAGCTTTGAGAGCTATCCTAACTGTAATAGCTGCATGTTCATTGATTGCCACAATATGTATTGTGAACATTTATCCAGAGAAGAGTCTAAGTCAAAATGAAAATCAAATTAATGTATTGAAATAAGCAAAAAAAATACAGGGCCCTTGAAACAGAGGGTAATCAACTCATACAGTATTCACTGGACTGTCTTGCATAAAATGAAATTTTTACTCCATAAGACTATGGTGAGAGAAAATGGTAGCCGAGTTCTCTGCTTCTGAATGTGCAGTTGTGGAAAAGAGGTAGAAGGCCAATGCTAAAGACATAAGAGGTGCTTTGCACATTAGAAAATAGATGTAACATGCTCCTGCTGTAACAGTAAGACTCATCCACAATGATGGCACTTAATTTTCAGGTTTTAAGTTTTTAAAATTACACAGATCTATGCAGAAATAAGCCCTACTGAGCACACTGGTAGTTGTACTTCAGAGAGCATGGTTGAAATTTGAGCCTTAATACTTACGGAGTAAGCAGCAGTAAATCTGAAATACACTCTGAAGAAAGTCATTCGGACAGAGTATAATAACTGTTCTGTTAGATTAGATCCAGCATTCTCTTTCCAACAGCAGGAAGGACATACATTTTTCAGGTTCACAGGTAATAAACAATTTATGCTATTGGGCATTATCTCATTTAGTACCAGTGAATTCTATATTTATTTTGTCTGTCTAGCCAATCCTTTTTCATTGCATTTCAGTTTCAAAGCCATTTGGCCATACCTTCTCTCTTTTACTGTAATGAGCTTATATTATTATTACAAGAACTTGATAGCACATCTGGATGTCACTGATAGTCATTTTAGGAAATGTTCTATAAATTTTAAAGGAAAGATATCACATTTTGTTAATCTGTGTTTACTAATATTAAGCTGCTCATAGAAGTGATTAAATTGTGTCAAAGTTGCAATATTCTACCCATTTTCTTAAGAATAAAAAGGTAGAAGTTTCCCCTTTGACAAATTTGTCAAGTCGTGTCCAACCATAGCGGGTGGTGCTCTTCTCCATTACTAAGCCAAAGAGCCAGCATTGTCAAAGACAACTCCGTGATCATGTGACCAGCATGAATGCACAGAATGCTTTTACCTTCCCACCGAAGCGGTACCTATTTATGTGCTTGCACTTTTATACGCTTTCAAACTGCTAGGTTAGCAGAAGCTGGGACTAGTGACAGGAACTCATTCCTCATGTGGCACTTGGGCCTTGACCTGCCAATCTTGCAATCATCAGAGTCAGCGTCTTAACCGCTGAGCCACCGCATCTTATTCTTATCCCTAAGAATAAACCTCCTTAAATTCAATACAATTTATTTACCAGTAAATAGGACTAGGGTGTAAGGCATACTTACCTAGAAGTAAATTCAGTCAGCAAATGAAAACTACAGATTCTAATTTTTAACTGATCTGAAGTTCTAAGGAAAGTTGGATTTTTCAGCGGAACCTGTTTTATATCAAAAACCTACTGTTCAAGTGTGTACTTTTTAAAACTTGTAGATAGGTGAATGTTTTTCATTACATATTTTGAATGTTCTGGTACCAAAGATAGGCTTTTAAGCATTTACTCTTCTTTGTAGTTTAATTGTTCATAGTTAACTTCATTTTTTTTAATGCTGGATGTTGATTGCTTTGCTATATTTATTTTAAAAAGCAATCAATGTAAAACCAGAGAATATGCATAAACATACTTTTATGAGATGTTTAACTGGACTTTTTAATAATAAAGATAGGATTTGTGTTCAAGAAAGGAAGATTGGGCTGTAATTACTATGGACTAGACAGTTTTCTCATCTTTGTGCTTGGATCCTCAACTGCTAAGATCCCAGTATTGCCCTAACATCTACTGGGACTATTTTTTCAAGGTAATACTTTTGTACTAGTCACCATATGCATCACACATGATTTTTCCTTGGACTGGATTTGCAACAGACAAGATGTCCTCTGTCAGATGATGAATACAAACTTAACTGAGGGACCCCTCCAACCTATTCTAAGTATGAAACAGCACTGTTTTCCAAAGAAGAGGTGGTTGCTCCTATATTTAAAAAAAATTACAAAGAAGACTAATGAGAGAGCTCACATAAGATGACACTAAATCACTTCTTTCTTCAGTGTGAAGTAATCATTCAATACAATATGTGTGTGAATAACATGTTCCTGGGGAACAAACATTTTCCCACTACACATTCACAGCACTCACCCATAAATACTGATGCATATCAACTCACATGTACTGATACTTTGTATGGATTAACTTACAGAAGAGGAAAGGGTGTTTTAGCTCTGTCACATGCAAAACTAAACCAACATCTTATGTTATCTTTGTTACTGCTTCCATCCAACTCATTTCTACTAGTAATGATCAAACATTAGTGCTGCTCCTTTTAACTACCTAGATTATTTGTCATTTCAACAGGGAGGCATGTGGTATGATGACTATCCTTTGGAAGTTCTAACTGTTGCTTAACTTAAAAGATTATGTAGTTAACGGTAATATAGGGTGGAGAAAAATGATACCTAGAGCCAGGTTCTTATTACCAATACAGAAGAAAGTTCCTGTATTTCAACAGGAAAACCATTTAAAGAATTGTGATCAATCTTGAAGAGAAAAGAATAAATGTAAGATGTAAGCTACATATCCCCTCATCTTGTATATCAATGGAAAGAAAATTCCAGTTTAAGAACAAATTGTGCCTTCCGTTTATTTCTAAAGGCATTCAGTTAAAACAAAAGTCTTGAATATTTTTCTACAGAATCGCTCCATCATTACTTTGTTGTCTTTGTCCAAGCAAAATAATTTATGCAATAGAAAACAGAAGTCATCTCTTAATCAGTTAATGGATTTTCATGACAATAATACCTGGATCTTTAGGATTCTTATTTAAGAATTGATACAATCAGGTTAACTCTAAATACACTTCACTTCAAACCTCATTCTGACTGTGTCCTAGAAATGACAAAAGACCTAAGACAGCAAGGACTTAATGTCTGTGAAGGATAGCTGTCAAGATTCAAAATTTTTCTTGGCCAAAATTACATATGTATTCTTGTATGGTCCACAGAGAAGAATAATTATTTTAGTACAGCCAGTAGTAGTAACTAACAGATGTTGGTTCATATTTTGGAAAACTTTACTTCCACTAACTGCAGACTCTCTCAGGAGGGTGCATTCTCACTATTTCTATCACATTAACATTCATATCCTAAATTTGTTTTATAAAAAGTTCTGTACCCTTCAAAGCACTGCCACACCTCCTTCACAGCGGCTGGTGATCATGTTAGCAATTTCAGTCCAAGCATCCATATGTGGGTTATAAACCTCCACAGAGTCTGAGGTTACTGGGGCAGCTGAATCATAGCTAGCAGTCCTTCCTCCTATGGCATAAAGGAGACCGTTGACAGCTACAACACAAACTCCAGCTCTTGGGGCTTTCATCGAAGCAACTTCCACCCACTTCTCCTGATGATTTAAACAAGAATTTTAAAAGCTATGTTTTTTGTGCAGTTAACAACAACAAAGATTCTTCTGAAGAAAAGTGATTTAAATTTACATTTAACAGATATACAAGAGGTTTGATAGGAAAGGTTCTCATAAATTGAACATTCTGCTTTCTTGTGATCTAACTTCTATTAGAGACCAAATGTAAAACAGGGTTTGCAAGTATTCAGAATTAAATCACAGTAAACATTTGAAATCGAAAAGGAAATGTCAACAAATAAACAGCAGGTTAGATCTAGTATTACATTTTTTTTTAAATGAGTGGACAAAAAGATAGTTTCAAGACTGCCAAAGTACCCTGCATAGCCATAAGGAGAAATAAGGAGGTGGCATCATGACTGTCATAACAACCAACCAATTGGTATTCCAAATGAATGCCTTCTATTTGAAAAAAAAATGAGTTACTGCTAAATTCAGTTTGGTTGGAAGTTTCTACATTTATTCTTTAATGACTCAGTGCAAATCTGCTACCCAAGTCTATGCCCAGCCATAGTTAAAGAGAGCTTATACATTCCTTATAGTCGATTCAAATAAATATAGTTAACTGAACAACTCTACTAAAAATCCAACAAAAATTAATAGATCTTGCAATCTATTTCTGGAAAGTGAACCTACCTCTTCAAAAGAGTATTTTTCTACAGTTGGAAGGGCATCTTGAGTCTCATTATATCCTCCAACAGCATACATACAGTCATTAAGAGAAGCCACTCCCAAATAGGCTCTTCTGGTGCTCATTTCAGGGAGTGTAGACCAGCGTTTAGATATTGGGTCATAGACTTCCACAGAACACAGTTCTATTCCTTCATTGCTAATGCCTCCAACAACATAAATTAAACCTAAAAATACAATGGTTTACAATTAAATTCATGTCACCCCCCACACACACACGCATGTACACTCTGCTGCAAATCCTTGGGGGCAGTTTTACTTTCATCCTTCATTCCAGTAATACTGAGCAAAATCACTGTAATGAGGGAGAGGTTAAAGCTCCCCCGCCTCCACAAGTGCCATTTTAGATAACTGAGGTGGGAGGGAGGCTTTAACTTCACTCCCATCTCAGCAATACTGTTCATTATACAAACTGGAAGTGTCGTACCCCAGAGCAATTCAGGATCATTGGGTAGAGGGAGACATTTTTAACATAAATTGTACTGGAAGGCAAAAGTGCTTAAGATTGCATACTTTCCTCATGTACCCTCTTTCCCAGCACATTAAGGCTCTCCTAGAAAAGTATGTGTGCAAGCAGTAATTATTGTTTGTCCCATTGTCTAGAACTGTGCTTCCAGCAGCCTGTTTGACAGGCTGGTGAGAGTACTATTTTGCTGAGAAGCATGTGCAAGCATGACTCTGGATACTTTGCAGGACATAAGTGGCAAGTGGATAATAATCTGACAACACTGCAGGGGAGCATGCATTATAGACCACAAAACATGTGCTGCCCACCTGACTATGGGACTGTTCTTAAATAAACACATTTGAGACTGCAGCCTAAGAATGCTTTCTCCCCTAAGTTATTTTGACTAATAACTAATTTTAGTCATTCTTGTGCTGCTGAAGTCTGCACAATTCAAGACTTCTTGCGAAGATGCCTAATTTGTCAAATATCCACTATCAACACAATATTGTGGAGGTTTACTCAGATGCAAGACTCACTGGATCAAATAGTGGAAGTCAAATGGTAAATGCACACAGGATGCACAGGAAGCAAAATATTTTGCATTGTTAATACAACACTTTGTTCCATATAGTGATTTAATAGCATTCTAATTTCTGGGTGGAAAATGGTTGTTTAATCAGGAGTATCTACTAGATACTACAGTTGCCCCTCTGTTGTCACGGGGGATCCATTCCGGACCCATCCACCTTCAAAAACAAAAACTTACAGATATTCAAGCGCCATTTTAGCCAATGGGGCTTGCTGGTCCATGAATGACCAAGACCGCAGACTCAAAGTCCGTGAAAACGGAGGGGCAACTATATACCTTACATTATTAGCAATTAGCAACATTTATCCAAATATTCCAATCCACTTACCTTGTATTTCACAGCACCCAAAATTGTATCGTGGTACAGCCATACTGCCCACAACCTCCCAGCTATTTTCTTCAGGATCAAAGCGTTCAACTGAGGTACCAATCTCAGCTCCAACCCAGCCTCCTGCAATGCAGAACACAGGTGAAAAATATAACAAAGTTAACCGTCACCATCTCCTTAAGGCAATCCTGTGTAGTTAATCCACTACCCAAGCCTATGCCCAATAAGAGAATAGCCTTCTCAGGTCTGAAATGCATGGACCAAATAAGGCGACTTCTGGCCGCTTTGGTGGCACAGTATTCAAACAATGCATATACCCAAAATGTCCAGAAGCCATTCCAGCGCCACAATCCAGTCCTTTGGACTAGATCAAAAAGGAGCAGACTAAATCCAACTCCTGGCGGCACCAGTTTGGGTCCATGAGGTCGCCGCAGTCCCGGCCCAATTGTGACTGGGCCATATTGTATTTGTTTATATTTTCCAAGTAACCCATCATTATTATTTTCAAGCACCTAAATTTAAGAGGTGATGTACTATCACTAAAAATCTGCAGTTTTCTGTCACCTGAAACTTATAAAACTTATAAAACACTTTGGAGACAAAGTGTTACTTAACAGGAAGTACACTTGACCTTGCAATCTTTTAAGATTTTACTGTGGGGAAAAATGTGTTTGACCACTGTCAAAAAGGATATATTGCTAGTGTCACAGATGGTCTGCTGTTATTCCTTTTCTCAGTGCTACACAAAACTAATCATATATTGCTTCAACTGAGTAATCAGAAGACTTGCCAAAGGCATAGATGGTCCCGTAACAGGTACACACTCCTAGTCCACAGCGAGGATGGTTCATGGAAGCTACAGCAGCCCACTGCTTTGTAATAGGATCGTAGCGTTCAGTACAGTCAAAAATCATGGAGTCTTTTTCACCTTAGAAGTAAAATAGTAACATAGGTTTAAATAATTAAGAAAACTTGTTTATGACAATAAACATTACCAAATAAATCTAGATCAATTTCAATCTGGCTTCAGACCTGGCTATGGGACAGAGATAACTTTGGTCACCTTGATGGATGACCTACACAGGAAACTAGACAGAGAGTGTGTGTCCCTGTTGGTCTTGCTGGATCTCTCAGTGGTGTTCGATACCATCAACTATGGTATCCTTCTGGGCTGCCTTTCTCAGATGGGACTTGGGAACACTGTGGTTCCAGTCTTTCTTGGAGGAGCGAACTCAGAAGGCGGTGTTGGGGACCTTGGCCGTTGGCCTGTGGAGTCCCTCAGGGTTCTGTTTTGCCCCCCCATGTTATTCAACATCTACATGAGAGAGGCCACCTGGAGTTTTGGGATGCAGTGTCACCAGTATGCGAATGACACCCAATTCTATCTCTCCTTTCCATCTGATTCCAAGGAAGCTGTCTCTGTACTGAACCAGTGTCTTCTGTCAGTAATGGACTGGATAGGGCAAACAAATTGAAGCTTAATCCAGACAAGACAGAGGTGCTCCTGGTCAGTCATAAGGCAGATCAGGGAATAGGGATACAGCCTGTGGGGATGGGGTTACACTCCCCCTGAAATCTCAGGCTCGCAGCTTGGGTGTGCTCCTGGACTCTACTCTGAGCCTGGATGCCCAGGTCTCAGTAGTGGTCAGGAGTGCATTTGCACAGTTTAAACTTGTGTGCCAGCAGCACCCGTTAATTGAGACGTCAGATCTGGCTACAGTGACACATGCCTTGATTACATCCCGTTTGGAGTACTGCAACATACTCAATGTGGAGCTACCTTTGGAAACTGTCCAGAAACTTCAGCGGGTTAAAAACACTGCAGCCAAAATGCTGACTCGGGTCAGTTACAGGGAGCATATAACTCCCTTGTTAAAACAACTTCACTGGCTACCTGTTTGTTTCTGGGCACAATTCAAAGTGCTGCAGGAGAAGGCTTTCTCTTGGTCCTGCCAAGATCACAGGCTCACCTGGTGAGGACACAAGAGAGAGCCTTCTCAGTGACTGCTCCCGCCCTCTTGAATGCCCTTCCTTGGGAGGCTAGGCTGCCCCTCTCCCTGCTGGCCTTTTGCTGGCTAGTAAAAACATTTTTTTTTTTTTGCTGGCATGCTTTCTGTATATAGCAGGGTGGTTTTATGGACAGGTGGGTTTTTAGTTTGTTTTTTAGTTTGTTCTTAACTTGTATATATTTTATATGATTTTATATGGCGCATAGACGTTTTAATTGTTTTGAATTTTGTTGCAATTTTAAAGGTTTTATCTGTGATCCACCTTGGGTCCCTCAGGGGAGAAAGGCAGGATATCAACGAAATAAATAAATAAATAAATAAATAAATAAATACCAGAAAAGGAAAAAAGGCAAACAACGACAGCAACAAAAACAACACTAAAAAAGAGAAAAATGCAAGAAAGATAATTTGAATCACCGAGATTTATCTAATCAAATGCAAAGTTCCTGAAGGTTTTATAGAGGAGTGAGCATGCATATGCATATTTACATATGTATGTATAGATGAGTCTGTGTCTGAGAAGTGGTCATACAAACATGTAGGCTTCAGAAAGTGAATTGTGAAGTTAGCTACCACACACACACACACACACACACACACACACACACACACACACACACTTTTGTGTGAGTTTGTCTCTGCATAGCATGGATATGGGAGGAATTTAGGGAAGAAAATTGGGCTAAAGATCCCACTCTCCTGCAGTCCCTAATGGTAAAGTTTAGATGTTCTATCTGAGGAACTTTATAAATATCACTATGTCTGGATTTAGAATAATGTATGTGAATTTCTATTTGGGTTCCTACATTTAAGTAAATAATTTAAAGATGTATACCAAGCGTGAAGAATTAGTCCCTCCTTGTCCTCCCCACCCCAGTGATTCTTCAATCTTACCTCCAATTGCATAGACCATTCCTCCCAATACTGCAACTCCCAGCCCACTGCGAGCTTGGTGCAAAGAAGACACAGTAGTCCAGTACTGACTGAAAGTATCAAAACGCTCCACACAGCTAAGAGCTCTGCTGTCACTCCAACGTCCTCCCTGCAAGCGCGTGTATCCACCTATTTAAGAAACAGAAGAAATTGCACAAATGATTTGTTGTCCCATGTGCATCCTTGTACTTCAGGTTCTGAAGATATTTGAATACTAACAAGAATCCCTACCTACAGCATAAAGGTACTTCCTGGCTTTCCTCCGTGGACGAGCCTTAACTGTCTGCAAGAAACTGCTAACTTTGCTCTCTTTGGGAGACTTACACACTTCACAGTATTCTTTTAAGAGAGTCTGGAGAGCCACTCGAAGACTGAAATCAGGAACACCTTGGGAAGAAAAAAAGATGTAAATTTGAGAATACCTAATCTACAAATAAATCATGTATGAGTGGTAACATTTTCACTGAGTTATTGGGTCTCTAGCTTCATCCAAACAACTGCACATTTTTCAATAAAGAAATGACTAAAATATTGTATTCATCTTCTTTCTCGATCATCAAAGGCCAACAATAAAATAAAATGCCTTGTAGGATTTCTGGAAAATATTCAGCTTCAGATTTTAAGGGTTTTTTTTGGGGGGGGGGGAATAGTTTCCAATCTTTAATGCCATAATTATGCAGCTTCTAATTGGGAACATTAGCAGGATTATATTTTTTTAAAATGTAGAAATAGCATGGTGAACCATCTCTCATACATGATTTCTCATCTGTGAGTATTTGCATAAGTTAAACACTCCTGAAATCTTCTGCCTTACCTCTCGTCTTGACCAGACAGTCTGCTTTCATCTTTTCCTCCAATGTGGGAAGATATCCAGTGCTTCCCTGCCTGTGAAAAGTGAAATGCCACCATATTCTGCATCATCTTACAGGTTGTTTTTAATGAAACCCAGTACTGCTCATAGTTGGAAACTTCCAAATAATTACAGCACTGTCACGGGTTCCAGCACAGCATGGTTTTAATATAATGGAACTCTTCTACAGTACCCTTATTTATAGCTGTTCACAGAATCATTCCACGGACTTGTAAAGATTTGAAAGTATAAAAATCACAAATTCACACACTATTGTATACTCACTTACCTTCTATGTATTTCAAGAGTCTTTGTGGGGGTAGCAGTGGAAATCTAACTGTATCCAGTATTTCCACAACATATTTCTTTCTTTTCCCTAGATCCTTCAGAATCCACTGCATTGCAGCTATGAAAACTTGGTACTCATCTTCTATGCTCAGTTCTTCACTTCGTAAGATCTTAATAAGCTGGTCTTTTGTCAGGGCCAGGAATTCTTCCCCATTCTGTATATCCAGGAAGTGGACATGGATGTAATTCTCTGTAAATTCTAGGAGATCGTGACAAGCAATATGCTCAGAGAACTGGAAGAGTCCAATGCAGTTCACAGGATCAATCTGTCCCTTCAGAAATTCACAGCAAAGGTCTACTACCTCAGTGAGTTGGAACATGTCTGCTGCCACAATAAGCTCCTGGACATTACTCTCACCAATGCTGACTATGCCTGAATGTACAAGGGAAACAAACTTTTAGATGGTATGAAATCTTGCCCACACAGTAACACATAGACAGTCTACACAAATTTCCTTGAAGAATATAGGTGTACTGGGGAAATTATCACACCTAGTTTTTAAACTGCAATTTCATTGGAAGAAAAGCGGCATCGGCGATGCTGATCGCATGACACCACTTCCATCCCATAGATGCCCTGTCCCTGCCCCATCCCTTTTCATTCATGGGGGGAAACCTGTGAATGAGCTGCCAATCGCACAATGTCCCAGGTGTGAAAAGCCATCCCCCAAGCATTTGTGCAATTGGCAGCCATGTAGTGTCATTGTCCCCTCCTGTCTGCTTTCCCCCCTCTCCCTCATTATTTTTTTTAATCCTGTTTTTTTGTGCAATTCCAGAACTCTGAAGCCCTGAAATTTCAAAAAGTAATTTAAAAAGCTTAAGAAAGGGCTGCAGAGCTCCATAATTACGTAAAAAAACAGGGGAGGGGGGACAAAACAAAAATACTAAAGGCATGCTGAGTAAGGCATAAGGAAGAGAGGGAGAGATAAAGGATGAGGGAGCAAAATGTGGGCAGCAGCCCCGGTTGCATGAATGAAAGAAGTGCGATGGTGGCTACTGTAAAATAGGAATGTTCTCATTTTATTTTTGATTACATGACTGCAGCAGGAAAGAGCCCAAAAAAGGGTTGGTGTGATAATCTCCTTGATTATCAAATTATTAATATTTTAAAAAGGGGAACTCACTCAACTAAAACAACAAAGGGAGGAACAGTAATTACAGGCACTTTTTTCATAGCTGTTTAACCAAAATGCATTGATTAAAGGTTTTTCCATAGAAAGCAGGTGAAAGCAGGATTTTGGTACATGGGGGGGGGGGG
>CM034706.1:200650435-200671762 GCA_020142125.1 Phrynosoma platyrhinos | reverse complement strand
AGATGACATTTACCCTGTCCTATATCAAAAACTCCAAGCACCGAAAAACACACAAACCCTAGCCTGTGCCATGGGAATAAAAAGTTGCAGTTAGTACTGGGAATTAAAGATAAAATATCAGGACAGGTGGAATCTCTCTCACACACAGAGAAAGAATGAGAATGACAACTCTAACTCCAATCAAATCGCAAGGCTTTCACCCAACTGGAAGATTTATGGCTTCCTAGTGGTGCCACACCTTTCTGAGGTCTACCAGGCAACGGTGGTGTCATGGGATATGTGTGCAGACCACACCAGATGACACCCCAGAGGAAGGGTGACACCCTGTTGGGCCCTCTTTCCCCTTCAGGGCAAGAGGGGCAAACACTCGCCCTTCCTGGCTGTTCTGTCACTGAGCTTTCTCCCTGGGGAGGAAGCCCAGTGATGGAAAAGAGAAGAAGCAAATGTCCACCTTCACAGTTGACACCCCTCATACTGGGTGACACTCTAGCTAGTGACACCACTGCCCTGCAGTCAGCTGGAGTAGGTATTTAATGTGGGGGCACCCACAGCATAGAATAATCTTCCCTCTGGATTACAACAATTACAAATTATCAACACCAAAAATGTCTAGAAGTTCATGTCAAGCTTTGAAAAGGAGTTGTGTGTGTGTGTTTTTTAAATGTTAAACTGGGGAGAAAGATACCCCCTGCAACCTATTCACATGTGTTTTGTTTTGTTTTGTGTTTGTTTGTTTTGCCAGAAAAGGGGCAACTAGAGGAATCTGGAGAGCCACAAAAACAGAGGGCCTAGGCAGACGGGCGGCCATGGGCCGCCCTGGGAAGGTGCGCCGTGGGACCGAGGCATCCCCATGCCTCGATCCAGCAGTGCACTGTCGGCACCCCTGGAAAGGAGCGCTAAAATAGTGCTCCTTTCATATGTTGCCGAAAGTGCACCGCAAAAGGTTGCGGTGCACTTTTGGCGACTTTTCCGCTGCAGCGTGTCTGGACGCTGCAGTGGGAGGTCCTCCTCGGAGTGCCAGCCGTGCGGAGGGCTGGCTGCTCTGCGGATGACCTCGGGAAGGGGATGGGGCGCTGAGCGTGCGGCTGCCCCTCCCCTTCCCTGCGCCAAGGACGGCCTATTAAGCCGTCTGCTTAGGCCCAGAGTTTGTAGTGCACTTTGCCCATTCCTGATGTACAGTATATTGAGCATTTCTCACCTCTGTGTGGACACTGCAAGGTCCCATCTTAGAGAATTTTCAGTACACACCCAGCAGCACTGTACCCTCCTTCAGTAGTATCACTGGGGGGGGGGGTGCGGACCACCCCAGGTGGCATCCCAGAAAGGGGTGACACCCAAAAAGCAGGTGTGACACCAGGTTGGCTCCTTGCCCCTCACGGGCGCTGTTTCGGCCCATGTGGTCAGTCCAAGGCCCCGATTATGCTTTACTGGCCTCCAAGTTCCTTCGTGGGGGCTTTACCAGTCTCTGAGGCCCTGATTGAGAGAGAGCTTTACTGACCTCCAAGGCCCTAATCGGGGACTTTTTGGGCCTCCAAAGTCCCGCGCAGGAGCTTTACTGCCCTCCTTGGTGTCCAATAACTTGGAATTTTTCCATGGCCCCAAATAGGGAAAATTAGTTCCAAATTTTCCATGAATAATAATAAAATAAAATACTGGAATCCCTGCTTCCTTCACATCAAGTCTGGGAATCATGCAGCCCTTCAGATGAAGTTGGGTTGCAACTCCCAGCCTGACTATTATGATAGCTAGCATCGCTGGCAGTTGCAGTCCAGAATCTGGAGGGTCACATGATTCTTACTCTGCCTTACAGTCTTTTGGAAGACTACTTCTCTAAATTTTCAGACTCATTTCATACTTTATCAAGTAAATTGGAAGTTGTATTTCTAGTCTGTTTCTTTCTTTCTCTAATGTGTTATGGAACTTGTTCATGTGAAGTGTTCTCTTAAAAAATGAGGGAATCTAGCATCTCCAGAAATGTCAACTATTTTTTCTTTTTCCTGTTCCATGTGTTAACAGGCCTCATTTCACTTTGCAAAAATGGTGTTGAAACATAACCTATACTGGCAAGATTTTTAAGATGTAGCAACTTAGCTTAAACTTTTCCCATGTTTCAAGACCTCTCTATCAGAAAACTAAGAAGCTTGATTACCAGTCTCTATACATAGTTGATTTTCTTACATTTACTAATGTGTATATGCACATATAGTGCTTTTTTCTCTCTCTCTCACAACCATGAGAGGTGTCAGTGACACTGTCTTCTTCCTTCAAGTGTTCTGGATATATGTTGTGGTGTTGGTGGCAATATGCCTTCAAATAATTTATGACATGGTGATCCTAAGGGGACAAGCGACTTGAAAGCACATAAACACACACAAAATGACCCTATCATAGGGTTATCTTACCAAGATTTCTTCAGAGAGGGTTTGCCATTGCCTCCCTCTTAGGCTGTGAGAGTGTGACATGCTTAACATTGCTCAGTGGTTTTTCATGGCTGAGTGGGGATTAGAACCCTGGTCTACAGAGTCATAGTCCAGTGCTCAAACCACTACACCATGCTGGCTGTGCTGCTGATATACTCTCTCTCATATTTTATACTATCCCCACTCAATTTTCAGAAGCCCTTTTTACAGACTCTTTGATGACTCTTCAGTTATTGATTGACCCTGATGCCAGAGGATTGATGGTCTTTTGTGACCCTTTTCTTGTGGAAATTGGTAGCAGCATCTTGAAACAAAGGAAAACTAGGAAGTTTGGGGATCTTGTTTGGTATCCAGACATTACCAAACAGAAAGCCTTTGATGAAGTAATTATATGCTATTTTTGTCTCCATCGTATGCTCTTTACAATTTTTATAGGTTTTCTTCTTTTATGTTTAAAGATCACTTGAACTCTGATTTTAAAAGACACACTTTTTCTTTAGTGATGATAATAAATCCCAGTCTTTCCTTCTACCTGCTTTCAATAATTGCTTCAGTTTATGCATATGTAATACCAGTGATTAAATAATGTTGATATTTTCAAATAAGATAACTCAATAAAATCCCTTTGGTATAAGGGAGTGGGGAATTATTGCTTTGGTGATATATGAACCAGGGCTGGGGGGCACATGGGAGCAGAGTGGTTGAGATACAAAGTCAGGAGTTTGGGGACAAATAAATTGCTCCTTTGCCCCAGTTTAGTTAAATACACACTCACACAGTCTTCCAGAAGCTTGGGAGTTCCCAAGTTTGGAATTCCCTTCATCATAAAGAAGGGATCTGTATGATGCTTTCACAGACATAGCTTCTGTATTTGCAATTACATTACCTTAGAAGATTAAGCTCTCTTTCACAGTATACAATTATAGCACTTTGTTACTAATTTATGTAATATAACTCCCTCTTATAGAGTCCTAGGATCTGTAGGGTTTGTTAGACCCTAGAGCAGGGGTAGGCAACCTAAGGCCCGGGGGGCCGGATGTGGCCCCATGAGGCCTTTGGACCGGCCCCAAGCTGGTCCTGCCGCCGCCCCCTGCCGCCGCCCCCCCCGCCATGATGATATTGATTATTGTTGTTATTACTTGTTCTTGGGGTTTTCTTGGCAAAATCTCTGCAGGGGTTTTGCCATGGCTTTTCTGGGGCTGAGAGAGTGTGCATGCATATTATATATATATATATATATATATATATATAATTTTTTGTTGTTGTTGCTTCGGCCCCCCAGTTGTCTGAGAGACAACAACTTGGCCCCCGGCTCAAAAAGGTTGCCTACCCCTGCCCTAGAGCTTTCTGGCAAATAATTCTAACCGCCTCACCAAACTGCAATCCCAGGATTCCATAAAATGGAGTTAAAGTATCACTGTGTTGTAGTGGAAAAGAAACCAGTCTGTTGCGGACACTTAGCATTGCTGCATTAATTAGAGTAGTTGGTTGTTGATTTCCTTTGTCTTTTTACATAGCTCTTGGTTGTTCTGCATTAGCTTTTGGCCTTCTGCTAGTCAGTGCTTTGTTCCTTAACCAATTTTGTTGATTTAGGAGATTATCGCACCACCCTTTCCTTCTGCGCTAGACGGAAGATGTAAACTTCAATAGGCAAATTTTAGCGCACACTACTGTGCCCAGGCAGGTGGCATCACATACCTGATCCAGGCATCCTTTACCCAATCCAGGCTTCTCCTGCATTTTGCAAAGAATGGGATTTTCACAAAAAGTGATGGTATTGAAATACTGTATGACCTCTACTGCAGGGGTAGGCAACCTAAGTCCCAGGGGCCGGATGCGGCCCCCCTAGGCCTTTGGACCAGCCCCAGGCTGGTATTGCTGCTGCTGCCTCCACCGCCGCCCACCATGATGATATTGATTATTGTTGTTATTACTTGTTCTTGGGGTTTTCTTGGCAAAATCTCCACACGGGTTTTGCCATGGCTTTTCTGGGGCTGAGAAAGTGTGCATGCATATATTTTAATTTTAATTTTTATTTATTTATTTATTTATTTATTTATTTTTGGTGCTTCGGCCCCCCCAATTGTCTGAGGGACAGCAACCTGGCCCCCGGCTCAAAAAGGTTGCCTACCCCTACTCTACTGGCAAGATTTTTAAGATTTGGCAATTTAGCTTCAACTTCTCTGGACTGGGATGGGATGCCTACTGCTTGAGCATGGGGGTGTGCAATAAAATCCACCTATTGAAGTTTACATCCCACGTCTAGTATGGGCGGAAAGGGCGGTGTCATAATCTCTTTAATTTGCTTGAGTACAATGTATGTCCCTAGAAAACATAAAAAGATTCATGCTGGATCACACCAAAGACCCATCTAGTGCAGCATTCTGATCTCACAGTAGCCCTTTGGTTGCCAACTGGAAACCAAAAAAACAGGACATAAAGGCCATAATATCCTCCTTCTCATGGGCCCTAGCAACTAGTGTTGGGAGACATACTGTTTCTGTTACTGAAGGTAATATTATCAGTCATGACCAGGGACCACTGTCAACCCCATCCTCCTTTCAAGGTTTGACACTCACATGGAGTGCTTGCTTCAGTGTTTTTTTTTTCTAAGGAGTTCAGTTTAGGAATGTTCTGCCTCATATTCAAGTTCCATAGGATGCTACTAACTGGACTGAAAAACCATTCTGGACTTCTGTACCACTGTGTCCCCTTATATCTGAAGATCTTTCTCACAATTATTAATCACATTCAGATCTTACAGAAAGTCCCAATATTCTTCTTGGTATTGCAATTATCATTCTTGTGGTATCTAGATTTTTATTTATTTATTTGTGGTATTCCACTATGAAAATACTTTCCCCTGTACTCAGACTGTGGTGCTAAAAAATCTTCCATTGTACATGTGTGGCTTTGACTCTCTCTTCTACTCTTAATGCTGTCCATTGCTGCCCATTTGGGAATATAGGAAGCTGCCACATACAAAAGCAAATCATTCACTCAACATTGTCTATACTGAGTGGAAGTGGTTCTCCAAGGCTTCAAACAAGCATCCTTCTCAGTCCTATGTGGAGATGCCAAGGACTGAATCTGGCAAATCTGCATATGCTCTACCATTAAACAAAATTTGATTTTTGCTCCTCCCCCCATCAAGTGTTATGGCCTCTGATCTATAAGTAGAAGAGGTTATAAACATAATTTGTTTTATACGAGATAATGAAATAATCACAGGTTGATTGCCAGGGTATATGAATGCATTTCAGATTAAAATGTAATTAGAACAATGCTCCCACAAAGATTCCAAAAGATTGGTATAGTGGTGATGTGTTGCCCCTTCCATTATTAAGAAAGCAGTTGAGCACAATAGAGTTTGGTAGAGCTGATTGAAGCTCCATGAACGCAGAAAGAACAAAGGAAGGGAAGAAGAAGGAAGTGTATAAGTATGAAGTTGCTTTCTCTGTTTTTGCTACATCGCTTTAAAGAGGGGGGGAAATGCAGAACACAGTTGTGGTCAAGGATCTGGACCAACTATAGCCATTATTTCATTAAATTGTCATGGGGAGTGGAAGCAAAAAGTTTTGGCAATGTTACAAGATCCCAGCAAATACTTTGTCATGTGGAAAATGTCATATAGATCTCCAAAATAAAATTGGTTTATACAGGAGAAAATCTGGGACTTCCAAAGACATTTTACTCATCTACAGGAAGTAGACTAAAGCCACGAAAACTCATGCTGTCAATTTCATTCTTTCAGTTAGTCTCAAAGGTGCTACAAGATCTCTCTGCATACTCATGTACAGGTAGTTTATGATAGATCTAAATAGTATGTATATGCGCCAGATTATTGGAAAAGCTTTTATATAATTTACTTTAAAAAAACTCCACTAAGTAATATGATTGGGTGCCTCCATTTTGGCAGGTTACCCTATACATGTGGACAGCTGGTCCTATCCATTTGGAAGTTTTATTTTCAGGTATAACAGAGGATTTAAAAAGGCATTATGTTAGGCATTACTTTGTTTCTATATCTTAAAGGAAGCTTGACAGGGATCTCTACGATGGGAACACATACGGAGACCAGGAAGAAATAAATGGTATAAAGCACAAGGACTGCCATTATAAAGTGGTAGATACATCTGCTATAAAGAAATGCAAAGGTAACTAGAGGTGTCTGTGATGTTTCTACCACAGCTACTCACATAGGTGAAGAGACAGATATCCTATCTGGCTGAACAAATGGTTGCAGTGGTCATATTAACAGTTCCCCATGCCTCCTACCCAAGACAATCCCATACACATAGAGCTTTTGAATAATTTCAGCCTGTAGGTTTATTCTGTAATGTTCTATCAACTCAAGCTACTTCAAAGTCTGCTCTTAGTTGAGGGCTTTCTCAGTTGTACTGACAAAGGATGTGACTTTAAAAAGCTGACTTTAATAGATTAAAGCAGTTCTAATCAATGTAACAGTGATTCGTGACACAAATTTATCCCACTTCATTATTGTTCTTGTTGTTAACAGGATACTAAAAATGAACAACCAGTCTGGTGTTGAAGTATGCCAAGACAGAAGTTGCCTGTTGTATTGGTTATTATTACCCATAGTCCTAAATGGTTTGGGTTTAGAGTGCCTGAAGGATTTCTTTCTTATCACTTTTTTTCTTAAAGAGAGAGCCCTTCTCTGTGTCCTAAAACGGGCTTATACTAGAAGCTTATTGCTTGGCTTAATAATCCGTTTTACCTCTCCTGGTTTAAATTTAAATTTGAGCTGCATCCTGATCTTATCAAGGTTTTTGCCACCAAATTTGCCGCCCAAATACATCCCAGGTGCATCCCCGCTTCCAGGAGTGCTCCAGCAGCCATTTTCTTAAACTGGATCCGCAAAGAGCCACGAGGAGCACTCCTGGAAGCAGGGGTGCACCAGGGATGTATTTGGGCAGCAAATTCAGTGGCAAAAACCTTCAGATAAGATCAGGATGCAGCCTGAATTGAAATTTAAACCAGGAGAAGTAAAACGGATTATTAAGCCAAGCGATAATAAGCTCCCTAGATTACTTGGGACCTCTAAAAGGGCCATTACTGTGGCTATGGACGTTTTCACACGGGGCTTTAAACGGAGTCATTCCTACCTCCGTCCGGCCCCACTCCGGCTCTGTGCAGGATAAGTTCACACGACGTCGCAGCAAGCCCCGCCCCATCTTGCGCAATCCCTGCGCCATCCCTGCTGCTAGCCGGCTTTAGCCCCGTTTTTGTAATTCCTTTTTTAAAAAGGAATTACAGGGGCTGCTGCCGGAGGCAATCAGGAGTCATTCCGGCGGCTGCTGTTTTCGCCGCCGGAATGGCTCTTGATTGCTTCCAGGGGGCTTCCAGGCGGCTTTAGAGCCGCCTGTGTGAAAACGTCCCTTATCCCAACTGGATGGGAGACCATCAACAAATACTAGGTTCTGTAAGCTATATTTCAGAGGAAGATTTTGATAACATCACCTTTTCCTTGCCTAAGAAAACCCTATGAAATTTGTGGGTCACCATAAGATGACAGGTGATTTGAAGGCACATATCTCTTCCTCTCCCAGCTGCAGAAGTTTATTTAGTTCCTTCTTGTTTTAAGTTCTCACTCTTGCTGAGGGTAATGTTGTTCAGGCAGGCTTTTCATTAGCCTTGGCATTTTTAATGTAGATTCAACAATTTAAATTATCTGCAATAATATCTGTTTCTGAGATTTAAATTACATAGTTATTTTAAATGTTTGTGATTGCTTTTTCATATTTTTGGGGTTGTTAACCATATGTATAGATATATGTGTGTGTATATAATTTATTTAATGGAAAGGGCCCAGGCTTCATATATCTTGATAACTTTTTTCTAAAATGATGCTCACCCCTCCCACAAAACTTGGCATTCACTATATTTCTGGGGCTTCTTCTTTCATCTCATCCAGCTGTTTGGTTTTCTCCATCTCGAGGCGACATTGTTCTTCATCAATTTTGCTGCTGCTGCTGCTGCTGCTGCTGCTGCTGCTGCTGGAAGACCTCTCCTTCATGAGGGTTATTACCTTGTCATCCATTTCATCCATCTGCAGGCAGAGGCAGTTGGAGTCGCTAACTTTGAGTGAACTGCCCCACATAGTCTCACACATGTCAGTCCCATTGGCATACGTCTAGATGTTAGAGAGGAAAAAGCTGGTCATGTTTACAACATCCATCCCTGAGGCCTATTGTTACCACGCAGTTGATGATGATCCAGGCTAAGATTTGGTTTGTCAGGATAAAGGTACTAGATCTATTGCTGGAAACAGCCTGTTGATATATAATACCAATTCCCCATAGTCTTTCCAGCCATTTGCACACATCAGACAGAAAATTGCTGATAGCTTTACCATAAGAACTAAAAGAATGGGGGTGGAGGAAGGAACCAGAAACAAATCCTCTGGGTACTGTCCAGTTCTATTCCTTTTGGTTTTTAGCCACATTTATTTTTCAGCTGTGTGGGCCAATTCAAACATGAGTCTAAAATTTCTTTGCTTCCATAGGAATGCATCTTATACGAGGAACTATTGCTCATTGGTATTTTCTGTTCCTAGTATTGTGACTAGTGCTAGATTAGGACTGAGAACACTGGAAGTGGTGCCATGATGGCAGATATTTGGGGCAGAAATTTAGGGTCCCACTCTGTGGAATAAGCAAGAGGGCACCTAATCAGTCCCAGCTGGCTTGCCACATTATAACATAACTGAGGTAATACACATTGCCAAAATTGGAAGTTGACTCATAGTTTTGCTCCTGTTTGAAAAAAAGACTCTCTTGAACATCAAATAGCCCAGGGAGGCAAGCCCCATGGCAAAACTGTTCCCCTTACAGTATTCATAACAAAAACAAAATTTCCTCCAAAAATGATACAAATATTTTGGGTACGGGTGTGGGTGCAACCCTCCAAGGTCCCATGGAGAGCCGGTATGCCCCCCCCCCAAGTACTGGCAGTTGCCCACCCTGCTTTATACTAACAATTAACCTTTACTTTTTTAAAAAAAAAAAGTCCAAATAATCTAATATTAATTAATTAATTAAAATATTTATACCCTGCCCTATATCGAAGATCTCAGAGCATCTTACAAAAACCCTCTTATGACCTCCCTTAGTGGCCTCATGTAATGTTGAATTCCATGGGGGAATAAGATACCCTGGGGCACCCCACAGTTTATGGGTTGAACAGGAATCCCCCAATGCTCTTCTCTGAAACCAAATCTCCAGGTAGGAGTGCAATTGCTGTAGAACAGCCTCCTACTTCCATCCTGTAGAGCCAGTCCAGTAAAATACCATGAACAGTGGTGTCAAAAGCCAATGAGATATCCAGGGAGATCAACTCCCCATATCTTTCCCCAAGAGTAGGTCACCAATCAGAGCAAATAAGGCCATTGCAGTGCCATACCCTGGCCTGCAAACAGACTGAAATGGTTCCAGGTAATCTGTTTCCTCCAAGAATGCCTGGAGTTGCCTAGCTACTACATGTTCAAGTACTTTGCCCCAAAAACGGATATTTGCAATTGGGCAGTAGTTCTCATATACCTCTGGGTCCAGGGAGGTCCTCTTAAAGAGAGGGCACACCACTGCCTCCTTCAAGGCAGCATGCACCCCCCCCCCAACATAACAAGGCATTTACCACCTAGTAGACCCACCCAGTCAGTCCATCCCTGCTAAATTTTATCAGCCAAGAGCAGCAAGGGTCAAGCTTACCTGTGGTGGGCTGAACTGCTTCAAGCATCTTGTCCACATAATCAGAACTCAGTAACTGAAACTGATCACATGAACAGTGACCAGAAGGTGTACTGGACACTTCCCTAAGCTCTGTAACAAGTATGGTGTCAAGTTCAGAGCGAATGTGAGCAACATTTTCCTTGAAGTACCTGGAAATTTTTTTGTAGCAGGTGGCTCTGGGTTGCATACCCGACCTCTCGGGGCCTGTACCAAAAAGATTCCTCATCACTTTAAATAATCCTACTCGGTGGGAGGTTGAAGTTGTAACCCTAGTGATATGATTTGTACTGGTGCTATTACTACTGCTGCTCCAAGAAATCCACAAGACCTATTAAAAGATACTAGAATTTTGGAGTAGTCCAGGTGGATAAGTGTCTTCTTCTTAGTGAAAGAATATTAGATGTTAGATTAGAGCCCTGGTGATGGACGTAAAACTAAATGTTGTCTTCTGGTTGTTTTACACGGGAGCTTTGTCTAGGGCTCACGAGCAGTTTATGATACACTACCTCTCTGAAAGAGATGCACTCATTCTTACAGTGATTTTCTCCCTTTTCATCAATCTCCCAGTCTGTCAACCAGTTCTTGACACAGGTGAGATCATTCTTGCAAGCTTCATACCTACAAAGAAAAGAAAGAGACAAATTGCAAAGGATTTACTTGCTTTGCATTTGTGATGTCCCCCTTGACAAAACAAAGAGGGAGGCATGTAGGCTTGCTGATAATGTTTTCGTCCATTCAGTTAACTCTCTGCATGTGCAAGTAACTGGAATATTTATGAGCTGTATGGCATAAAGCAACATGCAGTCACTTCCCACCTGTCAATGATTTCAGTCAGTCAACAGCTCTTCTCACCTCATTTTCTACTTAATGAATGCTTAAAGAATAACATATTTCTACTAACTAGGCTTTGAAGTAGGAAATCTGGCAGGCAAAAAACATACCCAGGAGTATACTGAACAGAATGAAGCACAGGGTTGCTGAAACCATTAGGTTCTTAGTATATCATTAATCTGCAAGCTCATCAGATGGGGGAAAACTAGGTCAATATATATGAGTCTTTAGCTCTGCAGCATTTGTTTGTATCCAGTACATGCATAAAAATGAAATAAGATGATCATAAATCTTAATCCCATGGCTTGTACAGGTAATTGTTTTTTCAGAAGTAATTTTACTATATGATGGTTCGATTAATGAACAAATATGAACCTGAGTCAACCTTACTACAACAGAATACTCCTTTTAGCCTTTTTCTTAGTTAACTACAGGCCTTTGCAGACTGCCAGAAATAGTGCACATTAAATTGAGGCACTGCCCTGGCTCAGTGCTATGGAATCATGGGAACTGTAATTTATTGTGGCACCAGAGCTCTCTGACAGAGAAGGCTCAATGTCTCAGAAAAAAATACAATTCCCATGATTCCCTAGCACTGAGCCAGGGCAGTGCCTCAATTTAATGTGCACTATTTCTGGCAGTCTGCAAAGGCCCTACGAGGGGTTGCAAACTGCCAGAAATAGTGCAAATTGAGTCCACTTTAAGGGTTAGGGTTAGGGTTAGGGAATCATGGGAACTGTATTTTATTGTGGCACCTGCGTTCTCTGATAGAGAAGACTCAATGTCTCAGGGGAAAAAAACAATTCCCATGATTCCCTAGCACTAACCCTAACCCTAAAAGTGGACTCAATTTGCACTATTTCTGGCAGTCTGCAACCCCCTTTAGTTAACTTTCTTTTAAAAAAAAATATTGGCTTTTGCAACCTCACCAGCCTAGTTTTTGTTGCTAGCATATCAAGAACAAAAGTCCACTTTTTATGTCAGTATATAACAGTTTGAAATCATGCAAATGCTAGTAGATAAATAGGTTCCACTTTGGTGGGAAGATAAACAGTATTCTTTGCAATCATGCTGGCCACATGATCACAGAGTAGTCTCTGATCACGCTGGCTCTTAGTAACGGAGATGAGCACCTCCCCCTAGGGTCAGACACGACTTGACAACCTTGTCAATGGGGAATACCTTTACCTTTATATGAATCATGCTTTATATCACTGGGATTCACAGAAAAGTTAGGGCCTAAGCAGACTGCCAGTGCACATTAAATAGTGCACATTAAATTGAGGCACTGCCCTGGCTCAGTGCTAGGGAATCATTGGAACTATAATTTATTGTGGCACCAGAGCTCTCTGACAGAGAAAGCTCAATGTCCCAGAAAAAAATACAATTCCCATGACTCCCTAGCACTCAGCCAGGGCAGTGCCTCAATTTAATGTGCACTATTTCTGGCAGTCTGCTTAGGCCTTTAGTTAATTAGTAAGATCAAAGTTTTGAAATCAATAGAGTTCAAAAAGGTTAACTGCACATTTAGTTTAGGAAGCCCACAGATCCATTTAAAAATATAAGCATTACCTTGTGTGTGTGTGTGTGCCTTCACATTGTCTGTTGACTTATGGCAACCCCATAAATTTCATAGGGTTACCTTAGATAATGACATTTTCAAACTTAGATGATAGTTTAGAATGATCTCTTACTTTTAAAAAGTAAAAAAAAACTACAGAGGTGCTGTAGAGGAATCTATGTAGTTCATGATTTCTGCTTGATCGTTAAAAACTATAGCAGCATATGAACCCCAAGAGAAAAAGCCTGCTAGAAAAGTATCTCATGATGCTTTTCAGCAGCTTTTAGCAGTCATAGTGAGATAGCTTCCTAAATATGATAGTTACTAAGCCTCTTACTTCTCATTTATTTATGATATACTTTTCATACTGTAAATGACAGCTTTTTTTTATCTCTAAAGGAAAGTTGAACAACTGCTAAGATTAACCTTGCATCCTGGGTTATTGATATAAATTAAATCTCAACACAGTATCTCAGTCTTTCCCAACAAGACCTTCTCCAGATGTTGGTGGATGATGTTGAGTCCAATATGCCAGTTGTACTCCAGCATTGGGTAGAGGAAGGCTGAAACATCCCTGCAAGAATTCAGGACAGTGGTGGACTCTCTGTGGAGATATCCACACACCTCAGTTTGCTGACCAACTTAAGACTGATCCTAACTATTGGGTGTGAAAAAGCCATGTAAGAAACAATATACTGGTACTTATAGTGAGGTGGACTTTTGTTTGAAAACAGGCTTGCTACTAGTGACTTCCACTATCAAGTTGCAATCTGAGCATGGACATTGTAGCTTTAAAGTCAAAACAGAAGAGGATGAAGAAGCAGTAGTGTCTCCTACTTATTCATTCCTTTATCTCATTGTCTCTAGCCTCTTCCTTTCCTGTAGCCTTGGATGACTAGTCCTATTTAATGCAGCAAGTGGGGGACAGAATGAATGAAAAGACTAGCAAAACAGTGGGCATACTACTTTTACAGTCTCTGGTCTACAGCCCAGTAATGTTGTGACATGTCAGTCTTGGTAGATTGTATTGTACATAACACAGAGGTTCAGTTTTTCAAAGCCACATAGTTCAGGCAGCAATTATATAACTGCTGTTCAAATTGATGTTCTTGGTTAAAAAATAAAGGAAACCACAGACCAAGATGTTGAAAGCTGAAGGATGGAAGAAAACAGCATGTCTCTGATCCTCTCCCCAAGGATAATCAGGAGAAGGGACAAATTGCCTGCTCCTTCTGCAGCCTTCACAAAGGAGCATTATGAGGAATGAGGACACTTGTGTTTCGGGCTAGGGGGGGGAGGAAGAAGTGCAGAGGAGGAATGCACCTCCTATTTCTCCAGAGCTTCACATGAAAGTGAAGGGAAGAATCTGTACACAGCCTCTTTCCTCTTCTGCAGCCCTTTCCTTTTCTCCGGAAAACAGGCTTTCCAGTATAGTTGTTGTGCATATTGTCTTAATTATGGTATAGGAACTAGATATGAAAGTAAGAGAAAAATCATAGACAAAAGACAGAAAACAGCTCTCTCACACACATAGAGAAAAAAAAAACCATGAGAGGTCAGAGAACAGACACAGAGAGAGAATGGCAAAAGAGAGCACAGAGAGAGAATGGCAAAAGCATTAAATTTATTTTATTAAATAAAATTTAATAAAAATTATTATTTTTATTAAATTTATTTGCATATAAAGGGGAACACACTACTCCCCCCAAAGTGTTGAGCAGAAAACCCCCAGCCTGTGACAAGGACCCTGCTGTCTCAAGAGACCTTGGTAAGGAATAGGGTGGGGCTTCCCTTTCTCACAGTGTTTTTTCTGTGCCACCTCTCCCCGATCCCAGCATGAGAAATCAGTTAATTTATTTGAATGGAAGGAACATTGTAAGTCCTCCAGTCCATCTGTCTTGGTCCAGGCTTTAGAGCAGGGACAGGCAACCTTTTTGAGACCTGGGCCGGTCTCCTGTCGCCCAGGTCTCGGCTGGGCCGAGGGGGGGGGAAATGTGGCGCACGCGGTTACGTGCACGTGTGCACCCTCATCCGCTGCGCGCACCCCCGCACAAGCGGCTGCCGCCGTAGTGCACGCAGCCGCAGCCAAAGCGGCTGCCGCCGTAGCGCACGCAGCCGCAGCCGCCACGGCGCATGCCGCGGCCGCCATTTTGGAAGTCCAAATCGCGGCCGCGACGCGTTTGTGCATGCAAAAGAGTACTGCGCATGCACAAACGCATCACGGCCACCATTTTGACTTCCAAAATGGCGACTGCAGCAAGCGCAGCTGAAAACGCGCCCCGATGGTGGTGAGCGACGGCCGCGGCGGTGGCGGCGCGTGGCGGCAGCGACAGCGGCAACCTATGGCCTGGGCTGTTAAGTCCGGGGCCCGGGGCCTTAACTGGCCCCCAGGCCATAGGTTGCCAGTCCCTGCTTTAGAGAGAGAGAGAGAAGATCTGCTGGACTTATTCCCCTTCCCCACCACCATTCCCTTCTCCTTTTGCATCTTGTCTTTTTAAATTGTAAGCCTGAGGGCAGGGAAATGTCTAATTAACAATTTGTAAGCCGCTCTGATAGCCTTTTGGCTGAAGAGCAGGGTATAAATACTTAACAACAACAACAACAACAACAACAACAACTATAGGAGGCAGCAGGAGCTGATGACTGCAGCAGCAAGCATAGTGACACCTGAAGATATTCTGTTGGGAATATCACCGCTATTACAATAAAAGGGAAACCTCGACCTGCTAAAAAAGTCAGACCAGCCAGTCCTGTCAAATCCAATTCAGTAAAAGTTTGTGATATAGCTTTCTACTGAATTTGGTAACCCTCTTCCAAATTGGTAAAACTACTGCTATTGTGCATGTTAAACTCAAACATGTAATTGATTTCAGTGCTGTCGTGTAAGAGTGTACAAGTTTTACTTGTACCCAAGTTCTCAACCTCTATTATCCTTTTCTCAGTTTTCCAGTTCCATTATCCATTTGGGAAAAAGGTGGGGAACAAATAAAGTTGAGAGCCAGCATGGTGTAGTGGTTTGAGTGTTGGACTACAATTCTTCAGACCAGTATTTGGATCCCTCCTTTGCCATGTAAATCCACTGGCTGACCTTGAGCAAGCCAGACTCTCCCAGTCTCAGAGGAATAACAATAGCAAGTACATTTCTATACTGCTTATCAATACACTTAAGCACTCCCTAAGCAGTTTACAATGTGTAAGCTAATTGCCCCCAATAAGCTGATTACTCATTTAAGTGACCTACAGAAGGATGCAAGGCTGAGTGGACCCTGGAGCCCTGCAGTACTGGCATTTAACCACTGCATCACCAGGGTTCCCTAGGCAAACTTCCTCTCAACAAATCTTGGCAAGAAAACCTGAGACTGAGGCACCATAAGTCTGAAATAACTTGAAGGTATGCATGCACACAGATATACACACAGAGTTAATTAGCATCCTTGACCATGAGAATCCCCAGGCTAGCAAGGCAGAGAGCTCTTTATAGTACACTCTGAACTCTTCCTCCCTTTCCTTTCATGCTCTTCTATCTTGCCCCCAGAGTTAGGAAATTTCTTCAGGCAACCATAATCAGTCTCTAGATTTGGCCTCCATTTTAAAAAGGCACTTGAGAAAACCCAGCTTTAAAGCACACAGAGGCTCAATAACATCTGGAAAGAAAACATATGGTGCTGAGTGTAAGAGAAACTGAATAATAATAATAGTAGTAGTAAAGAAGTAATGCATTGACTTCTTTGCTTCACCAAAGATCTGTTTTCATTTAAAACAAATCCTTATGTCAAATCTAAGAATTATTAAATGTGGCAGTTCACAATTTCCTCTGTAATTGTCCAAGCACACTTTGGCAGATGGGTTGTAAAGAGAAGCTGCCCTTAGGGCTCGCCAAAGTCCATAGACATGCTGAAAGATGAGCTTTAGCAGTAGGAAGTCCTAAGCCAACAGGAAGCTGGATGTGAGTGTCTCTAATTATCTAAAAGCCAAGTCTTTACTTCCCCAAAACAATGACTACAAAAATTATCCTTTACAAAGATGCAGGAGATTTTAAAGCAAAGATATCTGTAAGATGAGGGGAAAGTAACTGATATCGTTAGGAGGAGGCAGGTCACATATTAAATAAATTCTAGCATGCATAATAAGCAGCAATTAAGCTTCTGCCTAAGGACACATAAAAACAAAGTTCTGCATGGAAAGAGGTTTACATGGCTGGAGTTGGGGTCAACAACGGAAACCTCAAGTCAAATCCCAAGGAATGCTACATCCACTGCCAACCTAATAATAAATAATAATAATAATAATAATAATAATAATAATAATAATAAATTTTATTTATAACCCGCCTCTCTGCAACGCAATCGAGGCGGGGAACAGCAATAATAAAAACAGAAGAATAAATAAACATATAGTAGCAGCATCAGGGAGGGGCAGATAAAACCATCCCTTCGAGCCAGAGCGTTATTCCGGGAAGGCCTAGTATGGAGATGTGGTGCATGGGGCTATGGAAGTTAGTGCCAGAAGTTTCAGTGAGAGGTAATAGAGGTGTTGCCCATAATTCCTCCCTACCTTTTCAAAGTTGACCTTAAGAAGTAATAGTTGGTGATCAAAGGTGTTCAGTCAAAGCCATTCATGTACCTATACATGATCTGTACATTCACAGAACTGCCACAATGTTTTATACTCCATTGTCAGCAGTTGGAGGAATCACTTATTATTTACAGTATACATGGCCATAAGACTGCTGTCTTAAATATCTTAAAGGTACCAGATCCTGTTTGACCTTGAAAGCTAAGCAGGGTCAACCCTAATTAATACTTGGATGGGAGACCACCAATGAATACCAGATGTTGCAGACTATATTTCATAGCAGGAAACTGGCAAAACCATATCTTGGTTTTCCTTGCCTAAGAAAACACTATGAAATTCATGGGGTCACCACAAGTTGAGTGGTGACTGGACTGGAGCACAGGTTGTTCTATGCCTTCATATGACATGTAGTGACCTTAAGGTGAACCTATTAAAGGGTTTTCTGAAGCTGAGAGTGTATGACTTGGCAGAGGTCATCCAGTGGGTTTCCATGGCTAAGAGGCACTTACACATAAAAAAGATTATCATTTGAGTTGCCAGAATGAAAACTCTTCAATTTTCAGTCTGGCAAATTCTCACACAGAAAATGTAATGTGATATTTTGAAGACAAGTTTCCCCATCAATGTACCACTTCATTCTGTGTCTCTGTTGAATATTTTAACTCTTGAAACATATTTTCTCCCTTCAGATCTTAATCCTCCATGTGATTGTAACTGCCCATGGGAAATGATAGGGCTTAATTTCCTGACCCTACACACTTACCTTCCCACCAGATACACAATGGAGGGAAAACTGAAGGAGGGAAGCCTAGGCTAACTTTTATCTCTCCTGACCTCTGACTAAAAAACTATTTATATGGGCTGTTGCTGACTTGTGCACCTACACAACTACAGCAATATGATTCCATTTCAGCTGCCATGACAACATTCAATGGAATAATGGGTTTTGCAGTTTGTGGAGGGATGCTTAGAATTCTCAGCTAGAGAGCTCTAGTGCCTCACCAAACTACAAACACAAGATTCCGCAACCATACAGTTAAAATAGAATCATAGTGCTACAGCTGTATAGTATTAAAGGACCCCTGCTCTCTTCCACATGACAATGAACGTGCAGGTGATAATGCCTGAAGGGATGTTCAACATGCAACCCTTGTTGTAGCTTTGCCCAGTTGGATAGGAATGCAATAGAGAAGGGCAAAGTGGCAAAATTAGTCCTATTTATTTTGGCAATTCTAAAATCCAGTTCTTTGAGGGTCTTACCTATGAATAAAAAGAGTGTATTTGATTGCAAATAGAAGTTTCCTTTGGAAAATAGCAACTTCAATATTCATGTCTCACAATTTGTTTTATGAAAATTACTAGCACAAAGTACACAACCTACCAGTTATCACAAAAGTGTTGGCACATAGGAACAGAATCAATAGCAGCTTCATAATGTTGGTGTGCCCAGAGAGCCGCATGTGGTGAACACTGGTAAAAGCACTCTATCTTCTTCATATAACTCTCACACCTATTATTATGTGAAAAAAGCAATGTTAATCTATGAAAAACTGCTATCATTGTGTGCATCTGCCACTATATTATATTATCTCTTTAAATTTTCTACTTTCTTAGGATGCAGCTTTTTAGACAGAATATCAAGTAGAAACCAGAATTCTGTCATTTACGATGACCTCTTCCCACAAAATATGCTGTCCTCACTGGGCTATATAAAAGTAAAGAACATTCCATAACCAGGGTGCCCTCTTCCTATTAAGACAGATAGCATTTGATAAAGGTACCTGGAGCAGGAATAATTATTCAAGACTGTTATTGGCCACAATCAAAATACAAATTCATTGATCAAACATGAGATCACACTGTAACATGTAACTTTGATTCAGTACTTCTCCAGCCAAGTAACTGTGAAGTTATGCTATCCTATTAAAATCAATAAAAAACCTTTGACAGTACTCTCTGATTCATGTCAGTAATTTATAGTTCTTCAATTAAAGCGTCAGGTACACTCTGTAAAGGAAAATAGCTTTGATCAAACTATGAGTTTTAATTCTGCAGTGAGTTTCTATTTTTTTTAATAATTATTATTTCCAAAATATGCAACATATCTTTTCATCCTGCAAAAAGCCCTTTCCTCTGTTGCATGGTGATAATTTGTATTACAGAGTCAATGAAAGGTAATAATAATAATAATAATTTATATTTCGCCCCTCTGCAGAGCAATTGGGGCGGCTTACAACATTACAATTTCCATACAGATATATTAAACAGATGGGTTTAATGGGCTTTAAAATGTGAGGATGATTCCAACTCACTGAATGTTTGAATGCTGCTGTTAGAAGAATATGAGCCGTGGTGTTGGTGTGGAAGGTTTGATACTGTTTGTCTGCAAAGCCTCCTAAACTAGTTTTTAAAAAAATGTGTGTAAAAAAAGCCTCCTAAACTAGTTTTAAAAAATAAAATAGAATAGAATGCTTCTTGAAAAATACACACAAGTGACTTACAATTTACTGAGATTTCCACATCTGTTCCAGTAGATGGTGTTTACTTTAATTACTGGAGAATGAGCTAATTCTTCTGTAATGTTTGCATGACAACAAGAGGCTGTGGGGAATTAAAAACAAAAAGCTCACAACAAAGGCTTACTGTAACATGTCTGAAGACTCATCAGTTCTATAAGTGCTCACAACAGGCAATTAGTTAAAAATGGGACATCAGTAGTTGCTCCTTTTCTTGAGTGTGTAAAACAGCGACAGGCAACCTTTTTCAGACCTGGGCCAGTCTGCCCTCGCCCAGGTCTTGGCTGGGCCGAGGGTGGGGGAATGGCAGCGCGCGCGCTCATGCGCGCACATGCACCCTCCTCCACCGCGCGCAACCCCCTGCTACCGCGGCCACCACCGTAGCGCACGCGGCTCCAGCCGCCACAGCGCATGTCGCGGCAGCCGTTTTGGAAGTCAAAATGGCGGTCGCAACGCGTTTGCGCATGTGCAAGAGTACTGCGCATGCGCAAATGCGTCGCGACTGCAATTTTGACTTCCAAAATGGCAATCATCGTGAGCGCAGCCAAAAACACACTCCAACAGCGGCGAGCGGCGGCCAAAGGCAGCCGCCGTCGCCGCCGTTGCCACTCGTCGCCATCGGAGCGTATTTTCGGCCGCGCTCACGGCGATCGCCATTTTGGAAGTCAAAATGGTGATCGCCACGAGCGCGGTTGAAAACGTACTCCGATGGTGGCGTGTGGTGGCGGCGGCAGCGCGCGGCAGCGGCAGCGGTAACGGCAGCAACCTCCGGCCTGGGCCTGTAAGTCCGGGGCCCAGGGCCTTAACCGGCCCCCAGGCCGTAGGTTGCCGGTCCCTGGTGTAAAATAAAGTGGGAAATAAAGAATTCCAGAAGTTCATAGATTCTTTGTGACGTATTTCTTTCACACTTTGATAATGAAAATGATAATTTAATTAAATTATACTAATCACATGTCTATAGAGCGTGATTAAAACTGCAATCTTCTGCACACTTACCTGTGAATATTTCTTATTGATCTTAGGGCCTTTGAAGACGGGCGGCCATAGGCCGCCCCGAGAAGCCACAAATTGGGGCCAAGGCTGTCTCACACCTTGGCCCCGATCCACTGTTTTTCTGGCTCTCAGCGTCTCTTCTGGCTCAGCATCCAGACACGCTGAGTCGGAAGGATGTCATCGGAGCGCCCGTCGTGTGCAATGACGGGTGCTCCGATGACGTCCTCAGTAAGGGGTTGGGGTCCCAGCATCTGACTGCCTCTCCCCTTCCTGGGATTGAAGATCCCCCCCTTAGTGAGATTAATTCCCATAGCTGCCTTCCATAAGAAATTAAGTATTTTATGTTTAAATTTTGAAGTATTGAAACAAGTAATAAGGTAGAGATGTTATCACATTGACAATAGCAGTTCTCATGTATTTGTACCATAGCCTGCACCTTTTGTATAAATCAAACATATATAATGATCTTTTGGCCATGATATGCAGACACTTGTTACAATGTATCACCATTTCCATCAGTACTATTATACATTCTATTAAGGAGTTCCATTGGCTCATTACAATCAACACACAGTTGTATAAAATCCAAGGCATGTACAGCTTCAGAGTACCACACATTATTAAACCATAAAAGCCTGAAATAATTTCTGGTGCAAGTGAAAGAATGTACATGTTGGCAGTGG
>CM034706.1:200637537-200650335 GCA_020142125.1 Phrynosoma platyrhinos | reverse complement strand
CATACAGAATCTTTAGTAATGCTTTTTTTTTTTTGCACTAATGTTACTTGTAAATCATCATTCCCATATGCCACTGAATGTAATACTGATCGTTGTGACATATACAACTAGCAAAATTAAAATTATACACCTTCAAATTACAATGTCATATGCACAACCTAAATGTATTTACATATATATAGCAAAGACTTGGTGAAAATGTTATGCTTTTAAATAAATATTAAAAAGAATATTTTTTTCAAAATGTAAAAAATATTTTTAAAATTTAAAATTTGAAAATTTGAAATTTTAATTTTAAAAAATCTGGGGCCTTTCCTTTCCCTTCCCACTGAGTTCCACTCCATTCCCAGCATCTCTTAAAGCATTTTAAAGAGAGACAGGCTTTTGCCACAGCCTGTTTCTGCCCAGATATTCGAAGAGCAGTGGTGTCGCCCCCCCCCTTAGAGTGTCACCTGCTGCGGTCCACACCCCCGCACCCCCCCAGTCTCAGTTGAAATACATGTTTGTAAAGATCAAATCAAAGCAGATGACATTCTGCAGCTGACTTTAGTAAGTAAGTCCTTCAGAGCATCACGTTAATAAGGGTGGCAGCTCAGGCAGCAAGGTCACATAAAGGCTAACTGTTAAAGCAGTTTTGCAAATGTTCTTCCACAAATTTTGCAACACTTACATTTGGCATATAGGGTACATTCTTGTAAATTATTCTCTGGGGTTGGTTTGTGCTTATGACCAGCCCCTCCCAGGCATTTTTGTTTCTTTCCACTTACAGACACTGTTAAGATAGCAAAGAATAGGAGTACCCAAAACTTCAACATCTTCTTGTTCTTCTTGTCTCTGTAATGTCCCTGTAACAGAAAGATGATATTGCAGTCAGAAAGCTTTCTTCAGGATCAGAAACAAGCATGGTGACAAATGTCAGAAATAAATGATACTAAGACATAGCAGGTCATAATCCAAATACAAGAAAAATGTTCCCTTTGCCCTCTTTTCACTATGTGCTTAAGTGAGAAAGAATTAATGCTGTTGTACAAGACGGCTACATCATTAGCACTAGGTAATTTGAAGAAAACCAGCTAGCTGGCATCATTAAATCATTATTATTTTTTTGCCACTGTAGCTGAAGCAGTTAAATGGTGAAGCAAGCCAGGAACATTCATCCTAGCCTATATGTCTAACACTCTCTGATTGTGCAGGCACACTTTATGTAGGAGTTCAGTTTCAGAATTAGATCCTGGATTTGTGCACAGCCTCTGGCACGATTTTGGATTTGATCATCTGAGGTAGGTTCCTCCTCAGACTGTATGGTAGGGTCAGGACAGGCAGCCAGGCTCCCAGTTCTGTGCTGAGAGAACATGTTATACTTATATTTGCTCTTTGTTCTAGGACACAGTTCATAAAAGGTGAGCACTATGCAGAATTTTTAGGGGACAGATGAGATAATGAGGGTAGCAGGATCACCAGCTGTGACTTGTGTCCCATTTAGATGTGTCACAGATCTTTCTTTTTCCATAGTGTCATTGCAAAGCTGTAGTAAAGAAGTGTCTAGCCGTTTCCCTGGAATATTAATGGGATGCTATTTCAATTATTCAAAAACATTGTGCTAAAGCCAAGAATAGGATTGGTTAGTTATTCTGATGAGCTAACTTCGTATTATGTGCAAATGTGTAACAAAGCCACAATAATGTCTAAGAAAGAAAGAAAGTTCCAAGATTAAATAATTTTAAGCAAAGAGGTAGCAAAGTGGATGACCTGTTTCAAAGTCCCCTGTCCTCTATTTCTCCATTCCAGATCACCCTTCCAAAGGGCATTTCTCCAACAAGGTTTCAAATGTGCATTTGTTGCAAATCCAGGCTTGGAGCCTTATTGGAGGGGCAGGAATCCAGCTGGGGAAAGTGATTTGGTGGCCTAATTGTTATTTGTGTACACATACACATACACACACACACACGGGGTTGGACTGGATGGCCCTTAAGGTATCTTCCAGCTCTATGATTCTAGGAGCCTACACGTTTCTTGGAGTGCAGATAGGAAGAAAATCAACCCATTGAAATGTGGATACCCTGGATTGCTAAAAAGAGAAATAAATGGATCTTGTTGAAAATCAGGCCTAAACTCTCCCTAGAAGCCAAGATTATTAAATGGAGTGTATTGTATTTTGGCCCTATCCTGAGAAGGGACATATCATGATAAGGCAATAATGCTTGGCAAGGGTGAAGGCAGTAGCAAAAAAGGAAGACTGCATTCTAGATGGATAGATTCAGTCAAGGAAACCATGGCCCTGCATCTTCAAGACCTGAGCGGGGACTGTTGATGATAGGGTGACTTGGCGCTCTCTCATTCATAGGATCACCATAAGTAAAACTTGATTTGACAGCATTTAACAACAACACAACCCCGCCACTTTGGTACAGTGAGAAGTTCCCAGTCTTTAGAATGTATTTTTTAAATTGAAAATTAAATTGCTGCATATATATATATATATAAAAATACTGCACTTGACTGTGAAGAAGGTTATACCTCATGGTATATAGTGATGTAATATTTTACTTAATTTTGAAAATCAATATTCCACTTTATTGAAAGAAAACCAAAGCAGCTTACCACAAAAACATTAAACAGAATATATCAGACTACAAGACAAGAACTGCCCAAGAACAATGTACAACTATCCACCTGGCACTTACTATTTCAGTAGGAGGCACTTTCTTTCTAGTGAGACAAAAACCTCTACAGTATTAACAGTATCACAATGTATGGGGTGCATAATGTAGATTATTACATGCTGTAGGCACCAATCTGCTGTGTGTGATTTAGCTTTGAGCACACAGCCACATAAATCCCTGCCCCACATCTGTCACAGTTTCATCTTTGCTAGAAATTACTTCTACAGACTATAGTCTATATATATATATGATACTGCATAAAAATGCACTGCAAAAATCCTACTGCATAAAAATGCACTGTCATTTCATGGATTTTTGGTTATGTGCTGTCTTGTCTAGATATCTTGGAGCACACACATCAGCTGACTTTCCTTTCCTTTTTCTTTTTTAAGGGATCGATTATCACTGTGCTCCTCACACATGTATGGTGAACTATCTCCATTCTATTCTGACTTCCAGGGAACAAAATACTATATCACAGATGAAAGTCCCAGCTAATAATATTTTAAGACGAAGGCAAAGCTAGCTTCTCAGTGTGGGGACAGGTTTAACCCCCTGCAATGCAATTTGCAATGGCTGACAAATGATAAGAAAGTCACCAGATTTTATATGATACTGAGTTGACGTAATACTGTATCACATTTGATGCACCCCATTTGATACAACATTGGGGCAACACAAAAATGACATTTAATGTGTTTCCCCCCTTTAACAATAACAATAACTTTTGGGGAGAAGAAGGATAAAAAACAATGCATGTGGGTGAGGGGAAACCTTTCCTGTCAATGTTCCCCTAAATGGGAGTTTCTGTCCTCAGGGTGAACATCATTCCAAAGAATAATCAGTAGGATGTGCACAAGCAAGGATGCAGGAACAGGACTTGTCTATACATCCCTCCCTCTAATTTTTTTGGTTGTAAATAAAATAAGACAAATCAAGATAACTTAAACTGATTGCTTACCCCTTTGCTGGATTTCTCTCTTGAGACAGGTTGGAAATCAAAAGGCTGCTATCCTTTCTTTCCTCCGTCTCTCTATATATTGTCTGTCATCACGAGCCCACAGTTTGTTTGTGAAGAAAAGTTCCCTGACCTTTTGCAAAGCTAACAGACTTATCTTAGTGTCAGTTCCAGTAGGGAAGTTGACCTGTCTTGTTGGATTTTGGAACAGTCCACAAACTAGTTCAGCATTCTGTCTCTAGCAATAGCCAGTCAGAAACCTCTAGATCAGGCCTGAAAACTTGTCACCGCCTTCACACAGCCTTGTAGAGAAGAAGGTGCAAGGGTGTATTGAAGCCAAACCATTTTGCCACATATTAATCTTAGCATTTAAGATAAGGTACCTTATGGCAGTGTTCAGAAACTGTGGGATTATCTTCCTTCAAGATTACTCTCTTCCAACTAGTTGTTTGGCCTGTTTAATTATGGGCTATGACCAGAGCTGTGTAAGTTTAAAATAAAAAAATATCTAATATTTTAAGTGGGCCCTTGGTATCTGCTGGGGTTTGTTCCAGTACCTCCATGGATAAGAAAATATGTGGATGCTCAAGTCCCGTTAGATACAATGGCATAATAAAATGGTGTCTCATATAGAAAATGGCAAAATCAAGGTTTGCTTTTTAGAATATATATATATATATATATATATATATATATATATACAAGCTCTGGATGGTTGAATCCATGGATTAAATATATATATATATTCTAGCTATGGATGGTTGAATCTGTAAGTAAAGAATCTGTGGATACTAAGGGATAACTGTACTTTGTCAATTATAGGCAATTTTCTGTTTGGGTAAATAAATATTATGGTGGTCCAGAGGATTTTAAACTTCCTGATTGTACTCATAGATAAACAAAATACTGAAAAGATGCATCAAGGTGCTGAAAGCTGTGTTAGACATGATGCATCACACATTATACAGGCCTCTTCTTCCAGGGCTGCCAGATAACCATGGTGAAGTTCTAGTATTACATTGCCTCTTCTTATAAGCCATCTACTGGTCTCTGTGACCACTCACAAATATTAGTCCCAAACCTATATATGGAAATTAAAATCCAAAAACATATTTCTAGTTAAGTAATCTTGGCTTCTGCATGACCTATGTTGTTGGATACATTCTAGTTTGTGCAGCCTGAAGATCTGGACAGGTTCCTTTGAGAAGTTAGAGCCACAACATGTGTTATGGGCCTTTTGCTCTTCCTGGACCATAAAAGCAGCAAAAAGGGGGTACTGGCTCAGTGGGTGAGGAGCGCCTCACTGCAGCAAGGAATCTTAAAACTCAGGCAGGTTCATATGGGAGATATATTATTTCAGAGAGTCTGGATCTAGGTCATATAGGGCATTTAAGCATCAAACCCAAAAGAAGCTGTGATAAGACCATTACTGAAAAACAAACAAACAAAAACACTGTAGCCAAAAGTCTATTATGGGGAATTTTATCTAGCTCAAATTGAGAGGGGATCAGCTACAAGGACCCTGTGAGTCTGTCTCCCACGAGTGTATCAAGAGTTTGGGGGATCTAAGAACTGATGCAGAGACAGAATTCTCCAATTAAAGTATTATTTATTAAAGGGGAATATCACACATCAATTCACACACATACACATACTCACTCAAGGCTCAGGAAATCAGGGGTTAGCTTGGAAAATATGTTGAGGCAGAACTACAAGTGATACTTACTACAGATTAGGCTTTCTCTGGGATCCAAATGGGTGAAGTGGTGTGAGACACAACCATTCCAAGAGTATTGGTTTGAATGGAGGTGCCAGTACTAGACTAGAGAGCACAGTGATGTAGTGTCCCCATGAACTCTAAACTAGTGATACTGAGGGGAAAATCAATGGGTTTTTAAGGGCTAAAATTAGTTGCAGGGCAAAGGTGTGTGATTGTATGGGTGGAATAATCCGGTCTGGCAATATTCAAGGTGAATGGGAAAAGGATTAAGTTCTTAGCTCACCCATCATGTGGGACATCTAGGCCATTATCACCCATTCTTCTGATTATGGAGGGGATGATGGTCCATTTGCAACTCCCATACTATCTGCCTGGCTTTTAGTATGGGTTTTTCCCCAGTCTTCTAAGTGACCTTGGTATGACCTGCCTGTCATTGCCTAGGTGGCACTTGGGGTCCATTGCAGTGTACATCTAGGGTTATGTGGAGTTCATACACACACCAAAATTCAGAAAAATGCACTTTGTGTAACACCACGACCATAATAAAGAATTATTGGCAACTGTCTCTTTCTCCTGCAAGGTACTGGAATTTGTGGTAGTTTTTCAGCTTCAGAAGCTCCTGGATAAAACGGGTTATCTAAATCCATTTCAATCTGGCTTCAGGCCTGATTATGGGACAGAAACAGATTTGTTTGCCTTGGTGGATGCCCTATACTGGAAACTGGACAGGAAGAATGTGCCCCTGTTGGTTCTGCCCTGGTGGCATGGTGGTTAAATGCCTGCACTGCAGCCACTTATTCACAAACCACAAGGTTGTGAGTTTGATACCAGCCAGGGGCTCCAGGGTTGACTTATCCTTGCATCCTCCTGTAGGTCACTAAAATGAGTACCCAGCTTGTTGGGGGCAATTGGCTTACACATTGTATAATGCTTAGGGAGTGCTTATGTGCAAGGATAAGTGGTATAGAAATGTATTTGCTATTGCTATCTCTCAGTATCTTTTGATATCATTGACCATTGCATCCTTTCATACCTCCTCTCTGGGACAGAACTAGAAGGCATTATTTTATGGTGGTTCTGGCAGGTGATGACATTTTTATTTAGGAAGACTTTTTAATTTTAACTATGGAGTTGTAGTGTGTGAGGTGGTGTGCTCTCTCTCTCTCTCTCTCTTTCAATCTTTTATTGAAACTATGGGCCTCTACAGACAGGCGGCCATGGGCTGACCCAAGAAGCCGAGGATTGGGGCCGAAGCTGCCCCAAGCCTTGGCCCTAATCCACCCTTTGGGCAGCCTTGGAAGGAGCGCTAAAATAGTGCTACTTCCAGAGCAGGCAGAAGGGGCGCCCGAAGAGGCACCCCATGTAAAATCAAGGTTAATTTTTTGGAATTTATATTTTAAAAAATATTTTCAAGTCATGTATGCTTGAATCCATGGTTACAGAGGGCCAACTGTATTTTTAAACTTGGCACAGGTTTACTTTTTTTATCTTCTCAGGATTAATATATAAGCCATTGTTCAAAACTTGACCCAAAAGCTTCTTCAATTGCTCTGTCATCATCCCTCCTTTAACAACTGGGTTGTGACACTGCTCTCAGGTAAATAAAAGACTCTGGGATATTGCGTTTTGTAACCTTTGGATTTGTTCATGGTCATCCTGCTCATTGAGGTCACTGAGTATTAATTTATTTTATATGTGGTAAATTTATTTTAGTGGATCTCTGGACCATAATAAAGAATTGTTCTTGTATATAGATCTGTGCTATAAATGCAGGACAAGATGTCAGCTAAAGGGTTATTCAAATCTTCCATGAGTCCTTCCCTCCAAATATTTGGTGTGTGCCTCTCCCTCCTCCTCCTCCCCGCCCTCTGAATGCTGGCGAAAATGGCTTCACGTGACATCTCTGCCACGTGTGCCATAGGTTCGCCATCACAGGTCTAGGGGTTTTTCAAGTCCTCCGGATAAGGTTATGAGGATGTGAGGGGAAAGGAAATGGAATTACTTCTTTGAGTTCTCTTGATGGAACATTTAAATGAAACGATACTATTGGATCCTGGCTTTTAGAGCACCAAAATGTTTCAGATATCTATTAAATTGATTAATCAGGTTGTAAAGATGGTTCTCAACTGAGTACAGTTGTCCCTCCATTTCTGAAGACTTCGAATCCGTGGTTTTGCTTTTTGCAGACCGGCAAGCAGGGAGGGATACAAGGGCCTATGCACTGTAGGCGCACATGCAGGGCCGCACACAGGAACGCGCCCCCATTCAAGCCAATAGGATTTGAATATTTGCGGTTTTTCGTTCTTGTGGGGGGCTCTGGAATGGATCCCCTGTGAAACCGGAAGGGCGACTGTATACATCACAGTACACATTAATATTCAGATGATATCCCACAATATACAGCTTATTATTTTCTGACTTAGAAGAGAGATCAAACACAGATATACAAATTAATAAAATTTTACAAATTTACTTGGATATCTGGAAATAGGAAGTGAGGTTGGCAGGATATATTTCCAATTAAGTGTGCATAGTACTGCAGTTGTCATTTCAATGACATATATGAATAAAGTAAAAAAGAATTCTATAAATTCACAACAATGAGTATTGCTCAAAGTGTCAATAATTATTACAGCCTTCTAGTAGCATTTAATACTAGCATTGACAGTTTTACATTTTTTTTAAAAGTTTGCTTTAGTTTAGATTTCAGCCTTTTGAAAAGGTAATGTCAGCCAAGGTTTTCTGTGAGTCTGGAAGTGTTTTATTTCTGGAAACTAATTTAAACCATTAAAATAAAAATTGAATCCAATTTTGCTACTGTCTGTTTGCCAACTACAACCTAGCATGACTTTAAAAACTGGGTCAAGCCATTAATCTTTGACAGGAAACCATGGTTTCCCTATATTTGACGCAAAAGAACAAAACACAAATAAAAGGTTGCTTTGCTTTTAAATTTTAGAATGCTTAATCAAAAATTCTATGTAGCTTCAACCATTCCAGCAGGGAATATTGAACAAACCCCCAAAACTTTTGATGACTGAATGTAAAAGCAAAACATAGGGCCTAAATAATTTCATCGGGGGAGGGAGATTATGTAAGTACATGACTAAGATAAGATTTCCTATCTGTTTTGACTTTTTGCCTTGTGTTTGCGAGAACAAACTGACCGTGAAAGATTGCAAAACTGAAGGAAGGAACAAGATGGCTCAAGGGTTGCTCAGATTGATAGTGAAGCTTCTTACAGGGATGTGAGCAATGCAAGGGCTAAAATCCCTGCCAGTTTCAGGATGCGTTTTGGAATGAATCCTGGCAATTACCCTCAGCAGAACTTTTAAGAATAAAGATTCTTGTGAAGAGCCTCACAGCCTAGTATATACCTTGGTGCTAAAAACCATGAACATCACAGATCCAAAACTCACTGCAGAATTAATCCAGTTTGAGACCACTTTAACTGTCCTGGCTCAATAGTAGGGAATTCTGGGAAATGTTGTTTTGTGAGACATTGAGCCTTCTATGTCTGAGAGCTCTGGTACTACAATAAATTATAATTCCCAAAATTCCCTAGCACTGAGCCAGGGCAGTTAAAGCGCTCTCAAACTGGACTATTTCTGCAGTGTGTTTTGGACCACACTTTACCATCGGGCCTAAAATAAGAAGAAGAGCCCTCCCTCCATTACCATCCGATGTCATCTGGGGGAGAGACACTAAGCCCAGCACCACCCAGCCTAGAATAAGAAGAACCCTTACTTCTTAAAGGATGGGTGGGATTCGGGAGTTTATGTTTTGTTTAATGTATGGAAATTGTAATGTTGTAAGCCGCCCCGATTGCTCTGTAAATAAAAATTATTATTATTATTATTATTACTACTACTACTACTTAATTTATAATGTAAATATAGTCAGAACAACTACAGCACAGAGAAATTTGGGTTACATTTTGTTTGGCCCAATAAAGCTATCACTGCATTGTGGATGTTGGATGTTACTGTACTTTGCTATGTGGCCAACACAGCTACCCTTGGACATGTTTCCTGTAGTACAGAGGTCCCTCCCCATTTGCTGTGGTTAAGGGTGAAGGCCCCTGTGAATGTGGAAAAATCGCAAATAAAAAAACACTATTCTTTCTACCTGTGTGAACACATCTCTAGGAATCGCTAGGTCCTCCAGTGCAACTCTGTGGTCAACATCTGCCTTGAATCACATTTGAGAACCTACAAATGCCTAGAGAAGTGTTTTCTCTAGGAACTTCTAGGTTCTCCAGCACAACTCTAAGGTCAATGTCTGGCAGAGTTGCTCTGGTGGACCTAGAGATTCCTAGAAAGAGCATCTTAATCAAACCCATAAATAATAAAATCTGCAAAAGTCAAATCCGCAAATGTGGAGGGCCACCTGTACAGAGAAAGGATACCTAGTTTCCTAAGGCAAATAAGAGATGGGGTTCCCTGCCTTGCAAATATAGATTCTGAAAAAAGCTATAAAAACTTATTTTAGGTCAACTGTGAAGTTAAAATTCCTGTAATATGCACTGAATTCTCAAGAGGGATGAAACAGATGAGCAGATTACACAAGTTTTTTTTTTAAGTGCATGTATATCTAGCCTTTATTCCTATGTGCCTTCAAGTCATTTCCGACCTATGGTGGCCCTATCATGGGGTTTTCTTGAGAAGATTGGTTCAGAAGTTTGCCATTGCTTTACTCTGAAGCTGCGAGAGTGTAAGAGTCCAACACTCAAACCACTACACCACACTGTCTCATTATGAATGTGTAAGTATTCCAAAATCTATGAAATCCCAAACACTTCTGGACCCAAGCGTTTCAGGTAAGGGAGACTCATGACAACATCACACTATAGTTTTATAGTGCTCTTATTCCACTTTAACTGCTATGGCTGCCTCCTGTGGGACTTTGCAGTTTGCCCCCCCTCTTTAGAATTACAAATTCCAGGATCAGCCAGCCATTGCAGTTAAAGAGAAATAATCACTCTATAAAACTGTAGTGTGATACTGTCTTCAGCTTGCAATAACATCACATAATGGGACTGGTCCTTCACTTTTACAGTTTTAGGTTACAGAACTCAAGAATCTTTATTATTATTTTGCATTTCAGGAGGGATTTTATCAACAGCCAACTATTAAGAAGGTGTGCATCACCACTGCAGAAATAATGTGGTTTGAAACTGTTTTAACTGCCCTGGCTCAGGGCTAGGAAATCTGTAGTTGATTGGAAATTGGAATATTTGGAAATTGTAGTTTATTGTGGCACCAGAGCAGAGAAAGATGGCTAAATGTCTCACAAAACTACAGCTGCATCTGTACTGCAAATATGACCCAGTTAATACCACTTCAACTGCCATGGCTCAATCCTATGGAATCCTGGGAGTTTTAGTTTGTTGTAGCACCCCACTTTCTGACAGAGATGGCTAAATGTCTCACAAAACTACGGCTGCATCGGCACTGTAGAATTAACCCAGTTTCACACCACTTTAACTGCCATGGCTCAATACTAGTTCACACTTGGACCGAATCACTGAAGCAATTTGGCGAGGCCACCCCTGAACTAGACCCATTTAACTTGTGTTTTTTTGACACACATTTTTTCTGTGTTTTTTGCAATAAATTGATTCAGCGCAAGTATGAACAGGATGTGGATTGAAATCAATTTAAATTTGCCCTTTAAATTTGCCGGCTGGCTGAAGAGAGTCCATTTTGAATCAATTCATTAGTCAATGTGAACGACAATTGGGTTATTTTACAAGAAAATGTGATTGAGGCAAATGTAGTGTGAACCACACTCCACTGTCAAACCGATCCATCGATTCAGATTGCAAACTGATTTATTTGTAAGTAGGAATGAGGACTCTGTCAGAGAGCTCTGGTGCCACAACATAACTACTATTCCCAGGATTCTGTAGCACTGAGCCATGGCAGTTAAAGTGGCGTCAAACTAGGGGCCTCGGCAGACGACTAATAGGGTCGTCTTCGAGGCCCTGAAGAGGAGGGGCAGCCGCACGAGCGGCGCCCCTTCCTCTTCCTGAGGTTGCCCTCGGAGTTGCCGGCCGTTCGCATGGCTGGCGCTCCGGGGATGACCTCGCGCCGCGGCGACCGGACGCGCCACGGCGTTTGAGTCCGGGAAAGTGCACCTGCTGCTTTTAGGGCACACTTTCCCTGTCTTGAGGAAGGAGCGCTGATTTAGCGCTCCTTCCAGAGCTGCCGCAGGAGCACCGGGATGCGGAGGCTGCATCCCCGCGCCGCTCCGTCCGGCGGCGGCTCCAGGGCCTCCGTGTGCTGAGGCCGTAGGTTATACTTACAGTGGGGATTTTTGTTGCTGTTAACTACCTTCGCGTTGATCTCGCCCCATGGTGACTCTATGGTTGAGACATCTCCAGCCCCCACTGTCCTCTACTGCTCTGCCTAGCTCCTGCAAACTCATATTCATGGTCTCTTTAATAAAGGCCATCCATCTAGCATGCGGCCTTCCTCTCTTTCTCCTTCACCTTTCTTAACATTATTGTCTTTCCCAACGATTCATATCTTCTCATGATGTGTCCAAAGTATGACAGTAAGTCTTGTCATCTTGGCTTCTAGGGATATCTCTGGCTTGATCTGTTCTAGGACCCATTTGTTTGTCCCTTTGGCTGTCCATGGGATCCTCAGCACTCTTCTCCAGCACCACATTATTTCAAATGTGTTCATTTTCGTCCTATCTTATAATAATAATAATAATAAAATTTATTTATATCCCACCCTTTGGAAACCCAATCAGGGCTGCTCACAACCATAAAATCATATACAATACCCAAAACCCAACGACCTCTCCCCCCTTTAAAACAGTATTAAATCTGTAGGAGTTAGAACAAACAGTTCATCAATAAAACAATTAGCAACCAGCAATATACACCCACGGTAATCTTCTTTCTTGACTTTCCAGCTCTCACATCCATACATGGTAAAAGGGAATATGATGGCTTGTATGATTTTGACTTTTGTACTGAGTTCTATATTTTTGCATTTTAGAATATTTTTTAGTTTTTTCATGGCTGCCCTCCCCATTCTTAATATTCTTCTGATTTCCTGTCTGCAATCCCCATTTCTATTGATGTTTGATCCCAGGTATGGAAATTCTTTTACTATTTCTATTTCTTCACTGTCTAGGTTGAACTTGTGAAGGTCCTCGGTGGTCATTATTTTTGTTTTCATGATGTTCAACAGTAAGCTTGCCTTTGCACTTTCTTCATTGATCTTCCTTAGTAGGCATTCCAGGTAGGGTTGCCATATCCCAGTTTTTGCCAGGACATTCACGGTTTTTTACTATTTCTGAATGTCCTGGCCTGGGTTTGGAGCCAGGACAGGACAGGCCTTACAGAATCCAGGACAGGACAGGCCTTACAGAATCCCCCCATTCTGCCTCCTTCCTCCCTCCTTGGATGTAGCCGCTTCTCTGCTTGCTTAATTCATATT
>CM034706.1:200595918-200610951 GCA_020142125.1 Phrynosoma platyrhinos | reverse complement strand
AGGAGAGTTCCTCCAGCAGTCTCTTTCCCAGCTTAAAACAAAATCACTATTTTTAGTAATATTTGTATAATGTCGTTTTAGTGATTGTTTTAAATTGTGTGGTTTTTATCTTGTATTGGTTTAATACTATTTTAAAGGGGGGGAGGGTATCGGGCTTGAATGTACTTAGTTTTTTAGATTGTTGGCCACCCCGATGGTTCCCAGAGGGGTGGAGTATAAATAAATGTTATTATTATTTTATTATTATTATTGATGCCCTTCCCATTCCTAATATTTGCCCAAATTGTAAGATGCATAGATGAAAGAGCAGAATTGGTTAACTGCCATGTCTTTTTGTTATCTCTTGACTGCAGTCTCTGTTCTGATCAATGTTTGATCCAAGGTACAAGAATTCACAATATATGCCAGGGGTAGGCAACCTAAGGTCTGGGGGCAGGATGCGGCCCCCCGGGTCCTGCCGCAGCCGCCCCCTTCCGCCCGCCATGATGATATTGATTATTGTTGTTATTACTTGTTCTTGGGGTTTTCTTGGCAAAATATCCACATGGGTTTTGCCATGGCTTTTCTGGGGCTGAGAGAGTGTGCATGCATATTTTTTTAATTTTTTAATTTTTTTCGATTATTTATTTATTTAATTATTTATTGTGCTCTCTCTCCCTCCCCCCCCATTGTCTGAGGGACAGCAACCCGGCCCCCAGCTCAAAAACCCCTGATATATGTCATCAGTCAGTCAGTCAGTCAAGATCTTATTGATTGAGAGCATGCTAAGCTTTTTAAGGGTTCCAGCTTAGGGCTTTTTTCAGAGGCTTGTGTGTTTGCAAATTTGAGTTCTCCTGAACATGTTTATATCCTCCATCTTCGGCATTGATTGTGCTATTTGATTATAGACTATTATGCTTTGATAATAAACTTGCTATCAATATATAGGGGCAAGGAGCCTTCTTGGCTGATGGATTGAATGCCCTTAGTGGGCAGAACCAGAGCCCAGAGAGGGTAGAGTGGTCACTACTTCTCTCCACTTCTCTGTCACTCATTTGCACACAAGTTCATGCACACACAAAGATTGCTCTGTTTATCATCTTTCATAGTCTTCTAATACTTGCACCCTCAATTATTAACCATCCTAAATTCTTTGATGTTAAGGAATTTACCCCACCCATGGACACTTGCTCAGAGTTCACCTCAAATGATTTCCCACTTTCTTCAGATCTTCGCCTACTTGCATTCTTGGCATTGCTCTTGTAAGAAATGTTTAGATTGTTGCCCTTTCGAAAAGCATTTCCTTCTCTGTCCCCTTCCTGCTCATCTTCTTTTGCACTTTGGGAATTAGAAAACAAGACAGAAGGATCGGTAGTAGGTGGATGAGAAAGCCCTAGTAAATGAGTAAAAGAAGCAGTAGAGGTAGAGCCAAATAATAAAACTGTTGGCTATTTCATAAGTAAGTGGCAAAGACATGAAGGAGAAGCAGACAGGAAGACTCCACAGATAAAATTTAGATGTTTCCCATCCTTGGTGTAGGGGAAAAAGAAAACAGACAACTGCCAAAGAAGTGAAGTTAATATACAGTTAAATTACAATGCTAGCAAAGTACTCAACCATTTGTAATAGAGTCCTAACTTGCAATGCCTAAATTAAAACTACAAAAAGTACAGCCCCCTTCCAGTTGCTAGCAACTGGAAGAAAATTGGCTACACTAAAATATAGGGGTAGCATTTTCAACATCTGAAGAAGTTCCCTGTGACTTTAAATCACAGTTGCAACTCGTGACAGAAATACATCCGAGCAATTTAGCTGTAAAAACATACCAGTTTTTTGTGAATAACAGCTGTTATGGGAGCATGATTATTTTTAGTTCAAAAATATAAATTAATCTTAAGTACATTTTATAGGGACATTTAAAATAAATATGCTTGAAAATAAGATTTTACACACAGTTATTTGTATGGTGATAATTGTATGAAAGGTAGTTGTGCCCAGTGACAGGCTACCCAGAGTGTGGCAGTAGTTTATAGTTTATTATTCTGTGTTAACTTGGAAATGGTTGTGGTAGGAATAGTAATTTACAGTAGGCATTCCCTGGTATGCAAATACACAGTGATCTCATAGTAGCTTGATTATTAAGTAATGAGAACTGTTGAAATATTTTTGTCACAATTTGCCATTTAATATAGTGTTTAAAACTGTTCTGTTTTGCAAGAATATCAAAGTTCTTTTGTGAAATCTGGTTTTCTGTCAGTATTCTTCTCCTATTTAGGGAAGGATTCTTCAGCAACTGATGCAGTTTTTTTCTATTGAGCAGAACCTGAATCCTTGCCATATATTTTGAAGCAAGTCAGCTTATGGCTACATAACCAAATGTAAATGCATGGAACTTGCTTTATGATAATTGGTAGTCATCTGGTGTCAGCTGGAATGATTGCAGTTCTCATTATCTTCAAATGCTGTGTGTTGTGTCTTTTTTTGTTTTGTTTTTTGCTCTGTCCAAGAGCTTGTTGAATTGATTTTGGCGCACAGGCTGTGCTTTTTTCCTGACAGCAGCCCTATTGTGAGTGTAAAGTGAGAAACTACTGGAGAGTGCTTGGCAAGCAAAATTCTTTTTCTTCTATCTTGAAAATAGTGTATAAAGAACTATTCTGAACGTACATTCACTGGGATGAAAGATGTGTCCTCAGCATGAATATTTTATGGACCTGATTATAGCTTGCTCTTTTTATTTCGCTGTTTCAGTCTTTATTCTGTTGATGTGCTGTTGACCAGTTACAAAATTGTCGTCTTAAGAGATTCAATATTTTTTTACTGTTGTTTATTTAAAAATTCAGTAATAGGAAACAAAATAAGAATTTGGAAAGTTAAGGTCTCTGTATTTTCAAATGATATATGCTTATATTCCAGTGCTGTCCATCTCTGCTCAGAAATTGGTTCCACTAAGTTCAATGGGATTGAGTTCTAGCAAAAATGTTTAAGATTAGAAAGGGGTGATGGAACTTTTCTCCAGGTTAGTGCCATAGTTCCAATATTTGGGCATCAACACTTGCCTTGTTCTTTTACCTTTAAGATCCTTGGATCTGGCATTTGGCCTCAAGGTGACTACTATACTGGACAAGTGGATGTGTTGGTTGTCAGTGGGTTAAAACATGAGTAGTTTTCCTTGTCAATTATTAAAACATTTAGAAAGATAAATAGAAAATAAAAACAGTACAGATCTATTATATAATAAATGAAATAAATGTCAAGACTTATTCTGTTTTTTGGCAAAATACACAGTAACACCTACGTTTCAGACAAAGTAAAACTTCTTCCTGAACTCTCTTCACATTTTTGGCCCCTAAACCCTATTCAATCTCTTTCTTTCTAAAAGCCTTAACTCTATTTCTAACTGGCCCCAGCAACTCATTTACAGAAAAGCCTATAGATGATATCCTTTCACACAACCCTCCACCATTCCATGAGGTGAGATTGACTGGTTCTGTCCAGACTTGCCCAGGTTCTAGCTTCACAAAGGGACATTTGTGACTTTTCCCCCTGTCTTCATTGAAGTTAGAGTTCTGAGAAAATGTAAATTTTGGAAAGCATGCTGACTTTGCCAGATATTCTGCTATTAGATCCAATAACACTCCTTTGTCTTTATGTCTTATAAATATATACCTAAATATCACACAATAACTTACTTTGGTTGGGTAATGCAGTGCTGTGCTCGTATTTTACTCAAGAAGCATGTTCCTCTGTTTCCAGTGACACTGCCTCTCCAGTTTAGGATTGTGTGCAAAGAATGGAAATAACAAGTAGATTTAAATTAGTATAAATTGGGATAGGGAATCATTTTCAGAGCCCAATTCCAATCTTGAAAAACAGGGTGTGGGCAATATAGGCATGTCCAAAGTGTCTGTCTGTCATTACTTAGAATAAGAAAACAGGTGCATGCATATTGAAAGAGGTGATCCTTTCTGTGATACTGCCCTAAACCATCTTAGGCAGTGAAAGTCAAGAACAAAGCTTTGAATTGGGCGCGGCTTCAGAATAGATTGCGACGCCATACCAGCTGCCTTGGGTTGGTATTTTGTTTAGAAAAGTTGCGTATACACTTAAGAAACAAATTTGTCTGCAGTGCTTAAGGGAAAGACTACAGAGGTTTTGTTAAGAGGATTGAAATTTTGAATCGTATGTATTGCACATTATATTTACTTAACCAATGATTTTTTAAAACATTACTTTATTTGGCAGAAATAAGTATTGCTATATTATATATATATAATTCAAGTGAATGTTTTATGAAAATATGAAGATGAGACTTAGGGGCGAAACAGACTGCCATGAAGGAGTGGCTCAACGCTGCCCTGTTGAGCACCTGATTGGGGCTGTGACAACCGCATGCTGTGACCCCGATCTGGCATTTTTCTGGCCCAAAAAAGGAGCGGCAAAATGCTGCTCCTTTTTGGGGCAGAAAAAAGGTGCCCTTTTCACCTCTGCTGTGGCTTTCCCCCGTTTTTGTGGCACGGTGTGTATAAAAGTTGTACCGCAGGAACTTCGCAACACTGGCCACTGTCTGATTGGATGGGCGGCGTGATGCCATCTTGTGAGTGGAGTTGGGACATATGCCATGAATACACCACAACCCCACGCCACCCCAAAGCCAGCGTTTCTTGTCGGTCTGCTTTGAACCTTAGACTAATCAGGTAGCAGATAGGCTTTTGTTTCAGGTTCACTCTGAGAAACTGCCTGATAACTGTTTCTGTAAAATTTAAAAGTGAGCAATATTGTAGGCTTGGTGTTTTGTGCTTTGAACATGAGGTCCCATGTATGTATTTTAGCAACTACAGTTGCCCCTCCATTCTTGTGGACTTGAGATCCGCAATTTAAAATATTCATGGAGGGGCGACCTCCATTAAGTTCGGGGGTGCCCCATTCAAGTCTATGGGGCTTGAATATCAGCGAGTCTCTGTTTTTGTGTGTGTGTGTGTCTTCCTGTCTGTCTGGAATGGGTCCCCTGTGAAAACGGAGGGCCGACTGTATTATAAAGCTGCCATACCATATCATATTAAGCCATTTGTCCATCTATCTTGGAGTATAGTCTCCTCTGGCAGCAATATGTTACAGAAGTTCTTGGCAAATAGAGCTATGCCTCACCAGTATGCCTTTGTTTTTGGTGTCTCAGTCAAATGTTTTCCCATTACCTGTTACCTAATCCTTGTAAGGGGAGATACAAGGGTTTGACGTTGTAAGCAAATGAAAGTTAAATAACAATCATTTTCGAGGGGTAAGAGCAGGGGTCGGCAACCTACGGCCCGGGGGCCGGATCTAACCCCCGGGGCCTTTGGACCGCCCCAGGCCAGTCCTGCTGCCGCTGCTGCCCACTGCCGCGCGTGCCGCTGCCACATGCACCACTGCCGCCATTTTGTTTTCCAAAATGGCGGCTGTGACTCGCTCACGCATGCGCAGCATGATGGAAAGTACTGCGCATGCGTGAGCGAGCATGCGCAGCACCATTTCCCCCCCCCCCGGCCCATGGAAGACCTGGAGACCAGCGGACTGGCCCCAGGTGAGAAGAAGTTGCCGACCCCTGGGTAAGAGAATCTGGCTAGCAGTCACATAGGCAGAAAGGTAGAACAATGTGTTCCATACTAAATCTTTGTAAGTGGATTCAGAGTTTATTACAGACACCAGGATGTATTAACTCAGAATACATTTGGTAAACATTCTCTTACTGAAACATCTGTTGGTTATGCAGATAGTAAAATTACTTCCCCAACTTTTTGATAAAGCATGGTGATCTTTTCTAAATATTAGATGCCTAACGTTTTAGTGGACACATGTGAACTCTTGGATGTACCTAAGGGCATCCTGAGTATTATGATGAATTTATCACTTTTTTGACCTTCCTTTTGCGTGTATGAGAGAGAAAGCAAGAAACTGAAGGAATGCAAAGTAGATACGTGTGCCTGAGGTACTGGGAACTTTTTTGGTGAGCTTTTTTTTTTTTTTTTTAAATATTTTGGTTTTCAGTTTTATTTTCAGATTCTTACTTTTCTGGCATGTGCTGTTGTCTTTAGTTTTGTTTTGTGGCTGTTTTAAATTAGTTTTAGATTTTTTGTTGCTTTATTAGCATATATTCTGGTTTTATCTTTTATTAAAACTGACCTCAGTGTGGCCTGCATACAAGTTTCCCCTGTATGGCTCTTTTTGTTTATTGGTGTTCTGGTTTGAGGAAGGTCAGTGATTCTTCTCATTAGTTCAGTAAGATGTGCTGTTGTGCGTTTGATACTAAGGGGGTTGCTTAGTTCTCACATTCCCTGCCCACCCTATGGTGGGAACTACTGCAATCTGAGGAGGCCTATTTGTCTAGAACTCCTGTGATATGTCTAGAACTCCTGTGATACAGTGCTAGGTTTCACTCAACTAGAAAGTGGGTGGGAGTGAGGGAAGGAATTCCCTCATTTGAAGGCATAGCAGATTCCTACTTGTATTCAGCTTTTTACTAAATAAGCCAATTGCCATTTAGCAAGCATGAGGCTGACTTCAGTAAATTATGATGTGGTAGTACTTTCTGTACTCCAAAATTTTAAAAGGGACAACAAATAATGCCTTCTGTTTAAATATTTAAGTATTAAATTAAATATTAAAGTGTTTTTAACTGTCTGGAACAAAGGATAAATATGGAAGTCTTGTCCATTTGATACAAACTTAACAGGAATGCAGACTTGCACACACACACACAAAAAAAATCAACAGACAATTGGAGATGCAGATTAAGATTTTGAGAAACATATTGCTAATAGAATCAAGAGGAACAATAAACAATTATTCCAATATATCAGGAACAGAAAGCCAGTCGGTTGGATCACTGGATGTCAGTGAATTGAAAGTTTGAAATGAGAGTAAGGAGGTAAAGGAGAATCTGAATAAATTCTTTTCACCTGCCTTTGCGGTTGAAGAGATAAAGCAGATTGTTTTTGTTGTTGCTAACTGCCCTCAAGTCGATTTTGAGTTATGACGACCCTATAGATGAGACATCTCTAAGTCCCCCTGTCCTTAACCTCTTTGCTGAGGTCCTGCAGGCCCAGGCCTGTGTCCACCCTGATTGAGTCTAGCCATCTGGCATGTGGTCTTCCTCACTTTCTACTGCCTTTCACCTCTCCTAGCATCATTGTCTTCTTATTATTCCTTTTTCCTCATGCTGTGGCCAAAGTACAACAGACTCATCATCTTGGCTTCCAGACAGAGTTCATGCTTGATCTGTTCTAAAACCCATTTATTTGTCTTCTTGGCTGTCCACAATATCCTCATCGCTCTTCTCCAGCATCACATCTCAAATGAGTTGTTTTTCTTCCTCTTGGCTTTTTTCAAGGTCCAGCTCTCACATCCATACATGGTGATGGGGAATGCAATGGTCTGGATTATCCTTATTTTAGTGTTCAGAGTTATATAGAATAGAGTTATAGAGAATGGGACAATCAGTAGTTTACACTTTATGATCTTGTCCAGGTCTTTCATAACTACCCTTCCCAATCCTAGTCTTCTTCTGATTTCCTGACTGCAGTCTCCGTTTTCATGAATAGTTGAACCAAGGTATGCGAATGTTTTGATTATTTCAATTTTCTCATTGTCTTGGGTAAATTCTTATTGATCGTCTGTAGTTATTATTTTAATTTTTTTAGTAAGGTAGTTACCGGTGCTTTATCTGATATTTTTAGGTGGGGAGAAGAGCTGAAGCAAATAATGATTGTAGGAGAAGAAATTCTATACTTTATTGACAAATTTCAAAATACCAAATCTCCAAGTTGAGACTATCTGTTGAGTACTTTAAGAATTCAAACATCAAATTGCTGATCCTCTAAAATAGGTAACAGTGTAACAGGTTCTTAAGACCATCCTATGTACAAGGAAGAATGGAAAGTAGCCAGAGTACCACCAGTTTTAAAACTGATGGGGGAGAAGGGAGAAAAGGTTAATTAGTTTAATGCCTGATTTGACCAGTTGGTTGAAAGTTATCTAAAATAAAACTCCAATTGTGAAGCATATAGAATAGCAAGGCTTGTTGAAGAGGAAGCAATGTAGGTTTATGTTTTATTAATTTGTTAAATGAGTTTTTTGAAGATGCTAATAAAAGCATTGATATGGCTGTTTCAGTACACTTCCTTTACTTGGACCCACCACTAGACTTTTGTAAACAACTAATACGGGCAGGACTTGTGAGATAGAAGTTCTCTTATAGATTCAAACTAGTTAAAGATTAGGAACCAGAGAGTAAGAACAATGGTAAATTCTTGGCAATGGAGGGATATGAACAGTGGCTTTTCATCAGGGATCTGAGTTTAGCATGGGTGCTTTTTAACGTCATTAACAGTCCTGGAGTTTAGGGTTCATATTTATTGATGACACATTTTTTAGAGCAGTGAAAACAAAAATGGATTGTGGAGAGCCCTAAAAGATTCTCTCCAGATTTTGAGAATGGGCATTTAGGTGGGAAATGATATTTAGTATAAGCGATGCATGTTGGGGCAAAACATACCAACTTGACATAAAGGGAGATCTGACTTGGCAGTGACTGACTAAGGAAGTGATCTTCAACTTGTAGTAGATTTGTTGTTGTTTGCTGTCATTTCTGATTTATGTTGACCCTAAGGTGACTCTATCACAGGGTTTTTCTTGGCAAGATTTGTTCAGAGGAGGTTTGCCATGGCCCAAGGTCATCCATTGCGTTTCATGGCTGAGCTGGGAATTGAACCCTGGTCTCCAGAGTTGTGGCCCAACACTCAAACCACTGTGCCACATCGGCTCTCTGCTTAATGAAAATGTTGACACACTGTGCAGTTGCTATAAAGGGCTGGGTGGGGGGGGGAAATGGAAACTTTTTGGTGGGGCATAATTGTGGGGGGGGGGGGGGGAATTGAAACCATACTGCTATTATGTTCATTTATAGTGCAGCTGCAGCTGGGGTACTTTGTACTATGTGGTTCGCTGCATCTGAAAAAAGATATTATAGAGCTGGAAAAGGTGCAGAAAAGAGAGAACAGAATGATTTAAGGAATGGAGAAACTCTTTTCTGAGGGAAGAGTCTGTATAAGAAAAGGCAAATTGTAGTGGTATAAAATTATGTGTGTTATTGAGAAAGTCTCTGTTAAAGACATGGGAGTGCTGCTAAATTCAGTAGTCCTGGTGAGAAATCTCTATGGCTAAAGGCTACAGATAGAAGAGAATATGGAGAAACAGAATATTCCTAATTGACGAAGGGGTCAGGCAAGACTAAATCCTTTCACCTTACCTGTACAACTTGTATGCAGATATGCAATGCACATATGAGGGGGTATCGTAAAGTTTAATTATCACCTTAAAAAATTGACAGAAAGTTTGTATTGATTTGTAGTTGTTAGCTACATTAGGGGTAGGCAACGTTTTTGAGCCAGGGGCCGGGTTGCTGTCCCTCAGACAATTGGGGGACTGAAGCACCCAAAATAAATAAATAAATAAATAAATAAATAATAATAATAATAATAATAATTTTTAAAATTAAAAAAATATGCATGCACACTCTCAGCCCCAGAAAAGCCATGGCAAACCCCTGTGGAGATTTTGCCAAGAAAACCCCAAGAACAAGTAATAACAATAATTAATATCATCATGGCGATATCATTCATCTTGTAGTCTGAAGGATACTGGACATGTGGATGGTTCTGGACTCAGCTGCTGTAGAAGAGTTGCCTGTAGAGAGGTGAAGCACAGTAATAGACAGTGGCCAGCAGCTGCAGCACATGGACCTGCATGCAGAATAAGGTTTTGTGAGGGAGCAATGAAGATAGTACTGTTCCAAAGCTCTTGCCTTAACATTTCTTCTCCCGCTCTTTGTTCTAGGTGAGACAGTATTTACCCCTTTCCCTGCTAGGGGATGCAGTGAAACACTCTCTGTTGTTTGTTTGCCTTGCTCCATGTATCAGGCTTTGATGCTGCAGGAAAAAGATGCCCTTGAGTGTTTATATTAATAGTACCTTTGCTTCCATTCACCAAAAGGGAGTTTACGCTGTCTCTTGTGAACAGTAATAGCAGAGTTTCAACTACAGTATTGTAATTTTCTGTGGGGGAAAAATCTGCTTTTAAAAATGCATTGTTTCACTGTAGTATTAAAGCAACAGCACATACATACTGTAATGCATGAGTGTATGATCCCTGGGCTGTATCTGCCCCACTCAGTCATGTATTTGCCACCAAAGCCTCCTCCTGTTAACCTCAGCCCTTTTCACCTCAATCCCTGCATGGCTATTTAAGATTGCAGCTTCTGTGCTGCCAGTGAGCTTTAGCTCTCATAGCAATCAAAAATGTGCTTGGACATCTGTGTCGCTAGTGGGTAACAACAATCCAGAATTGACTTGTTGGTGGGGGGAGAATGAGAGGAGGCCTTCTTGCCCCCCTGAAAGGATCTGGAAGTAGAGATCCACAGTGGGACCATGAGTAAAGGGCATTTGTGGAACATGAGTTGAATTTCAGCATACATTTTTAAATCTTATCTCTATGAGGTGCTTTGGCCTTGCATGTTGGCTTGTGGGAGTTGGGTCTGGAGTCCTGGGAAGGGCTCAGGGTGGGGAGTTTCTGGAAAGACAGATGTTCTTCCTCTGTGTCCTGAGTCGAGGATATTCATACAGCATCTTAGCATCATGGCTCCCATCCCCACTGATCCCTTCTGTGTATTTAAATGCTCTGTGTGGGGTCATGGCAGGCCTGTGCTGTGTGCCCTTTAATTTGAATTGGGCTCTTCCTGTCATGGGTGTATATACTTGTATTGCTGATATGTGCTGTAATTGAGTGCTGTGTTAGTCTAGATCAGGGGTAGGCAACCTAAGGCCCGGGGGCCGGATGCGGCCCCCTGAGGCCTTTGTACCGGCCCAAGTCTGGTCCTGCCACCGCTGCCGCCACCGCCTGCCATAATGATATTGATTATTGTTGTTATTACTTGTTCTTGGGGTTTTCTTGGCAAAATCTCCACAGGGGTTTTGCCATGACTTTCTGGAGCTGAGAGAGTGTGCATGCATAAGTTTTTTAATTTTTATTAATTTTTTAATTTTAATTTTTATTTATTTATTTATTTATTTTTGGTGCTTTGGCCCCCCCCAATTGTCTGAGGGACAGCAACCTGGCCCCCAGCCCAAAAAGGTTGCCTACCCCTGGTCTAGATTCTGTGCTATCATTGTAAAGTGGAGGTGGAGGCAGTGATTCCTCCCTCTGCTTTGTGGAATAATTTTAACAAATTGGCAGAAGTCTGTTCCTTCCTGTTTTGTCCCTGTCATCACCCCAGATTGGAGGACCTTTCCAGATGTTTTTGACTACAACTGCCACAATTCTTCACCATTGGCAGTGCTGAGTGGGTGCGATGGATGTTGTAGGCCAAAAATCTGAAGGCAAAAGGTTATTGATCCCTGTAAAAGGGATACCTCCCTTTAGATGTTACATCAGTATATTTGTGTACCAGATTTTTATTTCAAAATTTGTCCATATAGCAGGCCTTTCACAAGTCCTAAAGCTTCTCAGGTAGCATATTTGGAATAAAGGCTTAGTTTTGTTGGAAACACAATATATCTGACTATAATGCATTCTGATAGGTTTGAAATATTTTAGCACCACCTTTACTCAGAAAAATATCCTTTGTCCTTCCTTCATATTTCTGGATGGCTATTAAGTATAATTTAGGATAGGATAATTATGCTAACCAAGAGTGCATAGAGTACATCATACATACATGGTGACTTGTGTGCACTCATTTGAACCACTGAATGGTAGAAAATATTGTTACTCAGCATATTAATGTATATAAATGCAGAACAGATTTTGAGTTTATCCATCTTGCTCTGAGCAAGTGAAAACACTTCTCCCTGTCCTTGCTAACTAACTATTAGGAGTTCTTCTGTTAGAATTTCAAAAGATAAGTAATAGTCATCCCTCCACATTTGTGGATTTGACTTTTGCAGATTGGATTATTCACAAATTGTATTAATATGCTCTCTCTTGGAATATCTAGTTCACCCAGTGCAACTCTGTGGTCAACTTTAAATAAAGGTTGCACTGGAGGACCTAGAGATTCCTAGAGAGGTGTTCTCTCAGTTAAAAATATAGTGTTTTTGTTATTTGTGGTTTTTCCACTTTCATGGGGATCCTATGCCCCTAACCCAAGCAAATGTGGAGGGACCACTGTAAGAAAAGGTTTCATTTAAAAGGAAGAGTAGATTGTAAAATAGCATAATATTGACCTTTCAAAGGGAATATCCCCTTCCTAATGGGGAATTATAATAACTTGAAAGCCTTAGCTGATTAAATTCTGTGGTGTTGTTGAACTTGTTGGCTAATGCATTAATTGTGTGTACAAAAAGAAAGTGACTTGAAGAAGCTTTGACTTTTTTGTTGTGTTCATGGCATAGTTACTGTATATTACATTTTTATTCTTCTTTTCTGCAAAAATCATGCTCAAAGCACTTAACAAAACAAAGCATTTTTATTTTTCCTTTCTGCAAAAAATAGTGCTCACAGCACTTAACAAAACAGTATTAAAAATAAGCTGTCTTTACCTACTGTTTCATGAAGAGTTCTGTACAATATGCATGCTTGCATTACCAGTACAGGATAGTCTAGGGGAAAGTATTGACTTCTATATATTATTTTTCTAAAAGTTGTTTATTGCAGGCTCTCTTAGAAGAATATTGATTGGGTAATAGCTTTGGCTGAAGTTTTAGTCAGAAGTAGTGGAAAAAGTTTTGTCAGATGAATAGTTTTCTCAGATAGTATTGGAAATTCAGAATGCAGTTTCAGCAGTAGCTTTGCCATACTAAAAGCCTTATGAACCATTTGACAGTACTCAGCAGTAATGGAAGCTTGAATCATCAAATGGCTCTTCTGTAGGAGCACAAAATAGATAATATCAATATATTTGTTGTTCTGCAGCATTATTGCTGTCGTCCTTTTCTAATCTGTGAAAAATGCTCTCATCTTTAAATATTTTTGTATGGTATTCCAAAGATGGCGGAACCTTCATTGCTAAGAACTGAAAGAAGTGGTGATTAATTTATTTTCATTTTTTTTCTTCTATGAAGAATCCTACCTTCTTAATTTTTTTTGGGGGGGGGTTCAAAATGTGTGTAGTAGAGAATATTAAACCTATGGCAAGTATATCCATGTTGTAGATATATCAGGATAAAAATTCCAACTGCAGTGGTATGTCTTGTTTACTGAGGCTCATATTTCCTATCTTTATAGTAACCTGTATTACACAAAATCAAAATACAGACAAAATATTTTTATTAGATACCTCATTTCCAGTTTTCAGTAGTTCTGAATATGATGCATAATAGCATGAAAATCTTAAAAAGCACAGATGAACACTGGATTGGAAGCAAGACCAAGAAGACTAAAATTCTGTTTTCTCTTGTGCTGCAACTCTGTGTTATCCATAGATACATATAGAGGGATCATGGTGAGAGCTAAGAATTGGCTAGAATTGTGTGTGTGACATTCATCAGTAAAAGTTCCTTACATTAGTTCAAGGAATCAATGGATCCCAGTTTATTCATCCATACACACACATACTACTTTTCAGTATTTCAAAATAGTTATCTTTGCATGGCATATTCTTTGTAATCATTAAATCTTTTGTTACCAGAAATGGGAATCTTTTGGGAACTGAATTTACAAGATGCTGAGGGATAAAGTGTTTCAGATTGATAAAATTAAGTAAGAATGCTTGTTTTTGACTGTTCAGAGACATAGGGGGGTTGCAGACTGCCAGAAATAGTGCAAATTGAGTCCACTTTTAGGGTTAGGATTAGGGAATCATGGGAACTGTAGTTTATTGTGGCACCAGAGTTCTCTGACAGAGAAGGCTCAATGTCTCAGGGGAAAAAAACCAATTCCCATGATTCCCTAGCACTAACCCTAACCCTTAAATTGGACTCAATTTGCACTATTTCTGGCAGTCTGCAACCCCCCATAGTCTTGTTAATCTGCTTCATCTTAAAAAGATAAAAGAAATGCTATTGTACCTTTGAGACTGACTAAAAGCAAGAAAGTTTTAGCTTATACTTTCCTAGGTACCAGTCCACTTCATCTGATATATGGCATGCATGATAGTTTTAACTATGTTTCATGAGAAATTCCTTAATTGCTATAATGGTTCCTTTCACTACTGCTAATACTAATAAAATACATTATGATGCCCTGTATCCATAGGACCAGTAACTGGTTTCCTTTATCTGTGTCAGGAATAAAAGGTCTCCCTAGGCATTTGGAGGTTCTCTAATGTGACTGTGATCAACCTCCAGTGAAAGTTGACCTTGGAGCTGAGCTGGAGGACCTACAAATGCCTAGAGAGACCAACTCTCTAGGCACATGGAGGTCCTCCAGCATAACTCCATGGTCAAATTCCAGTGGAAATACAGGGTTCACCATTATCTGCAATTTTAGCTATCTGTCAAGTCTGGGAACATATCCTCCATGGATACTATTAATAATAGGAGTAGCGATTGCAAATATATAGCAAAGTGTAAAAATTAGGTTTTAAAGAAGAAATGGTCCATCAGGACAAATATTAACATTCACATTTATTTACTTACTTAACATCTTGTCTTTCCCCTGACATAGGGACTAAACATAGGTGGCTAAACAAATTTTGGCATTTATGGCAAGTCAATTTAAGAAGTTACATTTAGATTGTTTCCTTTAATAGCACAGATTATCCAGCTGTAAATGGTAATTGATTTGTCTACCTAAGAATAATCAGATCACACTATGTCTTGTTTTACTGATGCATTTTTTTCACTGCAAACAAATGTTTAAGTGAATATTCAAAGATTACTAAATAGACTGCATAAAGTAGCATATAGAGAGAGAAATGGGAACTCATGCTGTGCTTTGTGAAAGCAATCATGTGTTTCCAGGAGGCAATATTTTAAAAAAAGGTTATACTTTCTGGCATTTTTGTGTTCCTTTAAAGTGTGGAACATGCACTATGTTTACGTTAACATAGGACAAAGCTTATTGCTGTTATTCCTCTAGGTTTCCGGG
>CM034706.1:200583561-200595908 GCA_020142125.1 Phrynosoma platyrhinos | reverse complement strand
GAAGAAGCTGTTGCTTTAAAATTAGTGAGCTGGCTGTTTTCTGTAGTGTACTTGTTCTGCATTGTATGGTGGTTTATGCAAATCAGCTGCCTGATCAGCCTGCTTGCAGTTAGTTCCTCTTTTGGGTGGCTCACAAAGAATCAGTAGATCTAATTCAGCGTTCAGTTGTTTAAAAAACGGCAGATGGAAGGAGATGCTGGCAAGCTGAGGGTTTGTTAGGAACCCCCTCCCCAGCCTACAGTGGTTCTATGGCAAAACAGAATGGTGCTGGTGAATGGAATTCAGCTTTGTTTGTTTTTCGGTCATTTTCTAATGGAATAGTTTGCTCGTGTGACTTCAAGTCACTTAGCAAAGACACTGGCTGAAATATATCAATAATCCATCTCCCTTTAAGTACTAGCTAACAAAAACTGACTGAAATGCTCTTTGATGACAGCTGTGTTGGAAGGAAGTGATGCTTTTTGAAGAGCTGGTAGCAGTAGGTTGAAGTCTGTTTCATCTTGTTGCCATTATATTTTTTAAAAGAAGGAATAATTTGATGAAATAGTTTTAAAAGTAATAGATTTATATGTGATACCTGATGATTTTTGTTAAATACCCCCCCCCCCCCGAGGCATAGAGGAAAGAAAGTTGTCTTTTTTTTGTTTCATGACTTGATCAGAGGGTGCCTTGTAAGGTTGCTGTGAGGTTTCTAATGGTTTACCTCACAATATTTCTTTGTGTACAAGCTTGCCTTTTAAGATCTGTGCAGGGTGAAGCTCTGTGAAATTCTTGTTCACTTTCTATTTTGTCTTGTCTTTTATTTTATTTGAATATTCTTTTTCTTCTGATTAGCTTAACTGTTGCTTTTGTAAATAATTTTCTTGTGTTTTAAATTATCTGTATATTTCTTGTGTAGAAATACTTTGGAGTAGGCTCTTTGGGCAATAGTGGGGGTAGGGGTTTAAACCACAATAAAGAGTGGGAGTGCATCTGTAGAAATATGCATACCACTTAACCGTGAGATATCAAATGGAAGGGTTTCTTTGGGACAGCTCTGTCAGTGATGAATAGTCCTGCCAATGAATGAATTGTTACGTATTCAGAATACCAGACACGTGTTCCAGATCCTTAGTACATAAAAGGAGTAGTTAGCTCTTAGAATAGAACTAAAACAAAAATAATCATGCTTACTGCATTCAGGGAAGAAGGAGGCCAGCAAACTTGAGACAGCAGAAACAAAAGAAAATGTTACTGTGTCTGAAGACTCTGACATCTGCTTTGTCTGTGCAGAGGATAAAGGAATTCTGCATGTTGAACATAATGAAATCACTTTATGAATGTTGATTTTTTACATTAGTTTGAATGGCTGAAGGACTTTTTAAAAAAGTGAATCATGCCACTGCATTTTCAAAGAAGTAAGATTTGTGTTTCGGAAGGTTATTGCAAGGTATATGCAGCTGCTGTAATTTACTGAGCTCGTGTGGCAGATCAATTTGATCCAAGTAAGGAGAAAATATGAATTGATTGCTTATGGCAGTTTGTTTTATGCTTGCATTCCTGGGTGTTTAACCTATACACAAATGTGTGTGAGAATGAAAGCATCTATGTTCTGAAACCTAGATTTCCATTTGTCATGGCTATTTGACTATATTGTGACAGTGTCAATAAGGAAGCAGTTTAATATATGTATATATAACTGATCACAGGCACTGTCAGCTGGTTCTTCATAATAGAGGCAGATAATTTTTCTTTATTTACAAAGAAGAAAACATTGAGAAAGAGGAGAAAATAATACAAATGAGAAACAGGAGACCATTGGATGATTTTGATAACATAAAGTAACCAAGGGTTGAAAATATGGATGATTCAAGCATTCTGCGAAGGAGAGGTTTACAGGTAAGAAACAAATCTAATTAGTAATTCCCTGCTGGGATGAGTTTAGAATACTGTGGAGATGATAAAATGGTCTTTCTGGTGTTGAAATAGGTTTGAATTTAAAGTGGTAGTGAAATGCTCAAGAAGATCTGTTACAGAATTTTAAAAAAACTGTTTCAAGTTGCATTATTTATTGTTTATTTCATTTTGTCCTATCTAAAAGCAGTGTCTGATTTCCAGGAACCAACATAAAAAAATATATCACACATTTGATCTATGGAATGTAGTTAAATGTTAAATGATAGTTAAAACTATAGGTAAATTATAATGTGCCAAAATTGGAACCATATTTAGTTAACTAGCAGTTGCTTTTTTCTGTTGATGAGAGAAAGCTGATTTAATTGCTGTCAGATTGACAATCAGAAATTATAGTATTAGCCGCGTAAAGTATTATAAAATTGTGCTCCCCCCTTAATATGTGAGTCTAACAGATGTAATATTTGAGCAGGGCAGTTTAATTATGATCCCTGTTAACATTTCTAGAGAAACCTGAGAAAATACAAGGTAGTAAAAAATCCTGTAAATAATGATTTAGTTCAGTAAAATCTTCTTATGTCTATGCATTTTTATCTAGAAATGTTAATATTTTTAAATTAACATTTTAAAATAAATAATACAACAAAATGTCATATTGTAGCTTTAATATGTATCACTTTTAATTCAGAGGCATTTGTAAACATATATATTATTCCTATAGTGGAGAAAATAACACTTCTCTTAAGTGTTATTTTCTTTTAATGCAAAATGCCTGCAGCTTTACATAGAAAAAAAGTACTACAACATAGTAAACTGAATGTTTGTACTTATGCTTGAAATCCCCTCATGCTATTTAAGCTTTCAAAAGGCTTACTTGAAATAACAGAGTAAGCTTGATTTTGGTTATTTCATTAACTTTATATTTAATTATTTGGAGTGTATTAAATTAAATTATTTCTATACATAAAGACTGAAGAGAGCTACTTACCATATACTTAAAACACCTTTTGATAACATGGAGTGTGAACTATGACAGACTTGACCTGAAAATTTAAGTTAGAGAGAGTTAGAAACTCTCCTAACTATTCAATTGGATGTCATGGTTTCTTCCAGTTCCAGTTATATTTTTGGGAATAGAAAATGTATAGAATATGTACTGTGTATATAATGCACAATACTTGGTCTGCTGTAAACTCAACCAAACCTTTGAGGTTTTGCCCCCATTTTTTCATTATCAGCAGTGATTAGTTATTCCCAATTTAGGGAATTTCTGTTAACTCAGTTGGATTGAATTGGATCCTGAGTAGATATCCATCCATATATGATTTCTCACTGCAAAAATAAATAAATAAATAAATAATAAAAATCTTAGGGAGATACACAAGAAAGAGAGAATAAATGAAAATGGCCTTTCCTACTCCTTTTCTTTTTCTGGTAGGGGCCTTCAGTGGATTGCACTGGAAGGAGTCCTTCTGTTTGCTGTTTTAGCCCATTAGAGTAATTTATAATTTAGTTGATGCAAATTTCAGATAATCTTAAAGTTAATTATATCTGGTAAATAATTTAAATGAAACATGTCCTTAAAATGTTATTTTATTGTTGCTATTGTTTAAATTGATTCAACACCAATTCCTTATAAGCAGTCCTGTATAGACTGGTGAACATATAATGTGTTCCATTCTTTAAACTGTCGTTAAAGGATTAGGACTGTATTATGGGATTGTGTGCTTCCTCCCCATAGCCCTTTGTTCTTTAGTTAGAATTCATCCTATTTTATTTTTTTTTTTAAAAATGATTAAGGGTATTTTGATAATAGTTAAGACTATTATTCTGTGTACACTGGCCTGGGAATATACTCCACTGAATGTAATGTGGTTTGCTTCTAAATAAATAAATCCATAGGATTGCAGTAGATTGCTTGTTTTGACATTAGTTTTTATAGTAGTTCAAACTAACTAAGGCTTCCTGGTATGTTGGACTTTGACCTCTGCATGAAAGGATATGTGGATACTCCTTTAGTAGGCAGAAAATAATATTCAGCGAGGAAAGAAACTTAAAAACAACAGTATTAAGTAGCAGGAAAGGTGAAATTTTGCCACACAACATAGAGGGAGATGTGTGTGTTGTAGGTGAGTGGGGTTGAGTTGCTTCTGTGCTATGCTTTATTTTTATTTCAAAATTCAGTATAGTTATGTGTGTTTTTCCCTGGAGAGAGGCATTGCTGGTGTTTAACTCTAATGGAAAATGGGAACTGAGACATTGAAACAGCATTTAAATGTTTCAAAATATATAGAGACACTGACTATACTGTGGTCACCAGTAATATTATAGGCCCAAATTGTTCTTGTAATACTTGTCTTACCGAAATAACTCTTTCTGTTGGCATTGTAATGGTGAACTGTGAATGTCAAGGGCATGATATTCAATTCAGTGAATTCAGTCACTTCCTTTCTTTGTTAAAAAGATGGTATGTCTGAATTTGAGAGGAGTACTTAAAGTCATTGAAACATCTTAGAAACAAATGGTTCCTTTCTGATTCTTGCTAGTTTTTGTCTTTGAATTAGGAAAAGTGGTTTCCTGGGTTAGAAGAGTACCTACAAAGTGAATGATATGCCCTTTGCCATTCAACCCTACTTTGTGGGAGCATATGGAGTTGATAAATAATTAGAGGGACTAGGAGGCAAGCCCTCTTTTAAAGTGGTTTTCTCTTATAGCCTTGAAACATAGTTAAGGTTATTGTGCTGGTTATTTGCAAATTCCCTGTGAAGGTGGTATGTTTGCCTTAGAGTCACCTTAAGTTGGAAATGACTTGAAGGCAATAACCAGTTTTGTTTGCACTTAATTTATATTTATTATTTTTTTTAAAACAAAGATTACTGGCAGAACTATCTGTCCGTATTTTGCTGATGTTGAATAACTGAGTACATTATAGCTTATTTCTATCCCTCTTTCTTTTAATCTGTCATAATTGTCCTAGCATGATGGACTTAGTTATTTATTCTCAATACAGAGGTAGCGAATAGTTAACAGTTTCTTAGGTAGAGTGGATTGGAACTACCTAAGAATTATTACTTGTATCCTCCTTACAGCCCTTAGAGGCACAGGGTATATCACTTCTATTAATATCACCCAGATGCAGCCATGTGTATGCCAGAAGTCCCAACTCTACAGCAGAAACCGGTTTTCCCTCTTGACAGAATAATATGTTGGCAGTATGCTACAAAGCTGACTTTTTATAATTTGCTCTGCTATCCATCTCCACAATGTAAGAAATATCACTTGTCAGTTTAATGAGAAGGAGCTATTAACAGCAGAACAGCATGCATTTTGCTTAGCAAAACTGATGCCTAGAGACATCAGTTGTTTTCAGTCTTGTTGTTGTCATTCTTCCTTTTTCATTTAAAGGAATTGAAAATATTTCTATTACATGATACCTTAAAAAGCCCCTCTTGGACCAGCAATAGTCAGTCTGGTCTAATCCTGTTCATTGAGATATAGTCTAGTCGCCAACTACCGTATTTTCCGGTGTATAAGACGACCCGCGTATAAGACGACCCCCCCCCCATTTCCCCAGTCAAAATATAGAGTTTTAGCACCTCTATCCTCATTATCCTTATATCCGGCGTATAAGATGACCCCCCCACTTTAGCCACAGATTTTGCAGGTAAAAAAGTAGTCTTATACGCAGGAAAATAAGGTAACTGTTTCACAGAAGTAGTTTCATGTGAAGAAGCCAGTGGAGTTTCGAAAGCTTGTGTTATATATTTTGTGCGTTTTGGTTGACTAATTAAAGATGGTAATGGATTTTGGATGTTGTTGTGCTTTGCTACATGGCCAACATGACTACTCCTGAATATGTTTCACAGATGCTTATTCATAATATTAGTATGTTACTGATTCCCATTCTAGATTGTTTTGAAAAGATACCTATTCCAGCTGTCATATAACCTCCTTAGTGTATTTTCAGAAAGAGTGGCTTGTAACTCTCAGGTGAGCCCATGCTGCAATCCATATGGTGGTTTTTACTTCTCTCTGTACATGGGAGAAAACATAAAATTTATGGAATAATTAATTGGTTAGATTCCTCTCTAACCTGCCTAAACTCTATTTTTTGATTAACTTTAAAAGTGAACCTATGTATTAGCAAACTAATTAATATAGGTTGTTAGCATTCATTAAGGAATGGCATGGTTTTCTCTATTCCATTCAGTAAAACAAGAGGGATCCCAGGATAAAAAGGATTAGGATTTGAGGAAATGCATCACCTGGATTTATGCTGGAAGGCTTGTTGTAATCTGTTCACTCTCTAGTGAAGTTTGAAATCAAGAAAAGTGATAAGGCTTTGCCCTGAATGGTGTGTGTGTGTGATTTGTTTGCTCAGCAAGAGTCCCCCAGGCAACAGAAGCTTTTCAGAATGCCACATCTTCTAGGGCTGAAAACTGGTATCCTTCTTCCTACCTTCTGTATAAAAGTTGTTGAAGTCCTTTTGGTTGGTGATTGGGGGGGGGGGGATTGTGATTATTTGAAATTCTCCTCTGTTCCCCCCTCCCCCAATTTTATATGTTAATTTTATGTGTCTGATTCTATATATTATTGGAGAGGAATCCAGCAAATTAATGATTTAACAACTTGTTCTCTTTTAGTGTGTTTCTTGCTCATTCTATCCCGGGCCATTGGATAACTGAAAAGTTTTCATCAACCCCCTCCCCCCCAAAATAATTTCCTCCTCTCTTTGTTTTTACCTCTAATCACCCTCCACCCAACATTCCACTTTCTACCTATCTCTGCTTCAGTATGTCACACATTATAAGGGTTTGGAAAAGTTGAAGCTGTTAGTTTAGATCCAAAAGATTCAGCTAGCTATATCAATGCAACATGTTTCCTCAGAGCTAAGTCCTGCTGAGTTCAGTGAGGTACACGACATCCATTACTGTTTTTCCTAGGTGAGAAGAGCAAGAGTCAGGAAGTTTTGGGTCGTAGACATAGAAGACTAGGCATCTTCAGTAGATGTTGTAGGCTGCTGTAATGATAATGTATTCAGCACTACCTGGGCTACCTTGTTTCCTTCCTGATCCTTTGCTGAAAACATTTCAAAAGTGTCTTGTGAAACATACAAGAAAATGAACAGTGTACATGTTGTCTAAGGGTGGAAAGAAGAGAAAAGAGATCCAGTTGAGTAACAAAATTTAATTGAATAAACTGTAAGATGAGACTACGATGTTTTAGAATAGCCTTTCTCAATTTGACAGTTTCTAGACAGGTTGGATTCCCACTATCCTCAGTTTACAGTATATGAGATTTTGCACTCCATCTGGATGGGAGAATACCAGGTTAAGTAATACACCTTTGAAAGCAGCAGAAATAACACTTTTGAAAAAAAAATCACAGTACTGTGCTGCTCTTTCTCCTGATATCTCAGGGAAGTATAGAAGCAAAATTAATTTAAACCTTTTAAAACAATATAGAATTTAAAATAATAAGAATAATTTCAACGGTAAAATATATTAAACAGTTGAATAAGTTAAGTGAGGTTTAAAAAATGAAAACCATATGCATGTACATTTGGAAAAGATAAATTAGACTTGAAAGATTTTAATGAAAAGCCATGCTTTGGCTTGGCTACAGAGTGAAGCCAGTGTTAGCAACATTGGCTGCTGTGTAAATGGGGTGCCATAGAAAAGAAGGCCTTCTTCTATGTCTTCCCACTTCGTATTGCTCCCACAAGTGAGAGAAGGACACTGCATAAGTCCTCAGTCTTCAAGCAGGTTTCTGTAGGGAAAAATATTCTTTCCAGTGTCGAGGTCCCAAGCAATTTAATGCTTAGGATGTTATGATTACCATCTTTCAGATACTCTTTATCTGAACTTCCTAATTGCGTATTGAACAATTGGGATGCATCATTTTATTGTAAATCAAGTTGTTATATTTGTTATTGACTGTTGTGTTCTCCTTAGGAATAATTCTACACAACTAGACATATTTAGCATTGTTGATTCCAGTGGTTGAAAGTGTGCCTGACACTTTTATTGGGTTTTGGGGCTCTGTTATTTTCAGCTTGTTTGTATTGACCTCTAAATGAGATGTCATTCAACTGAAAATTGCTCCAGCTTTTACTTTTCTAGTGGTAAATAGTAGATATATGGAGATATAAATGTTCTTTTGTTGTTGTTACTGTTACTCATTTGGAGTTCTACACAATAACATCACATTGCTGACTCATACTTTGTGATTTACTATTGCCTGTGGATATCTAATTCTCTGGGGGGGGGGGGGGAAGAAGCTTTCTTGCCTCTTAGGCAGCATGTTTTGCCTTTTTCTTCTTCACCTAATGTTTTCAGTGTGAATGAACAATGGTAGCCATTGTTGCTAAGTTGATTTAAACACTCCCAGTTGCAACCTGTGTGCACACAGAGAAAGGTCATGTTGGCAGATGATTTTGGATGGAAATGGACATGGCACAGCCATAAATTTAAAGTTCAGGTGATTCTGAAAAGGCGACATTCTTCAGTTTATTTTGTTTTATTTTTTATCAGGCTGCATAGTGACTCATTTTGCAGATGGTTTTTGTTCCTTTGCAATCAGATTACTTAAGGACACCAGATGCTTCTTTCTGAATAACTTCTTCTCATAATGTTATTTGGCTTTTCAATAAGATGAGGTTTAGAATGAAGAAGGGTATCTGGCATATTTCATGGAACTAGATGTAACATAAAAGAAATTAAATGTAATGTTGTTGTACTTGGAGTAATAAGATAACCTTCACATGAAGGCTCCTCATTAAAAGCATTATGTTAAAAGGAAGAACCAGGCGTTGGTCTAAAATCAACTTTTTAGGTTTTGATTGATTGTAGTACCAGAAAGTTAAAGAAATAAATGAGCTTGTTTCAAATTTGTATTTTGTGATAAAAATATGTATCAAACCTATGAACTACATTACTTAACTTTCATTTCTAATATAGTTTCGCTCAGGTGAATTTAATCATAAGTCTTCTATATTTTATCTTTTTGTTTGAAATTGCTTAGTTGTTCTCTTCTTGAGACGTAATCATAACTCTCATGCTATTTCCATAAGAGAGTGGTCTGACCTATATGTGACTATAAATTCTTGTAGAATTTATATAAAACACCATGTCCATGTTGTACTCTTCATTTTTAGCACACTCGGTGGGGTCATTTCGCCTACTGATTATTAAACGTTTTATAGAAATCATAGTATAGTAGGCCCTTGGTATCTGCTGAAGTTTGGTTCCAGGACCTCCTGTGGATACCAAAATCTGTGGATGTTCAAGTCCCATTAAATACAGTGGTCTAGTAACATGATTTCACTTACATAAAATGACAAAATCAAGGTTTGCTTTTTGGAATTTTTAAAAAAAATATTTTCAAACTGTGAATGGTTGAATCCTTGGATAAAGAATCTGTGAATTTGGAAGACCAACTGTATTGCATTTTTGTGTTCTGATTAAATGGCTGTGGATTTATGGAGTTAAAGGGTTTAGATTGCTATGATATGTGAGGTTCAAATAAATGCAGTTTGTTTTGTTAAGGCGGAACTCCTTCAATAGATGAGATATAGGAGCTTGTTAGAGGTTGAGAGGGAGTGATACTACTGTACATCAGGGAATCTTTAATCTTCCTGTTTCCCCCACCTTCTGTCAGGAGGTTGACAGGGGTCACAACAGGGAAGAAAATAAGAAAGAGAGGGAATTTACATTGACAAAGAGGTACACAAAGATAAGGAGAGATAAGGAGCTGAGATATTTCATTATTCATTGATTATTCAAATGCTGATAATTGTATTAATGAACTTCTCTCTTATCCCCATAGCCAGTGTCCTTTCACAGTCCTGGAGACTGACTAAAATGCCTTTTAACAAAAACACCCACTTACATAGTTGTAATTTCATGGACATAATAAGGCATTCTTGATAGCACTGCTGCATTTTGGAATTCAAATATAGCCCAATTCTATTTCAGAAGCAACATGACCTTTCTTCTTTGTGCACACAGGTTGCAACTGGGAGTGTTTACATCAACTATTTAACTGAGCTGAGGCTTGTTATGCATCCCAACTCTCTGAGATATGATATGATATTGATATAATGCCAAAGAAATATGATTTATACTCAGCTTAACACAAAATGTGATATTACAAATACCATGTTTTCTGTCATAAATGAGAAGGATTTTGAAGTCATACTGCTGGTTCCTCAGGGATCAAGATTTAACCAATTTTGGCCTGAAGAGACAAGGCTTTTCTGTGTTCAAGGCTCAGTTCTCTATATTTATGTTAAGAAAAATCCTGGGATTCAGCTGTTCATATGTGAAAAAGAAACTTACTGGTAATTTCTTAAATGACTGGTAAGAAAGTAACATTTTCCCAATTGGATACTGGTACCTACTCATTTGTAAACTAATAAATTGAGCATGCTAGGCTGCTATATTTCTTTCAAAGTGACTCATATGAGTCATGTCCCTTGAGGATGAGAGAATACAGTAGTGTTTCAGAAAATAATGTCTTGCTTGATTAAGTTCAGACAGGTGATGGAGTGGTATAATAAAATCGTTTCTGTTAAAGCTTGCCATAACGTGGGGTGGAATGTAACACCAGTGGGAGTGACTGGGGGGGAAAAACATGTCCTGCAGATTGCCATCAGAGGGCAATACAATAAATGTAAATTAGTAGCCCTGAGAATATATTGATTTGCCATGAATCTTGATAAATACATCTTGTTCTTTTTATGTCCAATATTTCATTTGTATTGCTTGTTTATGGATACTAGTTGTTATACCTGCAGCATGTTAAACTAAATGAAAACAAGCCTTTTGGTTAATGTAATACTAGATGAGAGATTCAGGATAGAAGGAAAAAGAAATTGAAAATACTTTATGCTGGATCCTACTCACCCTGCCCACCAACTGAAGGGGCAAGGTATACTGAAGGCTTCCTGCTGGAGAAATGGTGTGGTGGATTCATCTCTCTAGCCTCTAATATTACCTCCTGCGCTGTCCCAGAGGGTCCCCCAAGCCTATAGATCAGCTTTTTAGGGACACAGTAAAAGAAGAATTAAGCAACAATACTCTTACAGTGCTGTCTTCCTACGGCCAGAGGAGGAGGGACTGACTTTTCCTGGTTCTGCTGATGGAAGCAAGTTTTATTATTATCAGAGAGGAGATTCTAACTGACAACAGGAATCTTGTGTTTCTAGATATGTATAGAGGTGTCACAATTAGTTACACATTTGGCTACAATGTTTTTAGTATTTATAAAACAAAATGGTAAGTTTTATTATTGGCCATGTTATAATTACAAGATGGTTTTGTCAGTTTATTCTTATTCATGTTGATTATGATGTTGCCTTGATTTTTTAAATGAGTGACTTTTAAACTGGCTTTGTATTTATGTGTTGCATGGTTTATACATCTCTGGTTTAAATCAGCCTCTTAAAAATGTGTCCTCTGACTGAAAATGTAAATTTGTTTTAATAAACCACTGATAGTACTTCTTTCCCTTTCTCTTTTCATATTCCTATTCTGGTGGCAATTCTTTCTGCCCTATTTCTAAGAGTGAACAGTTAGCAGTCATGCTAAGCAATATTATAAAACAATCAGGTATACAAATGTTATGTGTGCAGAAAGTGCTTGCAGGGTTAATTTTAATCCTGGTTTAATGGCCAGCCATGATTAGAGCTAGTAGTGCAGATATAATGCTGACCTTACTTGACACTAAGCAGAAAAAACAGAAGTGAGCACATCTGACACGCCCAATCTCATGGTTAGGACATTGTTTATGTTACACCTTCATGTAGCATCTGGTGGAAAACTCGACTCTTATCTGACAAGACTCGTCATAGGAAATTTCTTTGTTCCTATAGAGAGGCAATGCGTGCAGCGCAGAAATTTTTCTCCTCTGCACGTATTGCGTCTGTAGAGTCCTGTCTGGCAGAGCTGTTCAGGGTGGTAAGGGAACTGACATAGGTTCCACCTGTGCAGAACCTATTACTTAACTCTACAATGGCCTGCTGTGCCAGGTTTAACAACTTCTTTGCAGATAAAATCTCTCAGATAAGTGTCGACTTAGATGCCAGCGTTGTAACAGAATCAATTGACGAAAAAACTTGATGAAATTATACTGGTTCAGTTTCAGTCCATGAGTACTGATGACGTGGAAAACTTCGTGGTAGAGTGAGGAAAACAACCTGTCCTCTTGATCCTTGCCCTTCGTGGTTGGCCATCTGGGGGGGAATGCCTTGAGGATGTTTCTTAGAGACATCATCAATGCATCCCTTAGGGAAGGCTATGTTCCATCATGTTTGAAGGAAGCGGTGGTTAAGCCACTCCTGAAAAGACCTTCTCTGGACCCTCTGGACATGAACAGTTATAGGCTAGTTTTGCTATTACCTTTTCTGAGCAAAGTGATCGACAGGGCGGTTGCTCTTCAACTCCAAGCTGTCT
>CM034706.1:200541082-200583461 GCA_020142125.1 Phrynosoma platyrhinos | reverse complement strand
CGGCTGCCATTTTGACATCCAAAATGGCGACCGCAGCAAGCGCGCGGCGGCGTGCGGCGGCAACCAACGGCCTGGGCCGGTAAGTCCGTCGAACGGGCCCGCTTCCGGTCCGTGGGCCGTAGGTTGCCGACCCCTGATCTAGATCCATTTCAAACTGGCTTTAGGACAGGAAATGGAGTTGAGACTGTCATGGTTGCCTTCAGTGATGACCTTCGTCTGGGCATCGACAGGGGTAGTGTGACCCTGTTAGTGCTACTGGACCTCTCAGTGGCTTTTGATACAATAGATCACAACATCCTCTTGGATCTCCTGAGAAGGTTAGGAATTCAAGGAACTGCACTGCAATGGTTCAGTTCCTTCCTCTCGGGCAGATTCCAAAGGATGATTCTCGGGGACAGTCGCTCTACAAAGGAAGAGCTTAATTGTGGCGTCCCACAAAGTGCCATCCTGTCCCTGATGCTATTCAATATATATATGAAGCTACTGGGAGAGATCATCTGGAGACATGGGTACGCTGATGACACCCAGATATATTTCTCCATGTCTCGGTCTTCAGCTCTGACTTCAGATGGTGTGTCTCCTCTCAGTGATTGTCTTAAAGCAGTCATGGTCCGAAAAGCAGGACGAAAAGCAGATTGAGACGGAATCCAGACAAAACGGAGGCATTTACAGTAGCGGCCTCAAACCCAGTCCTGGATGGGGTTACACTCTCCTCTAAGGACTTTGTTCGCAGTCTGGGGGTGCTTCTGGATCCGTTGCTTCAGATGATAAATCAATAAATGACAGTCAGGAGTGCCTGTTATCAGCTTTGGCTAATACTCCAGCTGCACCCTTTCCTAGAAGTTAGGGACTTTGCAACTGTGGCGCATGCACTGGTAATCTCTCGTCTTGATTTCTGTAATGCGCTTTACATGAGGCTACCCTCATACATGATCCGGAAACTTCAACTAGTACAGAATATGGCAGTCAGGTTGGTCTCAGGAACAATGAGAAGAGATCACATAATACCGATCTCAAGTTTCTGGACCATGTATGAGGGTAGCCTCACGTAAAGCGCATTACAGAAATCAAGACGAGAGATTACCAGTGCATTAGTTTCCGGGCCCAGTACAAGGTGTTGGTTATCACCTTTAAAACCCTAAATGTCTTGGGTCCAACCTATCTTCGGGACCACCTCCTCCCATATAATCCACCCCACACACTCACATCCTCTGGGAGGAATTTGCTGCAGCCTATAAAAACTAGACTGTCTGCAACCTCCCAGAGGACCTTTTCGGCAACTGCTCATGAGAGGTCTGTTGGATGAGATCTGTCATATTTCCACCTTGAACAGCTTTAAAAAGGCTGTTAAGATTGATCTACCGGCAGGCCTTTCCTGAATAGATATCCTGGACATCAAAAGACAGCCATCCTGCATATCCCTGATTCAGCTGTAACTATTGTTATTTGTTTATTTGTTATTTATGTTATTATTTTAACTGTATTTTAATTGTCACTGTTTAATAGTATTTTAAGGGGTGGGTGGGATCGTGGGATATGAATGTGTATATTAATGTTGTAAGTTGTCAAGGTTGCATCATGCAGGGAAGTGGGATAAAAATAAAGTTTATTATTATTATGAGACCAGATTTTTTTTAGCCAAGATGAGCATTTTTCATTTAGCACTCCAGTCTAAAGCTGCCTTAGGTAGAGTGGTGTTCCTACAGACCCATACATTGTTTGAACAGTGCATGAATAATGCCTATGCTTATTATTTCATTGCAGTGCTGAAGCAAGATCTGATTTACTTACATCCAAACTTTCAATTAGTGGTTTTACCATAAAAGCTTAATTTCCCCCTCTTTGCTTAACAACTGCAGTTTGGTTTCAGTGAATACACTAGGACACTGATGTTTTTGGAAACATGTGGCACAAAAGGAGAGAGAAGACTGTCTCACAGAGGCACAAAAATCAGTAGTATAAAAAGCAGTTTTCTGGGACTGACTCATTAAGAAATTAGTAGAAAGTACTTTGACAGATGATAAGAAATCTCTTGTAACTGGAGACTGGATTTAAGATATTGCTGAATTTTATAAATGTCTTGGATTTCCTTTGTTTGAAGTAGAAGGATGTTCTTTTATATGCATTGGATTCCTAGTACTATTTCCCCCCAATTGTAGCAACCTGTCCTTAATTATGTTAATACAGCAGTTGGCTCTAGGAAACTTACTTCAGGAAAAATATGTAGTTACAGTTGTACAAAACAACAAGGCCATTTTTTTGGTATACTCCTAGATATCTCTTGTATGAATGTGTGCCAGACAAAAATCTTCAATAGAATGGACTGGTGTACTCTGTCTCTAGATAGTCAGTGTAGAATCTAGAATTGTTAAAATTGCATGGGTTCGATTATTTAAATTTGTATTTATTGTTGGTATAAAATTTTGTTGCAGTAAAAACAATAAAAGTTTGTGGTACTTAAACCATGCCACAGGCTTTTTATATCACATTGAAATTTGTTGATCTTGAAGGTATTTTTCATTGCTTTATTAAAATGTTAACATCCTTATAGAACATAGATGCTTGAATTCAGATATGAATTATGAAGACAGAGCTATTGGATATAGAAATGCAGACACTGTTTATATGGAAGTATGGTCAGACTAATGCAGTTTTGCTGCTTTAATATCCTTGAAGCTCAAATAAGTATAGCACTGAGATTAGTGTTGCAGGAATGTGATAATGGATTCTGTACTGATCCTTTTTTGCCCTTTTCCCAGCAGCTGCATTGCTAGTAGACATAATTGCTTTAGCACAGAAGCCTTAAGAACACATTTTATGTAACTGGCTTGTTATTGTCTTTGACAGATTATCTTTGTTACTTTTAGCATTAAGACTTTCTTGTATTGCTTATTTCAAAACATAGTAGCCATTTATGGAATGATGTCATTTGTAATTTGTAATACTGACTTGGTTCAGTATCTTAAAGAAAATCTGATTCCTTTGGTTTGTATATACAGTATTTCTTAATAATCTTTTCTGAGGCTCTGCTTTGAATGCTCCCATTGTTTGAAATATGGTGAGTAGCAATGTGAGATAGAAACTTCTGTTTTCTACTGCTACTTTAGTGTCACTACTTAATTCACCCTTCCCTGTAGCCTTCATGTTTATTCTGCGTTAGTCAATGAGACTACCATGTTATGGTAGCTCTCTTCGGGAGAGATTTTGGAGAGGTTATAGGTTTTGATGAAAATGAATTGCTGTTAAAAATCCCAGGAAAAAAATTAACTATTTCACTTTACTGTGTTATTTTAGCATGTTTAAATTGCTCTGTAGGGAATTTGAAATCAAAAGTGGTTTAGAAGTCTATAGCAATGACAGAGAATGTGTGCATACCTCATTATCTGCGGTTGCTGCCAAAGCTCCAAGGTACTGGAACTTGAGCTCTTGAAACTTGGCATGGATAAGAAGGGAATCTTAGAGGTATGCTCTTCATGGTTATTTTGCTTTTAAAATGGATTAGTTAATTTTAATTAATCAAGTCTACTTGTAGTCTGAAGTTAATGGGTGGCAGAATTCCTTTACCTGCCAAGGGGAAGCTGCAGTCAGACCTTGGCAATAAGATATTCATAGTTCAGTTGTAGACAGCTTTGGTGTGCTCCTCTGAACTGTAGTATTATAGCTTACTAGCTGGGAATTCAGAGTACCTTATCAAAGTACAATTCCCAGAATTCTGTAGTATGGAATCATAAAAGTTAAAATGATGTTAAACTGCTGCAACTGTGTAGGATGGATACATTCTCTGGCAAAAGGAAGCAGTATATTTAAAAGGTATAATTTGATTCAATGTGCATAAAATAAATAATCAAATCCCAAAATGTTTCTAGGTAACAAGATCACAGAAGTTGATATTTGTCTCAGTTACCTTCATTGAATATAGGAAATAGTTATCTGTAATTACATTCCAGATTCACCCAAAGGAATGCTTGACTGATCAGGCACAGAGTTTCGGTCATACCATCTACTTAAGGAGCTTCATATCACTCTTCCATAAAATACAATGATTCTGTCCATGTTGCTTTTACAGTGGGATGTTGATATCCTCTGGGGTTTGGTTCCAGGGCCTCCTGTGGATACTAAAATCCATGGATGTTCAAGTCCCATTATATACAATGGCAGAGTAAAATGGTGTCCCTTATATAAAATGGCAAAAGCAAGGTTTGTTTTTTAGAAGTAAAAAACAACAACAATCAAGCTGTGGAAGCAGAATCTGTGGATATGGAGGGTGGACTGTACTTTTCTTGTCCCCAGATTGTAGGTCTGTCTGTAGAGGAGAACATCTTTTAGGAAACAGGAAGCTCTTCTTCCTTCAGTAAATAAAATGGGAATACCTGTATGAACATTTTTTATTTTATTTTCATGCTTGATTGAGTCCCTTACAATGCTGTACTTGCCTTCCATTGTTGCTGTCTAACAATAAGTCTAGCAGTTGATTTGTACACTCAGACTTTACTGACTCCATACCCTAAATCTTTCTAAAAATCATGCCTAAACCATGGAAACTAAAATCTTGAAACAAAATCTAAGAGCATAATCCTACCTAGACTGTTATGAGACTAAGATCCTTAGGACCAAGATCCTTAGGGCCAAGATCCATAAGAATTGTGCAACTCATTGAATGTACATACAGAGAAGCTCTGGACTTCAGCTTTTCAAAAAAGCAATATCTTATTCCACATAGCAAATCATTTTTGAAACTGAGCACATTGAAAAACAATTTCAAATTTGTCATATGATCTGTTTTTCATGAAAAATGTCTGTTGGCCACACATATTCCCTTAGATACCTTTCAGTTACCTTTTTGGATACTAGCTATAGAATTTTGTTGTTGTTGTTGTGAGGTCAAGTCATTTCTGACTTATGGTGACCCTAAGAACACTATAATGGAGTTTTCTTGGCAAGATTTGTTCAGAGGAGGTTTGCCATTGCCTTCCCCGAGGCTGAGAGCATGTGACTTGCCCAACGTCACCCAGTGGGTTTCATGGCCGAGCTGAGAATCAAACCCTGGTCTCCAGACCCATAGTCCAATACTCAAATCATTACACCACACTTAGCCTGTAAAAAATTAGCCTGTATTCCAAGGAATACAAACACTGGTTAAATGAACACAATGTAGAAAAGTAAAACAGCTTTTGAAGTAGCACTGGTTCTATAGGAAATTAAAAGACAATAATGAATAAAAGAGTTGTGGTTAAACAGAGTTATATAACTGTATTCTAGAGAAGAAGCTCATACTACTGTTGTCTGATCCCAGAAAGTATAAACTGTTGGCTTATTGCTTGATGATGATCTTGATGTTCTGTCGTTACTGTCTTCAAATTTGGAAACTTTTGAATAAATATTAATTGATCCCTTCAGCTGTTCCCTTCTAATTTGTAATGTTTAGCAGTGGTTGTAGATACTTGCTTGCATCATCTTGCACCTGAAGATATCTAACTGTGCACATTTACAACAGGCTGGGTGGAACCATCATTTGCCAGTAGAATGTTTCCTTTTTTTAAATTAAAATATGGTAACTAACTGTTATGGATACTTACCCCATCAAATTGGCTTTTAAAATAAAAGCAGGTATATTTAGTGTCTTCTATATTCAGGCAGAAATGCTTTCTTGCTAGACAGGCTGCACTGAAGGTGAGGAAAGTGGATGAGCCTTCATTGAAGGTGGAGAGAGCAAAAAAATAATTTGTGCTAAGGAGTAGAGAAATGGCAATTGCAAAATCAGATAATAAAGGGAACCAAAGATTATGATAATAAAGAATAGTACTATTAATCCCCCCCAGAGAATCAAACTGAGCACAAAACAAAATGCAAACAAAGTAAGCCCGACCGGGAAACAGAAAAATGCAGCAGCAGCCACTAGTGCCATCTTACCATTATAAATGCTCTTATGCTTGAGCTCATTAAGGAATGCTTCTCAATAAAGCTCTTGTACCTATTTATATGTACACTGTGTCATCTATCTTTGTCCAGTACAGCTTTTCGGGGGGGGGGGGGGGGGAAGTTCATGAAATTGTCCTTTTCAAAGAATAACTTCACCACAATGATTAATTTTAAGCATTTGTTACACAGTTCTTGTGATGACATTTAAAGCTCTAAATGCCTTGGGACCTTGATACTTCAGAGAACATCTCCCCATAAGCATGCCTTCCTGAAGATTAAGGTCGGCTGGGGGAGCCCTCCTCTGTGTTCCACTATTGAGGCCAGTACACTATGTTGGGACGTGGAAGAGGGCCTTCTCAGGTATGGTACCCTAACTATGAAATGCCTTCCACCTGGAGGTCTGATTGATTCCAACACTAATTTCATTTAGTAAAAACTAGGTGCCTCATTTCATTTAGGCACCAAGTGAAAATATTTAGGCATCAAGGCGTTTAGGCCTCATTAATTCATCCCAAATACTTTCATACATAGTTTTTAAAACTTTAAAAAAAATTTAATCTGTTCTTAGCCCATTATGTTTTTTGCTTATTTAGCTTATTTGTATTATTTTAAACTGTTTAACTTTTTATTGTTATTTCAAAGATACCTTGAAATTTTTTTAAATACAGAGTAGAGTATTAATATTTCAATCAATCAATCAATAAAAATTCAGAAATAGTATTTCACCTTTAATGGGGAGTCATTCTGTTATCCTTATAAGCAACTATCCAAATGATGGATTATGTGTTTTTCCCTGTCCCCAAAGAGTTCTAAAAAACAGTTTTGAGTATGCTACCCTAGGAAACCAGACTCCACATTGCTGCCTACTAACATGGAGTTGTATCCCCTGGGACCTTTGTGGTACCTGAAAGGACAGAGAACCTGATTTTTTTCTGCCCCTCCCTCCACTGTCGCCCTCTGTGCTACAGAAGGAGGGAGGATGCAGTAGAAAGGGAAGATAGCAAAAACTGGATATCTCACCTTATATGAGCTGAGGTGTTTTCCATTTTTGAAAATGGAGAATAGGCATGCTGTTCTGTTTGTTGTGGTAGTAGGTGGGCTAGGTTTTTGAGAACAGAAGCAGAGCTCCACAGCTGTACTTTAAAAAAATAAAAATAAAGAGAAGATCTCTGTCAGCTTACTTTCTCCTGTGTTTTTCTGGCTTATAACTGGCAATGCCATTTATTGACTGAAATAGTTCTGGAACAGTAGTGCTAGCCGCAGACTACCTCCCAGCTTTACTGAAGGGTTGATACCTAGCAGAGAGAGACCTGGCATAATTGGCAGGGAGTTACATGTTGCATTTCTAGCTTATACCCTTTCATTGAAGGGTGTTGGGTTTTCAGTTACATTGACTTGAAACCTGGACGACTCCATTTGAGAATCATGCATGGACAAATTAAGACAGGAAAGTTAGCCATATAGCCAACCATACCTTTTGCACATTTTCCTCCTTCCCCATTTATCCTGAAATGATGAGGATTGATTAGTATGATCTGAATCAATGTGGCTGCAACTAATTCTTAAGTTGTGAGGTGAAGGGATAATAGTGTGAGAGCTGGCTGCAATGATGTGCAAGATAACAGGATTAAAAAAGAAAAACATGTACGCTGTGTTGAAGAAAGGGAAGTGAGAGATTCTGCTGTTGTTCTTCCATGAAAAGTAGCCTTGGAGCATTGTGGTATCCTCTGGATAGTTTATAGATTGAAGATGAGGCTGGACAGAGGCTGGATGGCCATCTGTCAGGGATGCTTTGATTGGGAGTTCCTGCATGGCAGGGGGGTTGGACTGGATGACCCTTGTGGTCTCTTCCAACTCTGTAATTCTATGATTCTATGATGAGGAAAGGGAGAATTGGTGGAAATAATTTTCCCATCTCCAGCACAAACCTCCATTGGATGAATCTTTTTCATGGATATCTGTTGCACTTCTCTTCAAAGAAGGGACACTTTGTGTCCCACTCATAATCCTAAATGAGAGTAATCTATCCAAGCACATGCATTTTGAGAGTCTCCTCACAGTCCCCCCTCCACCATGTTTGTGTGAAGTGTGGGTAGATTCACATCTAACTATATCCATAAATGGAGGAGAAATAATTAAGTTTGAAACATACAAAGCTTGTGTGAAAATTGAAAGTATCTGTTTTCATGCAGTTGCATGCATGTGAAAATCATTGTGCATGACATCTACTATGATTACTGAAGAATCTACTGTTAAATTCTCATGCATAATACCATCCCATTTAGTGCAACTGTGTGTGAAAAATATCTTATGTCAAGCAACTCTAAGAAAAACATATACTTGTGAAAAATATTAGCATAATTTCCCTATGTTTCCTACAGGCATGATTTCCAAGGGTGTTAATGTATATACAATGTTAATGTGGCAAGCAGTTTTTCATTTATCAAAATACATTTTTTAAAAGAAAAATTATCCAGATATTTTGCTTACTATGTAGACCAAATTTTTGAGAGTTACCAGGAAGAAAAGAAACAGCTGTAGCCAGTAGGTAGTAAACCCTAGCACATGGGGGGGGCACATGGCCCACCCCAAATATAAGAGAGCATGAGAAGAATTAGTGTAGGTGGCTCTTGTCCTTGCATTATCCTTACCACATACCCATGAAATATTATCAGATTTGAGAGACAGTAGGTAGGAGAGCACCCAGTGATTTTTGAGCTCAGTGATGAATAGGACTTTGATCTTCCAAGTCATACTCCAGTACTTGAACAACTGTATCACACTGACACTCATTAAATTCTATTCAAGCAAACACTGGTTGGGATAGCCAGTATGGTGTAGTGTTTTGAACATTGGACTGTGACTCTGGAGACCACAGTTCAAATCCCTGCTTGACCATGGAAACCCACTGAGTGACCATGAGCAAGTCACACCATCTTAGCCTCAGAAATGTAATTCTTTGCAGGTCATAACTAGTACTTTGAATTGTGCCCAGATATAGATGAGTATATCTATTGTAACTTAGCAGTTTCATTATCACTATAACTATCTAAATAGCTTGACATATAGCATTTTGAAGTTTCCATGTTGTGTTCACAATCAGACCCTTGTGGAGCACACTGAAGTGACTGAGTGGGTTAATTGAGTATAGACCATGAAATCCCAGTCTGACTAGGTAGTCTTAATGAGAATGTTCAATTCCCCTGATACTGTAAGCAAGGACACCAAGATCCTACTATGTAGACTACCATGCCCAAGAGACTGCTGGGTAATAGGGTGGATGATATTTCAAGAAGATTCTTATTCTCTCTTCTGCACCCATTTTCAGGAATATACACTCGTTCAACCTGGTTGTGCTACAATTCTATATCCCCACTTACTGGGGCATCCTCTGCTGTGTGGACAACCCCAGAAGACAAAGTCGGGAGATACAGACTCCCTAGCTTTTATCACCTAGGGCAGGGGTAGGCAACCTTTCCCCTTTAAGGGCTGAGGGACTTCAACTCCCAGAATCCCAGGAGCTATTGGCCAACATGGGACTATTGGCCAACATGGCTGAGGCTTCTGGGAGCTGAAGTCCCTCGGCCCTTAAAGGGGAAAGGTTGCCTACCCCTGACCTAGGGCTTCTGTTCAACTTAGATCTCTAGTACTTACTGAAAACAAGCTAATTTTTTATGGATTGTTGCTCCTTTTCTGTTGCATTTTGTCTACGCTAGATTTCCAATCTGTTGATTTATGCGTCTACTCTATACATGTATAAAGTAGAGGCCCAAACTTCTACATAAAAATTAATTCACAGTATGGGAGAGTGACTCATTTGTCCTCTAGCTTACCCCTCATATCTAGTTCTTGTATAGAAAGGTAAGATGAGGAAAGCAGAAAGGTTCATCACCCCATATTGTACATTATTTTAAAAGTATAATATAGAAGCCAGATAGTTGCTTGAGGCCAAGATGGTTGAAAGGCTACCCCATCCTGTATGAGTCTACTTGGATTTTGAGTTACTTAGCAGAGCCCCTATTATGTGTCCCACCACCCTAGGCTTCCTGAGGGACAGGGCTTTTTCCTTAGCAGTACCTCAGTTGTGAACCTACCTCTTGAGGAATTAATTTGGCTCCAGCCTTCTGGTGGCAATCAAAATGTATTATTTTGTCTGGCTGTTAAAATGGCAATATATATTATTGTATATAACTTTAGGAGCCCTGACAGTCAGAAAGCTAATTAATAAATATTTTAAATAAATAAAAGATATAAATAGGTAAACATAGCTGACCTGTCATATCAAATCTCATGTTAAACTGGTGAATTTATAGAATACTGAATTTACTACAAAGCAAATGTATCAAGTAATTGTGACAGTTTAAATTAAATCTAAAAGCAAAAGCATGTTACTGTGCCTAGAGCTAAGGATTACAATTGTGCAGGATTATGTAAAACACTAGGTGGAAATGTGGACATACTGCAGGAGCTTTAGAGATTATTCCTGAGTCTGATTATGTAGAAAAATATAAAGTAGCAATGATGAGTCTTAGCCTTTGAAATATTTAATGACATAATTATGTTTTTTGTTTCTGTGGTTTAACTTGTTCTGTGAAATCTATGATTCTATATCTTGTAATTTGCTGAAATTTGGCAGATCTGAAATATGGATGAAAATAGAAATCTATAAACATATATTAAGAATATAGGAGTTGTGTGTAGTGCTTAGACAGGCAGAATGTCAACCAAATCACGTTCATTACGCATATCACACATCCAGATGTCATGCTACTATAACAGATTTTCTTTTCAAATTCATTTGGGATTGTATCTAATTTCCATAGTCAGTATCAGTCATTTAAATGACTGTGTGGTTAAGAATTATATTTTCATTTTAAGGTTTAGATATCCCAACAAATAAATAAACAAATAAACAAATAAATAAATAAATAAATAAATAAATCTTTATCTTGTGTGTAGTAGAGCTAATGGAACTAATGTTGTTTTGGTATTGTGATGTATTCTGTTTCCAAAATTGTCATCTTCCATTGATTCACTGTTCAGTACCAAAAATGCTGCTGCTGTTTCCAACTCCTTCAATAAACAATTCTAGCAATTAGTCGGGATCAGGATGGTAAAGGATCCTGGTAAAGAAAGGGACAGAACTTACCATTAAAAAGATGAGCATGAGGCAGTCTAAATATTTTGCTGCTTTAGGGCAAGGACATAATGCCCACTCCAAAAGTTTTTTTTTATTAAAATATTTGTTTATATTTATACAAATAATTTTCTTCTTCGTGGTCTCTGCGAATCACACAAATGGGTTTCTTCTGCACCTGTGCAGCCAACTCGGAAAGTTCTAGTATCACTGGGCAAATTTCCAATTGCAACTTTTTGGCGGTAGCTCCGCCCATCCCTATAAAGCCCCTGGTGTTCCCACTCTTTCCCCAGTTCCTTTTGTCCGCCACATTGCAGCTTATTAGGAACCTCACTCTTTGAGCCGCTCGTCCTACTACTAATCTGATTGCATTATGGATTTTGACCAATTTTTTGCTTGACTATTCTTATCAGACTGTGTCACTGGTGCTTGTTTGCGAATCGGTGTATTTGGAACGTTTCTCAACCACGTTTTTGCCTTGTGATTTGGCTGATCTATTATGGCCTCCTTCAAGCACTGTGGTCAGTGTAACTCAAAAATTCCAACATCCGACCGCCATGACTACTGCGTTTTGTGCCTTGGAGAGGCACATAACCCTAAGGTGTGCCAACTCTGCAAGGGCATGACTGCCCAGGCCCTAAAGAACCTGGATCTCAAGTTGAAGGCCGCCTTATGGGAGCAAGCTTTGAGGCCTGCATTGGCCCCCTCCCATCCTTCTTCCTCAGACCAGCATTCCACCTCGGGTAAGGAAAAGCAAAAGGAGAGGAGAAGGTCCAAGGAGGGGTCCAAAGATAGGCCCTCAAAAGAGAGGAAGGCTTCCCGTTCAGATAAAAATCGGGTGCCTCACTCTGAGAAAGACCAGATTGAGAGCTCTGTGAAGAGGTCTTCCAAACGGAAACATCTTGAATCTGGGTCAGGTGATGCCTCTCATAAGAGGGCTAGATCGGTCTCCCCTAAGAGATCTGCGAGGGAGGAAACCATGGAGGTCATTAAGACCCCTCCTGCGACTTTCACATTCAGTCAGGTGCCGACTCTCCAAACGGATCTGCCATTGACACTGATTGTGCAGGTCGACTCCAAATCTGAAGGGGAGATTCGTGAGCCTGTCCCTCTGGCCCTAACTCCGTACGGTACCAAGGAACTGGTCCCGAATACCTCTCAGCAACAACACTGCTTCCTCGCTGCCAAGACAGATGAGGATGGAAGATGGGCTAGACGAGCCCCCCATGACCTGCTTCTCAGCAGTACCCTGACCTGTTTTACAGTAATGAGACAGGCCGGTACAATCTCCCTGTGGAGGCTGATCAGTTGGAGCAAGATCTATAATCAGAGACCCCGCAGTCCTGTATCCTGACCTTTCATCTTCCTCTCATTTCACCAAGAGGAGAGTCTTTGTTTGTTGATAGGCTGCTTCCTCGGTTGCCTGTTGACTCCCAGGCCTCCAGCTGCTCTGTATCTTGGTCCCGATCTCGATCACCCGAGTCTGAGGTTGAAGAACCTTCCAGCCCAGTGCAATTTCTTAATTTAGCTGGAGCATTCCCCACGGATGATGTTAGGTCTTTCACAGACCAAATTGTAAGGATGGCCAACGCACTTGGGATTGAGGTGGCCAGGTCCGATGATGAAGCGGCCAACCCAATTGAGAAGAGGGTGCGTGGGAAGGTGCCCACCCCACCGACGATCACCTGTCTTCCTTCACTGGAAAAGATTGCAATGCATTCATGGACAGCTTCTGCCACAGTTCTGTCCACTTCTCGCAAAATAGAAAATCTTTACAGGATTTCGCCGTCTGGCCCGTCGTGGCTTTTCCAGCTCCCAAGACAAAACTCTGCTATTGTCGATGGCTCCCAATCCAGCTTCAACCTGAGGGCCTCGTCTTCTCCCTCCAATAGGGAAGGAAAGAAGTTGGACGCCGTCACAAAGAAGATTTATGCAGCAGCTGTTCTTGACTTCAAGGTTGCAAATTATGCTGCCTGTATGGGCACATATATTCAACATCTTATGGAGTGCCTTGAACCACTCCTGCAGACGATCTCTGAAGAGAGCAAACTGTTGGCAACAGCCATCCAGAGTGAAGCCCACACTCTGGGTGGTCAGCAAATAATCTTGGCCAGACACTCCATGGACTGTGCCATGAAGATCCTGTCTGGTTCCGTGGCTCTATGTTGCCATGCCTGGTTGCGATTGTCTGATTTGACATTTCAGGCCAAGACTGCAATTGAAGACATGCCCTTCGATGACTCCAGGCTCTTCAATAAGGAGACGCACGAGAAGTTAAATTTCAAATATCGAATGAAGGCGGCTGCCAGAAAGCATGGCATGCCCTCATCCTCCTTCCAGTCTCCACGGTGTCGGTATGGTGGCCAGAGGCCATGATTCCATCCATATCAGCTGCGGGCTTTCCAACAGCAAGACCAACCGCAGCCCCAAGGTCAGTCTTCTCCTTCTTCTGCAGGTCGACACCAGCATCAGTCCCGGTACTGCCAGGACTTTACTAAGAGATCATCTGGCTTTGGGAAGAGGAGAGCATGATGTGGGGCGGTGCACTTCGACGATCCACCCTTTGGGGATAGTCTTGAGACCTTTTATAACACCTGGGCCTCAATCACCTCTGACTCTTGGGTCTTAGAGATTGTTTGCAGGGGCTATGCCCTCGAGTTCAAGGTATTCCCAACCACGGGAGTCTTTCTATCAACCAGCCTTTCAAACACCCTACTCAACGAATTGCGTGCCTTGATTGACAAAGGTGCCATTGAGCCCGTGGATTTGTCTCAGGCCCGGCACTGCTTTTTCTCCCATTACTTTACAGTCCCCCAAGAGGATTCAGGCCTGAGGCCCATCTTGGATTTGAAGGCTCTTAATTCCTATATTCGATACCAGCAGTTTAGAATGGTAACTCTTGCCTCCATTTTACCCCTACTGCAGAAAGGACACTGGTTTGTGACCATCGATCTCAAGGACGCTTATTTCCATATCAGCATCTGGAGAGATCACAGGAGGTTCCTCGCATTCGCTGTCGGGACTGAGATTTTCCAATACAGACTCCTCCTGTTCTGGCTATCCACAGTACCAAGAGTCTTTACAAAGTGCATGGCCCAAGTTGTGGCCTATCTTCGCCAAAAGCGGATCACGATCTTCCCTTACCCGGATGACTGGCTGTTCACGGAGCCAACCAGCCAACAACTGCAGCAAGATGTCAACTTCGCCCTTTCTCTCTTGGACTCACTAGGACTGATGGTCAACCGAGAAAAGTCCAACCTGACCCCATCCAGGCAGGTGAAATTCATTGGGGGGATCCTCAACGCCGAGGAGTACAAAGCCTTCCTCCCGAGGGACAGATTCCTAACACTGTCTTCCGCCACCAGGGAGTGCTTACAGCACAGATGCGTAATGGCCAACACGATCCAAGTAGCATTGGGACACTTGGCATTGACCACCGCTGTGACTCCGTAGGCAAGGCTCCGCCTCCACTTCCTGTCCGTGTTCGATCCTGTGTGCGATCGGCCCTCCAAATGGCTTATGGTACCGAGGCCCGTAGCCAAGTCATTATTGCTGGTGGCTCGATCCAGTCAATGTGTGTGCCGGCATGCCCTTCCTACCTCAGCAACCGGAGATCAACCTGACAATGGATGCGTCTCTGGAAGGATGGGGAGCACACACACAAAGCCTTACGGTCAAGGATCAACGGTCCTAAGCAGAGAAAAGACTCCACATCAAAGTCCTGGAAATGTTGGCTGTGGAAAAGTCCCTGCGAGCCTTTCAGACTATACTGGCAGGGAAAGTAGTCCTACTCCTCACGGACAACAGCACTGTGATGTTCTACTTTGCAACTGGTGCATTTCTTTGTACACCCCTTCTTCTTCTTCTTCTTCTTCTTCGTACATCCCTTGGTGAAAAGATTTCTCAAGAGCCTGAACAATCTTCACCCCCACCTCCCGTCTTCAGTACTGACCTCGGTGTGGAGTCTGGACTTGGTGCTGGTTTACCTCTCCAACAAACCCTTTAAATCCTTGGCTACTACGGACTTGAGATTGCTGACCTGGAAGACAGCATTCTTGGTAGCCATCACCTCTGCCTGCTGTGCAGGCAAACTTTGTGCCTCACGGATGGACCAACCATACCTCCGTTTCCATAAGGACAAGGTGGTCCTCCACACTGATATCATCATTTTACCGAAGGTGGTTTCAGCATTCCACATTAACCAGGACATTATGTTGCCCACCCTGGCCCCCAACCCAACTACAGACACCGAACATAGGCTGCACACTTTGGACGTTTGGAGAGCCTTAGCCTTCTACTTGGAAAGAACATCTGATTCGAGACGCTCTGAGAGACTATTTGTCTGCTACTCAGAAGCCAAGAGAGGACTACCTGTTACACTACAAAGACTATCTAAGTGAGCGTCATTGACCATTCACCTTTGCTATGAATTGGCAGGCAAAGTTCCTCCGGGCCGGGTGCAAGCACACTCAACCAGGGCGGTAGCTGCATCCTCCGCATTTTTGACTGGGGTGCTTTTGGAGGATGTCTGCAAGGCTGTGTCTGGTCCCAACCACAGACCTTTATTAAACACCAGGGGTAGGCAAACTGTCCACTTTAAGGGCCGAGGAACTTCAGCTCTAAGAATCCCAGACTATTGGCCAACATCCCAGACTATTGGCCAACATGGCTGAGGCTTCTGGGAGCTGAAGTCCCTCAGCCCTTAAAGGGGACAGTTTGCCTATCCCTGATTAAACACTATAGGCTGGACACTAGGGCCAGACAAGAAGCTTCCTTTGGGAGGGCAGTACTGCTTTCTGGCTTGCACTAGTTTATTTAATTGTTATGGCATGCTTGAATTCAGTTAAATGACACCTCTGACATTCAAGTCAATGCTACTGTTTATTGTTGCTGTGGAGTTTCATCTCCTTGTGAAGTTTTTATTACTGGTGTCAGGACACTCCCTCCTCCATTGACCGAAGCTTGCCAGTCTAAATAACCCATTTGTGTGATTCGTAGAGACCACGAAGAAGAAGGACAGGTTGCTTACCTGTAACAGTATTTCTTCAAGTGGTCATCTGCTGCGAATTCACACAAATCCCACCCATCCTCCCCTCAGCTGTGTCCTGCTAATACTTAAAGTTCTTGCTGTCACTGCTTGGCGGCGAACGCTTTGGAACTAGGGAAATAGCGGGAACACCAGGGGCTTTATAGGGATGGGCAGAGCTACCGTGCAATTAGAAATTTTCCCAGTGATACTAGAACTTTCCGATCTGGCTGCGCAGGCACAGAAGAAACCCATTTGTGTGAATTCGCAGATGACCACTCAAAGAAATACTGTTACAGGTAAGCAACCTGTCCATATCTTGCCTTTTATCTGAAGATCTCTGGGTAACTTGCAATAAAACCAACAATAAATACACTGGACCCTTTGGTACCCATGGGTTTGGTGTCTGTGGATTTGAGCAACAGTGGATTGAAAAGAAAAATTCTAGAAAACTTTGCCTATGATCAACTGCAGGCAGGCCAAGAAGAGTGATTCCAGGGCAGCAATAAAGTCTGCAGTAGCAGGGTGGTGGGAAGGGAGAGATGCAGAGGTTTAAAATCTGGTAAAGGCTTCGTGGTGAGAAGGGAGAAAGCAAGCATAGATCAGTTTTAGATTTTAAATACTGACCTGAGCATCTGCTATTTTTATTTTTATTTTTATTTTAATCTGCAGGGAGTCCTGGAGGTGCTGAGGGCCCATTGTAATTATAAAAGTTTAAAAACATTTAAAATATATTAAATAGTTTCTCAATTTAAAGACAGTTTAAAACTGGTTAAAATGATCTTGAATAATAAAAATATAAAACATGTGCAGCCTGAATAAAATCAGTTCGGCCTGAAGGTATTAATAAAAAGCCAGGTTTTAATGGTGCTAAAATGATTCCAATGGTGGTGCCATTCAGGTCTCCAGGGGGAAGAATTCCACAAATGCGGTGCCAATGCAGAAAAGGCCCACACTTATGTTCTCCTATAATGCATTTCTCCTACTGATGAAACATGGAGGAAGGCGCGTCCAGTAGGTCTCAAATCTTGGTCAGGCATATGTAGAGAGAGGCACACCCGTAAATATAAAGGTCCCAAGCCATTTAGGGCTTTGAATATTATTGCTGGCACCTTGAATTCAGAACAGAAATGTATTATCAGCCAGTGCAATTCCTTCTGAAATGGTGTTACCTTAATGTAATTCTAGTGAGCAATCTAGCTGTTTCAAGTTGACCAGACTGGCTGCCTGCCTTTATTACATTTCAGTGCAGTAAATTAGCTTTGTTATGTACATATACTCTCCTTGCCACCTCAGAATTTGCTGCCTGAGGCTACTGCCTCATGGTAGGTAGGGTTGGCCCTGTGTGAACATATAAAAACTATGCAGACAAGTTTTAGAGCTGTCACTAAGCAAGCAGTTCATAAATGATTTCAAGTCAGTGCATATCAAGATAATATTTCAATTACATTAGTGTGCTGTTCACAAAAATAGGAATTAAGAGTGCTTGAATTTCACAACCAAGGCAAGTGAGCATGATAGAGGAGAGTGCAGTGGCTAGACCATCTCTCAGTGTCCTCATATGGTTAAGCTTGAAATTAGACACAATCTCAACTCAAGGTTCTGCAGCTAAAACAAGGGTCCAAAACACCCTGCAGAAATAATCCAGTTTGAAACCGCTTTAACTGCCCCTGCTCAGTGCTAGGGAATCCTGAGAACTGTAGTTTATTGTGGACCAGAGCTCTCTGAGAGAAAAGGCTAAATGTCTCACAAAAATACAGTTCCCAGAATTCCCTAACATTAAGCCAGGGCAGTTAAAGTACTCTCAAAGGGATTATTTCTGCAGTGTTTTTTCTTGCTTCTGCAGCAAAGTTTAATACATATAATTTTGACAGAAGTTCTGGGAAATGCCTTAGCTTATTTGGTTTCTGAGCTTATTATCACTATTTTAATGGGAAGGAGAAAGCTGTTGATCTGACAAAAGTCAGCTACTGGTTGACTTGTGCTCTTGATACTGTGCCTCAGTATTCTATTTCTGCCTGAGTTTTTTCTCTCCCTTAAAACCTCCTGTGACAAGGGTTGAGGTGCATCACATGTAGTGCTTTTTAACAAGTGCTGCTCCTCAGTGTTTTGATTTGTTAGACATTTCAAACCTGTTTACTTCTATAGCCTGATATGCTTTTCAGCTATATAATTAAATGATGCCAAGATAAAAAACTTTCAAGCTTGTGACCTCCAACTTCCTAGCTTGAGGACCCCCCCCCATTCTCAAAAAATAAAAGCAGAGAATGTGCCTTTCCAAGATAAACGTTGTTCCCCTCACCCTCCATATGGTAGAGGACTTATATTTTGCCACAATCAGTGTGTTCTCTCAATCCACTGAATTTGACCTGGCATAGAATGAAGTGTTTGACGTTTTATATTTCACCTTCAGAATATTTGTTACTCTGTGAAAGCAACAAGGAAATATCTTGATGATACTCTTACAATTTAGTTTTCATTTTAACACCAGGAAATACATTTCATGGTCTGATTAAAATATCCCATTTCAGCACAATTCTGCTTTTCTTTTTTTTTTCTTTTCTTTTTTTTTTTTTTGATACAGTAAGTATTGTAGTTCCAAGTGAAGTATTAACAAATGCATGAATGACTTTCCTATATTTTTGTTTGAAAATATATGGAACAGTTTCAGTTTCTAATTAGCTAAAAATGATAGACTAAGACATGGGCACAAAATATAGCACAAATAAATATATGAGATAAGTTGGGAAATGAGGACAGTTGAGTACCTAACAAATTGATGAATGATCTCATTAAGCTTATATGCTTATAAAACAGAAAGTAAAGGGAAGTGGACCTGTGGGAGGTAGAATAGCTGCTTGAAAATAAAAGCTTTATATTCATGTTGTGAGCCAGTGTGGTGTAGTGGTTTGAGCATTGAATTAAAACTGTGGACACCAGGATTCGAATCTCTGACCAGCCATAGAAACCCACTCTGTGACCTTGAGCAAGTCATAATCTCCTATGCTCAGAGGAAAGCAAAGGAAACCAACCTCTGAACAAATCTTGCTAAGAAAACCCTTCACCTTAGAATCGCCATAAGTTGGAAATGACTTGAAGGCATACAGCAACAATACTCATGTTGCTCAATTTGAAGGGAGATAAAGGGCCTTTACAGACTGTCAGAAATAGTGCAACTTGAGGCCACTTTAACTGTTCTGGCTCAGTGCTAGGGAATCATGGGAACTGTATTTTTTTTCTGGGACATTGAGTCTTATCTGTCAGAGAGCTCTGTTACCACAATAAACTACAGTTCCCATGATTCCTTAGCACTGAGCCAGGACAGTTAAAGTGGCCTCAAGCTGCACTATTTCTGGCACTCTGTAAAGGCCCATTGTTTCCTTTCAACCTGGGTCTTGTTTTCAATTACATCTTTCACTTTCTTCCACTATTTATAGTTGGAGAAGGTGGTACTTGCAAACCTCAGATCACAAAAGAGAGTTCCACATACAGTGGACCCTCAGTATCTGTAAGTTCAATATCCATGGATTTGAGCAATCATGGACTGAAATGAAGAAACTTTTTTTAAACCTGTGATGACCAGGCTGAGAAGCAATCCTAGTGCACTATCGGAGGCAGAGGCTGAAGCAAAACCCAGGCAACCCAATGCCTCCCTCCCCCATGGAAGTCAGTCCAACAACAAAACCACAATCAGAACTTAAACTTCTTCCTAAGCACCTTTGCAGACTGCTAGAAATAATGCAAATTGAGTCCACTTTAACTACCCTGGCTCAGTGCTAGGGAATCATGGGAATTGTATTTTTTCTGAGACATTGAGCCTTCTCTGTCAGAGAGCTCTGGTGCCACAATAAACTTCAGTTCCCATGATTCCCTAGCACTGAGTTAGGGCAGTTAAAGTGGACTTAATTTGCATTATTTCTGGCAGTCTGCAAAGGCCCTAAATCTCTTTCTCACCGCTGCCAAAGTTTAAACCCTTCTTCTCTCCATTTCCCACTTTCTCACAAGGAAGCCTCAGAGAATTTAAATCCCTTTCTTGGCAATACACATCCTTGCCCCCACTCTGTAGGAGAGATGTCAGATGTGATGGCAAGGTGGGAATCAATGTAGGAAGAATGTCTTCCTGGTACCCAGACGTTGACGCCCATGTAATTGTAAATGTTAATACTGATGTGAGCATCAGCAGTTTTTGGTATCCATGGGGGGTTCTGGAACTAAACGCCTGCGGATACTGAGGGCCCAGTGTACTGAAGAATGTTGACGCACAGAGCTGTTATTCATGGCGACCAGATATTGTGATACTGAATATGAACTATGCAGTGTATGGAATTGTGTTTCATTTCTCCCTTTAGCTGTTAAGAATCTAGTAATGGCCCTAATGTCAAGGTTGTAGAAGGATGGCTTACCATTACAAAGATCCACCATTTCTGTATTGGACCATGTTCAGCAGAATGTACACCTTGAACATCATGAGTTCTATCCTGGATATGTCCGAGAAAAGCTCTTATATAAAGCCCACAGGGATGCTGGCAATCCACATCTTTGGACTATAGCTGTGATGGCGAACCTATGGCATGCATGCCAGAGATGGCACGCAACACCATTTGGCCCAGCACCAAGCAGGGAGAAGGAGGAACAGGTGCATGCACTGGTTCTTCCTCCCCCTGAGCTTTCCCAGCCTCCAGCTGTCTCTCCAGAGTCTGGGGGCTGGGAAAGGCATGTGGGGAGGAGGAGGAATAGGCATGTGTCTGTTCCTCCTTCCTCCAAGCTTTCTTGGTTTCCAGCTGTGTCTCTGGAGGTAGCTGGGGGCCAGAAAAGGTGTGAGGGAGAAGTCCCACCCAGAAGTTCCATCTTCCGGAGCCCGAAAAGTTTTTAGTTGGGGCACTCGGCCCCGAAAAGGTTCGCCATCACTGGACTATAGCATTCCATTTTGTAGGAGAGATGTCAGAAGGTGTTTTGGAAGCCATGCCTTCCCTTTTCTAACACTTTGAGTGTGTGTCCAGATGGAGATGTAGCAAATTTAGTTTATATAGGTATTGTTGCAATCAAGTTTCACCATCAGAAAAGCTCCCTTGATTGGTGACTGCATCACCGCCATATGTTATAAGATATCTTCAAGCCCAGCATCCACTGGTAGTGTTTGCAATAGATGCATCCACTTCAGGTTGGGAGACCTAGCTGTAAGTCTGTTGGTACATGAGAAATGTTCAGAATGCAAACTGTATCTTCATCAACAAACTAGAACTTCGCACCATGGTGAAATCTTTCTGCATAGTCAAAGCACTTTTTGGGACAGATGGTTCATGTCTTGGACAGTCTAAATATGCACAAAGTCATCTTTGTTGCAACTGCTTTGCCAAGATTTATCCTCTCATTTTTTATAAATACAAATCAATCAATTAGGTGTTAGAATATTGAGATAGTATTTTATAGTGATTCTCTTTCAAATTAATACAAGGAAAATGTACTGTAGCTTATGAAAATATTGTTCCAATCCTGTGGTAAAATAGGGTGCCCATAATTTTAAAATGTATCACCTTTATTTTAATTTCTATAATTAATAAGTATATCTGTAATAATGAGTCTTTCTGCTTCTTCAACTCAAAAATTGCTTGAAAGCAGCTGGACCTACATTCATATAAATTTATCAAGTAGCTAAATTGAATATATTGCAGCCAAGAGGGGATGTCATAATTTATGCAATATCAGATAAAGAAATACAAGCCTCATTATTCAGTGCCTGTAGAAACTTGTAAGTATTGTGTCTGAACCAATTTGAGACTTCACCTATTAATGTGAAGTTACTGTTTATAATAGATTATAATTTCTGTGGGTTTCTGGATTTTTAGTTTCTGTTTACCTTGTATTAACATATCTTTATGTAAATTTAATGTTGTAAGCCGCCCCGATTGCTCAGCAGAGGGGCGGGATATAAATAAATATTATTATTATTATTATTATGAAAGCAAGGAAATTAATCTTGTATAATTTATCTAATTCACAAGTTAGCCAAACAGATATTTCATGGTCTTATTTCAGTGTATTTCTGATTTCTTGCTGAATATTAAGTGCCTGTCTTCCATCTTTTGAACATTTAGTTTGTATCTTTAATATTATTCTAAAAGCTGTTACAAATCTTGGAGTGCTAGGATAGATATAGGGGAGAGTGCAGTCATTAGAGAAAGCATTATACTACTTTATACACATTAATTTTAAAATTAGGTTCATATACGAGATATCACATTTCATAAGTGGATTAGTTGAGTGTAACAAACAACACAGGAGAAAGCCTTGCCTTGTTTCTCTGCTTGTAGAAAAGAATTCAGTATGGCAGTTATTTTCTGAAAGTCTGCTGCATAGTTTGTCATAGGATTTTAATATACATTTAGAAAAGAGGTTCCAACCTCAGTTTCTATTAAAAAACTTATATAGAAATTTGTGCTCCACTTGATCAACTTGATCAAAAACTTTCTTTGCATCTAAAATTAAGTAAAAACTTGTTTTTTTTTTTTTTTTTTGTTGTTGTTGCCAAGACAGGGCTGATTCAAAAGATTATCTATCCTTTGTATACTATCTGACAGCTGTTTCCCGCTTTTGAAACTTGTCTTGTCAGGATAAATATATTTTAAATGAATGTTGCATGTTTTCCCAGCAAGCAAAATAGCTGGTAGAGAGTGGATAAAAACAAAAATAAGTACACACCACACACACCATGTAGATCTGAGAAGAATTCCTGTTTGAAGTACTCTGGAGCTACTTATAATAAATTAGACAATGCTGAGCTAGATTGCCTGTCTGATTCAGTGGTACTTCTCTCATCCTCCCATCTCACCATTACTCACTGCAGGGCTTCCCTCTACTATTTGGTGGCTGGAGAATGGGGTGGTGGTGGTGGTGAACTGGAGGGGGTATCTGGCTATGTCCCTGTAGCCAGATGCAAAGTAGTGATACCATCTATTGAGATACACAAGTGTCCTTAGATCTCAGAAGACGAAGTAATCCTTTGTCTGACTGGGAATAACCAGACAGTTCTCTGATCCCCTTCACGCTACACCAACAACCTAATGCTTTAATTAAACTTCTGCTTGTGCATATTCCTAACGGGAAGTAACCTGTCTTTTGCATAGAGCTAAAGAGAAGAGCAGATAACTCATGCTGTTTGTTCTCTATAAGCCTGAGACCCCTTCTGGTTTTGTCCCCACTTAACTTGACAAGCCCTAACATACCACAGCAAGTATATCTTTTCAAACTAAGGCTGAAGCAGATTTCCATCTCTTCCTGGAATAATAATAATAATAATAATAATAATAATAATAATAATAATAATTTATATACTGCCTAATCGTTGCCCAATCCGGGCGGTTTACAAAATAAAAACAGTTACAATAAGCAACATAGCCTTCCCCCCCTTAAAACATTATTAATATAATTAAAAAACAGTAATATAATTAAAAAACATAAAACAATATACAACAATTAAAATAATACAAACCATAGCAGCTAATCTCATTGCAGCACTACGGGGGAACCGTAGTGGAAGGATACCCACTGCAGTTTCCATGTTCAACCAGACTTGTCTTATTGTTTTATTGTTTGAAAGAAATTGGAGAGGTCCCATCTCATCCTTTTCTGGTGCAGAGAGAGAGGGAAAACAGTTTCAAATGTGGCTTAGGAATGGAGAAAGTCCGAGGGAAGTAAAAGGGAGATAAAAAAAAAAAAAACACTCCACCTTCTCTCATCTAATCAGTTAACCACTTTACAAAGCCACATGTTACTAAACTTTCAATGTACAGTTGGAGTTAAGTGTCACTAGAACACATTGACTGGGAGGTTTGTGAAAGGATTATTCTCGGGGGGGGGGCGGTATGGAAGTTAAGATAATGAGTTTTCAGCTGTTGCCCTTGCAGACTTCTAGGAGGAACACATAACCTCCTAGGAGGAGCTTAGGAGGGCTTGAGGTGCAAAGAATGCATGAGGGAAGCAACATAGTACAGGAGGTTGGAAGGATAAAAAATGGAGTAAAAACAGAGAGAATTGAAAAAGTATGATGAGAGCATTCTCCCCCCACTTCCTGACCATTATTACTTGCCAAGATCAGTCAGCTGTAGCTTGTTGTGACATGCCTTTGTTGAATGTTGGTCAAAGAAAGAGTTAAATACTAATCTAGGAGAAGTATTAGCTAAAAAGGAAAAAAAACAAAAACGCAGCAGCACTGTTCTAATCAAAACTGTCTGAGGTGTCAGACTTTAAATAGGCAGTTACTCCCCTCCCCCAAGGATTAAAGAAACAGTAAAATTGGTCTTTCTATAGTAAATGTTTTAAACATGAGTAGATTTGAACACTATTAATTTTTATAAAGAACAAAGATAGCCACATTGTTTTAGGAAAAAATACATAATCCAAAATTGGGAGAAGAGGATAATGATACCATCTAGTGGTACAATATTATATTTACAGCATATTAAACATTAAAAATATTGATCTGAAATAGAAAAAAACACATTAACACATTACATTGGTGGATATAGCACTTAGGAGTGTTGACACTTTGATGTAAAAGAGTTCTTAGGTTCCTAAATTAGATATGTTGTATCTTATTTCTATAATGTCTTTCAGCCAAGGGGGCTTACATAAGCGTATAAAATCACATTTAAATAACACAGTGAAATACGACTGAGAAAGCATCAATATCTGTTTAAAAGTTTATTTGTTTTTAGAATCTGAAATCCTAACTCATTCCCAGAATGAAATGCCAATCATTAAAAATGCCAAAGGAGAGTTATAATGACCTTCTCCTGGGTTCCTTATAACATGGGCAGTCTGTGTAAACTGTATAGATTTTCCTTGTCTTTTAAAAGTTAGAATAGACTAGTTTATTGCGTTTTTTAAATAGGTGTTTTGGAAAGACTGGCATTAACATAAGAGTCTTGTTGGATCAGATAAAAAATTGACATAGTCCAGTATTCCGTTTCCAGAGAAGACAATTTGGGAAGCTAAAAAGTAATACTTGAATCCAATAACACTCTTCCATTTATAATTCACTGTAAATGATACACAGATGCTTTCTGCCTGTGCTGCTAGAAGAAATACATAGCCATCATGATTACTAACTATAGATAACCATGAATTTGTTTAATACTCTTTTAAAACCTTTCATATTGGTGGCTGTTACTGCACACACTGCATATCTTGGACTAATGAGTACCACTTTTGAACTATGTGCTTGTGATATAATACTTCTTTTTATTTGTCTTAAATCTCCCACTAATCAGCTTTAGTGGTGGCACCAAGTTTTTATATTATGGTAATGGGAGGAAAATGTCTCCCTATCTACTTTCTCCACACCGTATATATTTTTGTACATGTCTCTTTATTTGCTTTTTCCCAAGCTGAACACCCCTGAATATTTAAAAAAAACAAACATCTAGGGGTAGCAGTGTTGGCTATATAGCAAATCCAATAAAATCCAAACATTGATATCTTTATTGGGGCAACCAATAAACTAAGGAACGAATGAACTAAGACAAGGAACACAAAAAGTGCAGGCCTATGACTAACGTATTCATTTTTCTCCTGTTTGCCTGATGAAGAAGCCAGTGTGACTTCAGAAGCTTGCAACATGTAATTGTGCATTTTGGTTGGCCCAATAAAGATACCCCTGAATGTTGTAACCTTCCTTCTTAAGGAAGTTGTTTTAGCCTCCTGATTGCCTGATTGGTTGTCCTTTTTGGTATCTCTTGTAGCTCAGTAATATTCTGTTTGTATTACATTGACCAGGACTATACAACGTATTTCATATATGACTATGTCATAGCGTCTTACAAGAAAAATACAGTAATGACTGTTTTATTTTTATCTCATTTTCTATTTCTGCCCAACAAGACTTTTGCCTTTTTTCACATCAGCCACACATTAGAGTGATATTTTCATCAGCCTGTCCACCACAAACCCAAGATCTCTTTCTTGGTTATAGGAAGGCTTATCTCATCTCCCACAAGTATATATGTGAATAGCGTGATATGAAGCGGTATATAAATGAAGCTGCTTTGCTTTGCTTTATAAATGCCATAGTTTAAATATTGATGTTCCCCAGGGGTAGGAAATCATATGTAAAATGAGGATATGGAGTTCCTACCTTTGTCCATTATAACTGAACTAGAAGTGAGCTATTCTTAGGAATCCTTATTTATTGTAGCCCTGGAATTGTTACTGGGCTGGCTGTAAAAATACAAGAGGCAACTATTACATTTAGGTGGTGATGATGGAATCATAGCATGGTTACCTGCACAAAAGCAGGCTTTGCAAATCTGAATAAGGTTATGTTTTAGTATATTTATATATTCTTGCTAGCCACATGTCCTCATTTGTTTACTAATTTGCTTTTTTTTCCCTTCCAGAAGGAACTTAGTCTCCCTAGAAGAGGAAGTTTGTGAGTATAATCTTTTTCCTCTTTTCTTAATAGCAACTAGAGCTATCAAAAATGAGGGTTTAGAGCCTTTAAGATGTTTTGTAGGAAGAGAAGATGAAGCATACAGCATAAATCTTTGTCCGCTGTTATATAAATAACATAATAAGAACTGATCACTCTCCACAACCATATATGATGTGGTGGAATTGCATTTGGGATGGAATAGAAAGCAAGACAGACTTTTAAAATTGTAGCATTTACATTTTTATGTATCTTATGCTTCCTAATTTTAGTAGGAAAGAGATTTCATGCTGATTCATGATTTTAGGATTATAGGCCAATACGGTTTTTCAGTGGTAACATAAAACTCTCTTTCTAGTTGGATTATCAAGAAGCAAATGAATCTTCTGCCTAATCCTAGAATCGGAATGAAAAAGTATCTTATAATTGAAAACCATGGTCTGAATACTTATGTCCCACTATATTTTTTTAAAGGAACTGGCTTGAATTTCTAATATTGAAATAAATGTTGCCAATGTCTTTCCAAGGTTTCAGTGCATCTCTGTCTGGCATGACCAGTGACACCCCCCTACTTGCCTCTGTGTTGGTGGATTCTGCAGGCTTTATTCATTTGAGTGCCTTGACTGCCAGCCTATGTCCCTCGGTTCACTTGGCTATTTCCTGAGTCCCCTGGCTTTCTGAGTTCTCCTATAACATTTAATAGGATTTTATGCCTTTCTTGTCTTTATTAGCTATGAGCTATATTAGTAATTCTCATCTCTATCAGTTTCCATAGTACAGGTCCCTCCCCCCCGACCTGGTACTGAATGGATGCTAACTGATGACAAAGGTATGGGTTGTAGTTACTGGAGGTGTATTAAAGAATGCTTTGTACACAAACGTAAAAACCTGGAAGACATAAACAACCCCATAAGATTGCCTAATATAGTAAAAAGTCCTGCTAGTAACAGATCTAGGAAAAATGTATTTCTTTTGTGCTGAGTTGTGTTAAGGTAGATTATTGTTCTATGGCTACTCTTCTGTGCTTTGGCTGGTTTATCTTCATCATTTTTGACCTGGATTTCTTATTTATGCCCTTGTTGCCCTCTTTCAAGTCCTGATCTAAGGGCCTGTACAGACCGGCCAAAAGGGTTGGCCTAGGAGTGGAGTTGGGGTGTGGAGACAGCACGCTGGCCACCCTGACGCTGCCATCACGCTGTGTGCCCCACTGCATGGCACGCTGCATCAGAGCACTCACTTGGCGCAGTGTACAGACACACTGCGCCAAAGGAGCGCAGAAGAGCCGCCTGTGCGGTAGTAAGGCCGGCTTTTTGCTGCTCCAAAAAGGAGTGGCATTTGCCAGCTCTTTTTGGAGTGCCAAAGTGCCAGATCGGGGCTTCAACGTGTGGTTGCTGTGGCCCTGATCCAGCACTCTCGCGGCAGCACAGAGTCGCCCCTTAGGGCCATCTGTATAGCTCCTAAGCGCAGAGGAAAAACTCTGGAGAAGGAATAACTGGATTTGTGGTTTCCTATGTATAATCTATTTCTCAATATACTTTCAAGTAAGGTGATAGATTGAGGATTAAAGCAATGTTGGCATAACCTTTTGAGCAGTCTGCTATTAGAAGAGGGAAGAAGATATTTTGGAATCTAAAAAATTAGGACCCAGACAAACATTCTTTTGGGACGAAGGGACTGAACCTCACACATCCCTTTTAACACTAAATTAAAGTTGTTGCAGTTATATTTTGTGAAAATTTCATAAGGGATTTCAGAAACATTGACTGGCATATTTGATGTTAAATGAGTACGGTATGTTGTACTTTTCACATGTTGCTGCAGACTGAAATCTTGATGTATTAACATTGTATTTATTCATGTGAAAACTTGTTTCACTCTTTACTGGGTGCATGATCCAACAACTAGGGGAGACCTGCACAACTTGGAAGTAGGCAGGGGCCAAAATTAAAATTGCCAAACTTCTTTGGCCTGCAGATAGGCTTTCATAGAATCATAGAATCATAGAATCACAGAGTTGGAAGAGACCACAAAAATAATCATTAATTATTATAATGAATTATTATTAATTACTAATAAATTATTAATAATAATTAATAATTAATATAGTTAATATTAATTCCATCCTCCTCTGCCACCATCCTGCTCTTTCTGGGGAGAAGGCCAAGCAGTGGAGGATCCTTGAGCAGAGTGACCAGATGTCATAACCAGAATGGAGGAAAAGAAACCACAAATTGTAAGAAATATAAGAAAAATATAGGTGATATTACAAAATAAAAGCTAAAACCAATAACATAAATTCACAAAATTTATAAATATAAATGCAAAAAAAAAAAAAAAAAAAAAAAAAAAAAAAAACAACACAAAAAACCAAAACCAAACAAAAAAAAAAAAAACACCAAACCTCCTGATACCCCCAAGGCCATTGTGCAACCCCCTTGGCAGCCCCCTCCTTATAGGTGAGTCAGCTGGAAATGCACATCTCACTCCAGAAGATAAATGTACTTGAGCAGTTTGCACTCTGTGACTTTCTATAATAATAGCTACAAAACTGAATATTGGTAATAGCATATGACCACTTAGGTCAAAAACACACTGCAGAAATAATCCAGTTTGAAACCACTTTAACTCCCCTGGTTCAATGCTAAGAAATCCTGGGAACTGTAATTTTGTGAGACATTTAGCCTTCCCTGTTAGGAGCTCTGGTGCCACAACAAATTACAGCTCCCATGTTCCCTAGCATTTATTTCTGCAGTGTGTATTGGACCTTATTATTTCTGCAGTATGTTTTGGAACCTACTTTTCAAAAAATAGTCCAGATTTGAATGCTGCTTTAAAATGCTGCTTTAAAAATTATTTCCATCTCCCAGTTATGAGATGGTTGAAAGTGTTGGGTGGAAGTACTACCAATATATTAGGTGATGCATTCCAGGGTATGTACAATTTGCGGCCATATAAGTGACCCTGGCCAGGTCACACGCTCTCAGCCTCAGAGAATGGTAATAGCAACCCCCTCCTTGAAGAAACTTGCCAGAAAGACCCCATAAGATTGCCTCATAAGTCAGAAAGGACTTGAAGACACACAAGAACAACAAGAACAACAAGTCTGCAATTATTTCATAGGGAGTACATGGGAATAGGAGCCAGTGTGGTGTAGTGGTTTGAGTGTTGGAGACCTGGGTTCAACTCCCTGCTCCGACATGAAACCCACCAGGTGAGCTTGGGCAAGTCACACTCTTTCAGCCTCAGGGGAAGGCAATGGCAAACCTGCTGTGAACCATCTTGCCAACAAAATCCCAGGATAGGTTTGCCTTAGGGTCACCATAAGTAGGAAATTACTTGAAGCCACACTACAAAAAACAGCAAAGCCTCAAGAAAGAGCCTGTTTGGTGTAGTGATTTGTGAATTGGAGACCAAGGTTTGATTCCCTGCTTGGCCATGGAAACCCATTGAGTGGTCTTAGGCAAGTAACATTCTCTCAGCCTCAGAGGGGGACACTGACAAAACTACTTCTAAATAAATCTTGGCAAGAAAACCCCGTGACAGGCTTCCCTTAGGGTTGCCATAAATCAGAAACAACTTGAAGGCACACAACAACAATAGCAGTAACCCCATTAACAGGGCTTAATCACACCTCACAACTCTACACACCAGGATACAGCCATCAACTTGGGTAGGGAGCATGGCGACAGTGGCAGTAGAGGGAGGTGACAGAGCCGGTAATGCTCATAATGCAGCCTGGTGAAATTTACCTCACAGCTGTGCCTGAGGAGAGCCCACAAACTCCCGCCACTGAGGAACGAGTGCGGGGAGGAGGAGAGAGCAGAAAGGAAGGGAGGAGGGAACAAACTTAAAATCACAGAAGTGGAGGAGGAAAGTTTCCTTCACCACAAAGCATGGGCTGGTCCCAAGAATTAGGACGCCGCCTGAGCCTCTCCTCCAGCCCCTTCTACTCAAGCTGCCACGGAGGGGGTGTTCCCCATGGGCGTGGCTGGCCAGCCTGCTGGGGAAGCTGTTGCGCTGGAGGGATGGGTGAGGCGACCATGCTTGCTGTCAGCCTGTTGTCAATTCTGAGGTGCTGGGGAAGCTGTTGCCGTGATGGTGGTGGTGGGGCATCTGGGGCGGCTGTCAGCCGCTCTTTAGTAGCCCTGTGGTGCTGGGCCCTTTAGTTGTCTCCCTCGGCAGAGACCCGGGTTCAATTCCCTGCTCTGCCATGAAACCCACTGGGTGACTTTGGGCAAGTCACACTCCCTCAGCCTCAGAGGATGGCCATGCAAACCCCCTCTGAACAAATCTTGTCAAGAAAACCCCATGATAGGGTCGTCATAAGTTGGAAATGATTTGAAGGCAAACAACAATAACAACAACAACAATTTGGTTATTACGATTCTCTCTCCACTGGCACCCCTCTATCTCAAGTCCCTCATAATTTACATGCTAAGAAAGGCTTCTCCTGCCTTATCCTCACTGAGGTTTGACAGCACTTTAACTGCCTGGGCTCCATGCTGGTGCCACAACCAACTACAATTCCCATGATTCCACAGCATAATAATAATAATAATAATAATAATAATAATAATAATAATAATAATAATAATAATAATAATAATAATTATTATTATTATTATTATTATTTATACCCTGCCTTTAGCCTTGGTGATCAAGGTGGCTTACATCTAAAATCAGATACATAAAATAACCCTTACAATAACAATGAACCAATGTAAACTAACACAATTTACCCCATTAAAAATACATTAAATACAGTCTCAGTTAAAACTAGAAATTAAACAATAGACAAAATTAAAAACAATAGGCACTCTGGGGCAAGGAAAAAAATAACAAAATGTCTGACGGGGGAGATCAAAATAGATGAATAGTTTATTTTGGGTAGGCCTGCCGAAACAGATCCGTCTTGATGGCTTTTTTAAAGCCATCTAAGTTGGTTATCTGACGGATCTCTTCCAGCAAGGCGTTCCAGAGTCTGGGAGCAGTGGTAGAGAATGTTCTTTGGGAAGTCGCTGCCAACTTAGTTGTCATCCACTGAAGCAGCTTCCTCCCAGACGACCTGAAGGTGCGAGACAGATTATACGGAAGAAGGCAATCTCCCAGGGCATAGAGCCAAGGCAGTTAAAGTGCTGTCAAACCGGATTTTTTCTGCAGTGTGGATGCAGCCACAGATTCCTCTTTGCAAAGCAGATTAGAAAACAAAGCCTTTGGCAATCACCCCGTCCTCCCCCACTAGTTTGGGGAGGAGGGGATGGCCATGGCCATCTGATCCCATCCTTTACCTCACCAAACCTGGCCACTCCTCCTGGTGTCTCATTGCTGGTTCCCACACATGCTCCACCATGCAGAGCCCCACCTGGGGGCAGTGGCTGGGCTTTTCCTCCTCCTGCTCCTCCCCCCTCCCAGGTCCAAGTTCCATATCAGCAATACCAAAAGGAGGAGAAAGGCACCATTTGGCGTCACTTTAACTCCATGCTACGGAATTTGGGTACTGTAGTTTGTTGGGGCACCAGAGATCCCCGCTCCTCTCAGGGGTTCCGCTGTGGGGCCACAACGAACTAAATGCCAGGATCCCCTACCATGGAGCCTTTGCAGTTAAAGTAGTGCCAAACTGAATGATTTCTGCAGTGCAGATCTGGAGTCCAGTCCCTGCACCCTGCTAGGAGAATCTTCTCAGCTGGCTCATGTTTGACATCTGAAATTTGACTGTCACCTCTGCCCAAGGAGAAGAATAAAGCTCATCAGAGCACACCTTTCCTGAGACTATGGAGAATTTTTTCAAGTCAGTATAGATAGTATGATGGTAGGTTGGTAAGGGAGGGCCTGCATCAAGGTAGCTTTCTGTGTTCTCTTCAATAAAAAGTAGTTCATCATGGAAGTCCCTCCTTATCTTTTTCCTGAGATGAGAGAATAGGAAGATGTGCGAGAGGCCTTAGGCCCCTGCATACCTATCTTTCATGGGGGTACTCTTGAGTCTTATTATTAGATAGTGAAGTATCTCCACCCCATCAGAACTATCTTCAGGCAAGTGTCATTGAGTTACACATAGAAAGAGCAGTGTTCTGCAAAAACCTTTGCTTTCTATAATGAACCATCGCATCAGAGGCTTCCACCAGCATTCCAGGATTGACTCTTACAACAGTAACATTGCTATGGCTTTTGACAATGTAGAGTTGGCCCTCCATATCCATAGATTCCTTATCCACAGATTCAACCATCCACACTTTGAAAATATTTTTAAAAATATATCAATTTCAAAAAGCAAACCTTGATTTTTCCATTTTATGTAAGGGACATCATTTCACTATACCATTGTATTTAATGGGACTTCATCATCCACAGATTTTGGTGTCCATGAGGGGTCCTGCAACCATCCCACAGCAGAAACCAAGGGCCCATTGTGGTTGTTTCCTTTCATTTGCTTAATTTCCAAACACCATGAGGCAAGGCACTCTGGACTAAAAGACTAAAAATTTCCCCTTGGGTGAATGGCAATAGGATTAAATGTACAGAATGCAATATTAAAGTAATAGGAAGAATTTTCCATGTACCCTATTGTGTGAAAGTTTAGAGTGATAATATTTTAAATAAATTGCTCACCTGGCCACTCCTCCTGCCATCTCGTCTGCTGGTTCCCATGTGTGATTCACCATGCGGAGCAACAACAACAACAACAACAACAACAACAACAACAACAAATGGTTAGCTGAATTGCTGATAGTGCAGCCAGGATTACCAGAATTTTATGAAGAGAATCTGTTTGCGTGAGTGGAATGTCAAAAGTATATCAGGAGACTCTAGGTTTGGCTTTACATATATGATAGTATTTCCACACAAGGAGTTACAATTGTGTTTCAGTAATAATTCGGAATTAGATTGTTTTTATCTGGCAGTGGTACAGCTAGAGATCTGTATCTTCAATAGGATGATGCTGTTCAACACATTTAAATAGTTTTAAACCGTGTCAGTTAAAATCCACATTGCTTGTGATTTCCAAACAGGGACAAAGTAAATGGCTGGGGAAGTGCAGCCTGAGATTGCCCCGGCTGCAAATGGATCAGGTCCGTGGTGACTGCATGGCTTGTTCCGAAAGCAGGCCACCGCCTCTGGACCCAGGCTGCACCGCCATGAGATGGATTATTTCATCTCCTTTTTGCTCTGGTCTAAAGGACCGTAGTGAGGCCTCGATGTCGCTTCTGGCCACATTGGAGACATATGTCTATAAACGGCATGCCTCTGACGTGGCTGGAAGCCGCTTCTTTTGGCCCATGTGTTTCGGGCCAGAGTTACTTAGAATAATTGTCCCATCCTTTTTTGCTAAGGATGATGTTGTATACCAGCTTATGGAAGAGAATCTTGCTAGTTTGTCTGTGAATATCATACACAGAAATTAGAGTGGAAAGCTCTTATGGTCTCTTTAACTACTGTGTGTAATATAAAGTAGTCCCATAACTTCTAGCTTTGGTGAATGTTTGTAATTTTATTTTCTGTGACTTTAACACATGGTAACTATTTGATATAACTTGATTTTAGCCAGAAGCTGCTTGCACTAGACCGGAAATGCTGGGTATGCAGATATTTGAAAACCAACAAAGAGTACGTTAGCACATTAGAGGCTGTATAATCACCCACACAAGAAAATGTGGGTGATTATATAGAAATAGATCAGACTTAGGAGTGTATCTGTTTGGTGTTGAATGTAAAGTGTTGGTAAACAGTACAGTATATTGTTGCTGTAGTTTGTCTACAATTGAAACATACTGACTCCTCTGTTAATCCATTAACTTCTTTTAAGTCTGTTATGTTTGTCAGCTTTTCTCTGACTTTGTTTTTATAGATGTTTACTGAGCATTCTTTAAATCTTTCAGATAGCTTCTGGTGCCTAATGAGTTATTTTTTGCCCCTTCTATAAATTCATCTAAAAATGTTGGATCTTTTGATCAAGAAGTGTATATTATTGGAATACTTCACAGCAACATTGTGCAGACATGCATAAGACTACACTGGGCTAAATTGCAGGCATGAAATACTAAAAGATATCAAAATTGTCTCTAGGGACGCAAGTTTAGATACTGAAGTAACATGTGTTTTTTTTTTTTTTAAGCCAGAGTTATATTTATCTCTTTTCCTTGATTTGGTGATCTCTTTCCCTTTTTAGGGTCAGTACTACTTTAAAGATATAGCTAGCATGATTACTTTTTTTCCTTAAGCCAAACTGAATGTAGGGGGCCTAGCTAGATAATAGAATGAGAGGTAGAAAAACTTTAAACATTTACCATTACTGCCATCCTAGTCTGGATTGAGGGTCCACTGCACTTGCAATTTGCCTTTCTATAACTACGCCCATTCATTTCATTCTCTCCATTTTAGCAATTCAGATTGCTGGCCCAGAATTGCTGAGTTTCAGTAATGAATGTAGTGCAAGGCAAAGTGTGAAAGTTCCTCTGCAAATGCCAATGTCTCAATCTGGTTTGGGTCTCCTGTGCTTACTTTTCAAAGTGAGGAGGCAGGGGTGAGGGGTAGGGAGGGAAACATAGCTGCTAGCTGTCTCTTTAAAGTAAAAAGCTAGTATGTTCTAAGGTTTTCAGCAGGTTTATCAGCTATGTAGTATACACCTATTTGTTGTTAATTCCTGTCAAGTTAACTTCAATTTATGGCAACCCTGTGAATGAGAGACAGCCAAGACACAGTGTTAGAAACAGCCTTGCTCAGGTCTTGTAGATTCAGGACTGTGGCTACCTTGATTGAGTCTATCCATTTGTAATGTGATCTTCCTGTTTTCCTACTATCTTCTACTGACCAAGTATTTTTGTCTTTTCTAATGAGTCACATTTTTTCATGATATGTCCAAAGTACAACAGTCTCAGTTTAGTCATCTTGGTTTCTAGTGAGAGTTTAGGCTTGATTTGCTCTTGGACCCATTTATTTGTCTTTTTGGCAATCTGTGGTGGATGTAGAATTCTCTTCAGCACCACATCTATGCATGTATGCCTGTGGTAAAATAGTGATAAATGAAATATTTTAAAAAATATCACATATTTTTCTCTTGGCAATGAGGTAGTTTATAAATCAGATCCTCCACCAGATTTTATCTCCAAACGTTTTGTTCTGGAGAGTATTGCTATATTTTCATTTTTAAGAAGTTTGCATATATAGTTTGAAACAGAACGGGGAAGTAATTAGTAACAAATAACTAGCCACTTGTGATTATTTTTATTTTGCAATAATGAATTCTCTTTTCCAATTGTGAAAGTTTAAGTAAGCTACATTATGACTGTCAGTTAATTAAGGATAATTGCATTAGTTCTGCACTGACTGTAATTTTTAATTTTATAATAACTTTGACAGATTTCAGAGATGCCTGTGATTTTAGCTATTTGATTTTCTTTTCTAAATATATGCAGTGTTGCTGGAACAGGACAAGTGCTCTTATTCTTTCCTTTCAATTTTGCATGCATAGTCTTCTTAACCATTTGATTCATTTTCTACCTGTAAATGTAGAGCTAGAAATGCAGAATGTCTCTGTAATCTTGTTTTTGTGTTGCTATGTGGATCATCATCATCATCATCAACAACAACAACATTATCAATAATGGTGTCTGCAGAGAAGTGGATTTTGGGTGTGCTTAGAATTTGTTGTTCAAGGCTACTGCTGAGAAATCTAGTCATTTTTAGTTCTGAGTGCATCTCATGGTGGATTTTTCTATTGTACTGTACTGTTTTTCACTGTTTCTTTTGAGTAAGGGAAAAATGCAGAGTGTTTTTTGATATGTTTTTTTCATTATAATTATTTTGTTGCAATCATATACTTTTGAGTAAAATATACAAGATTTGAAAACATATAACTCCTAAGGGTTTTGTTCTACAATATACTCTTCGAGCAGCTGGATCTTCTGAGGCATCACTGTGTTTTAAAATGAAGTCTAAGTGTAATTTTTTAAGTTTTAAAAATAATTTTCTGCTTTATTATTGGATATTTTTGCAGGGCTTGGTCTGAACATAGTATAATACCATACTCTTTACCAATCCTATGAATTGATTAAAAATAAAACTGTCTTCTGCAACTGCATTTTTTAAATTGTTGTAGACTACTTAGTTGTGTTTTGTACACAGGCCAGTGTCTTGTAGTAGTTAGCTATGTATTTTTAAAGGTACCCTTTTAAATTTAAGAAATAATATTTGAGATGTGAGCAAGTAAATAGGTGGGCTTGAAGATACTGCTGAGGAATAGCATATCATACAGGTTTGAATCAGTAACAAGAAATTTGACTGCTCGATAGTCAAAATGAATGAGTCATTCTTTATGGAGGAAGATATTTCTATAAGGAGTTCATGAACTCAGTATGCTTAATATCTAACATTTGGCCCCTGTATTGTTTGTCACTTTGTCTGTTTGTGACTTTATTCTATAGGATGTTACCCTCATGGAAAGTCTTCTATCTTGGGTTTATGTACTATCCAGATCATAACATAATTTTAAAAATATCAGACTATAGAAGAAAGTATTATATCCTTCTCTTGTGTAACATCCTAAAATTGAATATTGAATCCCTCCCCCACCCCCAAACAGCAAATAGCAGCTGCTCACAGCTTTCGTTGGTCTCTAGGTCAGAGCTATGTACTACTTTTGCAGTGTGAGCTTTCATGTTGGTATGTGAGGCTTCTGCCAAAGTTTTTGCTCATGCTCCCTTTCTCCCTCTGGGTTTCTGTTTTTCTTGTGGCTTGCTGAAGTGAACAAACGGTTGTCAGTGATTTGCTGTACTAAACTGTGAGGAATGGTAGATACGTATTATAGGCTGTGTGACAAAACAGTTCAGTCCCTATCTTTGGCTTCTCAGTTGTCGACTTCATGCTGGTTGGCTGCAGCTTTGTTTTTTCTGGATACCAGAAGTAAAGAAAACTTCTTTTTTTTAAAAAAAAGCCTTCTGACACAATCTCTTGGGTAGATCTGGATTGCATTTGAGTGCACCACACTATTAAGACTGTGCAACAAGCTCACTATTGGATTTAAATACACTTACTTTTCTGGCTTTTAAGATTTATATTCATTGAGTAAAATCTAATTTTTCACTGTTGAAATGATGAAACGAAGAAAGGAGAGATTTGGAGCTCCATCTCTACGGATCCAGTAAGAGTTGTTTGGGGAAATAGATTTTCATTGATTAACTAACCTGTCAATATGAAGAAATATAGTATAAATTTGAGTCCAAATCTATTTAGTGTTGCTCTTCAGCCAAGGGGAAAAAAAAAAGACTCTCAGAGTGGCTTACATAGACTCAGTAAAACAAAATAGTCCCTACTGGAACAAATCCTTATTTTCATTTAGTTTTTCACAAACTTACCCTATATATTAAATGTAGAGGCAATAAGTGTTCTGACTTATAAAATGGATAACATTAAATTTAAGATATTAAAAATACATTAGGAAAGCCTAAGTATTATATTTTACACTCATTGGTAAAATGTAGATATAGTTCATATTAAGATTTTTGGGTTTATTTTATGTTAATGATTTATATTTGTTGAACTTACGATACCAGTTAAACATTTAATATAGCTAAAATTATTCAAGTCAGTATTTAAGTGTCTGAGCATACCTTAAATTGTTCCCATTAATATATGGTTTCAGATACTTCAAATATACTGAGTTTTAGAAACCTATGTATAGTCTTAAGATTCCTGCATCTGAGAAACATCTTCAAAATAAAAATTGTAGCTACAGTCTGCAAGCAACCACTGCCATAGCAGAGGTACTGGATATTTTCTTCCCTTTAGAAAACAGTGGGAAGCAAACAGTTGTAGATGCAGCTCTTGCAGATTGTCCATCCCTCCAAATGACACTGAATATTAGTGGGCTGTAAAATGATAAAGTGGAAAATTAGTTTTCATAAGTTTGCAATTTCATATTCAGGTTCCAAACAAACATTAGCAACTGAATTTTTTATCAATTTTGTTAGGGAATATTCGTATGATATATGTGTACTGATTGAAGACTGTTGACAATTATCTGTAATTTTTGAATTTTTAATGTGCAGTCTCTAATCAGGACCTGAACTGTAAAATCACTTTAATAGTACATATGTTTAGGACTGGATTTGTTGCTTGTTAGCTACAATTTGTTTCTGCTTTCTTAAATTAAAAAAAAAGGTGCTTCACAGAATTCTTTTGAAACTTACTGTGTTTCTGTTATGGTACTTTGTCAGAATCTCCTCTCCTTTCCTCTCCTACTGCCGAGGAAGTGATGTGCATCAGCATGTCTTCTCTCCTACATCTGCTCCAGGTCTGCAACATCTTAAAAACCCACTTAGCGCTGATTGTGCCCTTGCTACTTCTCCTCTAGCGTTTTACCTCAACACACATCCTCAGAGCAACCCTGGTAGCCCCTGCCACAGCAATCCACTTCAGTGGAGGTAAGGAGAAGTTTAAATTGGGAATGTCTGCTTAATGTAGTCCTGCCTAACTTGTTACCTGGATCAAGGGTAGCTTTCCACACTTTAAGGTTTATCTCCATAGTATTCAAAATTTTGACATATCTGAATAAATAAACATCTTAAATAAAGAAATAACAGTGATTCAGAAATGCCTAAATACTGTAATGAAGGATTTTTCAGTCACTTGCTTGTGAAGTTGAAACAGCAGCCCTCCATTTCCCTGGTAGGATACATTTCAGTTGACTCAATTGATTTCATGTGAGTTCCTGCTAGCTTATTTTTTAGGAATGCATTTTATCTGTAGTTATGACTAGTATTGTTCAACTACTTTTCTTTTTGAAGAACCAATCCAAGGCTGGTTTGTACAATCAGGCAGAATGAAGTGGGTTCTTATTTGGCAGACATCTTGTGTGTGTAGCAGCAGTTCCTTGCTGTTCCTCCAGAGTTTACAATGCTTGCTTCCCCCCACCCCAGCCTAAATGCGATGTTGCCTCATTATTTCTGAGGCATCTTGATTGCGGGGTGGTGGTGGTGGTGGATAGCAATGTTTTCTAAATCTACCAGAGAACTGCACCATATTTGTGCCCATTGGCTACAACTGTTTCTTTCCTGGAATGTTACTGCAGGCAGCAAATGACTTGCATGATGGGATTCACCTGTGAACAACCACTTTAAATAGCTTTAGCCTAGTTACCTTCTCCCAGTCTGTCATGATCCCACTGTTGCCAGGGTTGCTCTGATCAAATGTTGCATTCTGCCAAATGGTATAACATTTCTTTGGGTGAATAGCAAGCACGCGTCTGGTGGAGTGATGAGGAACTGGTGTCAAGGAACTGCAAGTGCCATGTGGCTAACTGTCTCTAAAGGGTCAAGCAGATGGCTGGAAAGTGCAGTCTGTGGATGAGCTGGCGTCAATCATGCTGGGGCTGTGGCAACTGCATACACCCAGCCCCAGTCTGGGCCACCGCAGCAGTTTTGAACTGGGTTGGCAAAAGGAGCGGTATTTTACCGCTTCTTTTTAGCTCAGTTCTTTGGGGAAGATGCAGCCTCAGCATGATTTTGGGGCATGTGGCATTGAAACGCCATGTCCCCAATACAGCTTGAGAGCACACCTTTAAGCCCATTTGTTTGAGGCTTACATTAGCCTGCTACTGTCATGTGCAGTGAAGAGACATGGAGTGTTACCTTCATCTCAAGCAGTAAAACATTTTGGGCTGATCCCGTGTCTCCATTAGGTGACTTCACTATTTAGCACCTTTGCTCAATTCATTACATACAGATTTTATTCATACAGATAAATAAAAGTACAGATCTTTGTAAAAAGTGGTTATAGCAAAGGCATGTCAGTTCCTTCCTCTGCACCCCAAATAGATACTGCCATTTCCTTTGACAAATACAAAGGAATCTTGAGTCTGCTTTCCTTTAACTGGCTATCTTTATCTTTCTAAAACAAATGCCACTGAGTCCAAGATTCCTTCATCTGTATATGCTAATTTTAAAATGTGAATTATAATCTCAATTATATTTTTTCATTTGTCAATTCATATCCGTCTGGAGTGTTTAGAAAATTAAGCTTTGATTCTCTCTATTGGTATTTAAAAAAAAAACCTTTCCCAAGCCTTCCTGATTAGTTAAGCAAGGTATTACACATGTATATAGGGTGGCGATGCAAACAGATATGCACATTCACTCATCTTATAGTTAGTTAGTGTTGAAGTATGAAGCTTGGAGAGTAGGAGGGGTAGTTGTGGTTTGGCTAGTGCCTGGAAGATGAATACAGTATGGTGAGATGTGATAGGAGAGAAAATAGCTTCATGTGCTGAGACACAGGGAGGAGAATGTTCATTCTTTTTTAAGCCTCTCATTTGGTGCTTTGCAACACATTATATATAGGTCTGTATTTTTAAAATAGTACCGGAAATTCTGCTAGCTTAAACAAGGTGGCTAAATCTTGGAGAGTGGCCATCCTTCCATATATTCTTAGGTCACAGCCCTTGTGCAGGCCAAAAGGAACATGTTTGGTGATATGTTGGTAGCGCCCAATGTTAAGAATATATAGTTTTTTGTAGGTTTTTTCGGGCTGTTTGGCCATGCTCTAGAAGAGTTTCTTTCTGATGTTTCACCAGCATTTGTGGCTGGCATCTTCAGAGAATGATGGAATGGAAGAGAGTAGGTATCTCTCTATCTATCTAATCTATCTAATCTATCTTATCTATCTATCTACTGTGAGACCCTGGGTAGGGAGGAGTAATTCCCATCTAAACTGTGTATTCTGTTGTTGATTGTATATTGTTTTGTGTTGATGGCAGGAAAGAAATCCTAAAAGTAAACAAAGTTTGGCTACCAGTCCTGCAAAATAGGAAAATCAGCACTCAGCAAATGCCAGTGGGAAACCATCTAGGGTCAGGGGCTTTCCCAGCAGACAATGAACACCAGTTAACATACAATAATCCTCGTTTGCATATCCTCCTACCTTGAGGACCTTCCATCAACACAGAACAATACACAATCAACAACAGAACAATACACAGTTTACATGGGAATCACTCCTCCCTACTCAGGGTCTCACAGTACAAACATTCCCACTCTCTTCCATTCCAGCATTCTCTGAAGATGCCAGTCACAGATGCTGGTGAAACGTCTGAAAGAAACTCTTCTAGAATATGGCCACACAGCCTGAAAAACCCACAAAAAACTATGGATGCCGGCCACGAAAGCCTATGACTTCACATTAAGAATATATATATCAACAGTTTCTTCAGCTGCATCCATTTTGGCCTTTTCCACATCAGATCAATAACTTTTCTTTTTTCTATACGTATGTTCCTAGGAATAGTTTTTATTGGTTTTAGATATCTGCATTCTTTTATCTTTACTATTGATTTTACCTTAAGTTTCATTATGTGCTTCTGCTGGTTTTATTGTGCTTTTATCTGACTTGTTTGCTGTTTTATTGCTATTTTGAATTTTTGTTATTGCTTGGAAAACATCCAGAGAACTTCAGTTATTGAGTGGTCTTAAAAAGTAGTAACAAATATTGTGTTTTATATACATTTACATATACTTTTCTGTCATTTGGGTAGACAGTGGATGTTGTTAATTAATTGTTGTATTTTTTTTTGTTTTAATTGACTTTTATTATTTTGCCTACTGTTTGTATTAGATTGTACGCCTCCAGCAGGTTTTTATTCTATTTTCTGTTGGTCTTCTCTCTGTACAGCGCTGTGTATATTGATAGCGCTTTAGAAATAAATAAATAAATAAATTAATAATAATAATAATAATAATAATAATAATAATAATAATAATAATAATAATAATAATAATAATAATAATAAATAATGATGATGATGATGATGTAGGTTTTAATTGTTTTTGAAACCCTTGAGCAGGGGTAGGCAACCTTTTTGAGCCGGGTGCCGGGTTGCTGTCCC
>CM034706.1:200503564-200513603 GCA_020142125.1 Phrynosoma platyrhinos | reverse complement strand
CATCATGAGAAGGCATGAATCTTTGGAAAAGACAGTAATGTTAGGAAATGTGCAGGGAAGTAGAAAGAGAGAAAGGCTGCATGCTAGATGGATGGACTCTATAATAGAGGTCACGAGTATGGGGTTGCAGGAATTAAGCAGATCAGTGGAGGACAGAGGGTCTTGGAGATGTCTCATCCATAGGGGCTCCATGAGTTGAGATTGACTTCAGGGCAGTTAACAACAACAGTTTACTTGAATATCCAGTGAAACCTCTCTCCCATGTGGGAACAGGATCTCAGAGATGGACTTGATATTTGACTTATAAAAGAAGTCTCATGTTGTAAAGAAAAAATGCCTTGCATGCAAAATGCTGCTTTGTATAATTAATTTTTGCATACAGTATGACTATTTGTGTATTGGTTTTCCAGAGAAACTTTAATATATTCTTCACTGTCAGCTCAATGGATTGCCAACTTTGTATGAATAATTGGGATAGTCAGGTATATGTCAATCATTTTTAAAGAATGCTTTTGGTGGAAAAGAGAACAAACTGTAGTGCCACACAATTCTAGGAAATTAGATGTTTGATTTTACTAATTGGGTGCACAGGGTTCAATTTTAAAAATAAAAATAAAATGCTACCTCGCAAAATGGGTCTTGGAATACAGTTCTGGAATGTCTTTCCTCTTAGCTTTTATCCCGCTTCTTATCTATCGCTTTTATTTATAATTCAAAGTTATATTTAAATTTTCCAATTTTGTTGTAGTGATATTACTTCAGTATTTTTTCCAATTTTATCCTCTGCAGTAGGTTTTAATTGGAAGGAGGTACACATGTGGTGTGGATGAAGTATAATGGACAGGTCCACTGAGTCATGAAAAACATTGTGTGGTTGGAAGGAATAATGGAAATATCTCATAGTTATAACATAGGTATTGTGGTGCAGTTAAGAGTAATATTGTCTTTTTATGTGAGATAATTATTTCTTAACTGTATTACCAATTGCAGTAGGCATTTGCGACCTAGCACCTTGTACCATTCATTGCATATTGATCCTAGCAGCATAGGAAGGGCTTGGGAAGTATGCTCATAACAAAAAAATAAAAAAATTGGCATCTGCCTGAAGAAAAAGAATGTTAGGAAGATCTCTATATCTGACTTTCAATTTTCAGTTGAAGAAAAATCACTTCACCTGTTTGAAATGACTGACATGCTTTTTTTTTATTAAAGAAAGTCTCTCTGAAGATACAAAGTGAAACATTTGGCTATTGATAATTTTAATAATTAATAACTATTAATTTTAATTATTATAGCAAGTGGATATCCTGAAAAATTTGTAATTTAATTAAAACAGAGGATATGATTAGGACATATTGGATAGCCATGCATTCTTTATCTGTGCATAAGTATAAGGACTGGTGTCAGTAAATTACAAAGTTAGAGAATAAATTGTGATAGTTTCTCTCTCTCTCTCAAAGTTATTTTGTTGAATAGCTATTGTTAAAAAGAATGGAAAGAGAAGACTGAGAAATATGGATTTGTGTATATTTAAGATGTCTTAAATTGGTTTAGTGCCTCTCCCAGTATATTTTAATTTCATGTTGGTTTCAGTCTGTTATTTACAGTGGCTGGTAGTGCTTTCAGTTGAAAAGGTCAAGCTGAGTAAATATAGTTTGCTGGCTGTTTCCTCTATGACTGTAGAGTTCTGATAAAGTTTTGATTGGACACTTAGAAGTGAATTTCTGAGGGAGGGGGCTTGGAGATGTCCTAGATGCCGATCAATTTTATGTTGTCTCATGCAGTCTTAGCATCTCATCTCAAAGAGAGAGAGAGAAGCTATTGACGAGCTAGAAAAGAGCAATAAAATGACAAAAACACTTTCTTCCAAGAAAGACAGAAGTATTGGGGGTTAGTTCATGACTAAGAATAATATGGTAGAAATGAAAAATTTATGCATAATATAGAGGAAGATTTGAAAAGTGAGAGTTAGAACAAATGTCCTACCACATCTAAGTACAGCTGCAGAACTCTTCATATATTGTTAGATTATCATAGTGAATAAACTGCTCTTAAATAGTTAATTGATTCATGCTGGCTAAATCTATATGCTGGGCAACTCAACAGAGCAGTGCCTAAAAGCCAAATGACAATAATTATACAATAATTACACAGCAAAGACACCTTAAATTAGAATACTGTCTTCAAACATAATACATCTGCAGCAAAATTGCACAATCTCTGTGAAGCTCTGAATGAATAGTAATGATTTTCAATGTTTTCTTAAGCTCATTAGGGTTGAGCTCAGATAGGCTTTCATTAGTGGTAAATTCCATGGTGTCACAGAATATACATCTTTAATAGTATTACTTTGTTCACAATATGGGAGAGAAATCAATAAAATGTACATACAACATTCTGTGACACAGTATTATATAAAATACCAAGTTGTAGCATTGGAGAACACAAACACTTTCATTTGTTCCAGGGCAGATATTTTCTTAAATTGTTACTGAATATGGAAACAATTTTATACCGGATGCTTGCTTGCTTGTTATCTATTTTGAAGGACTTAATTATTCCTGTTGTCAGTGGTACGATTGCTTGCAAAATTGCTTCCATCTCCAAATTACTATAATTAAAGCTATAACTTCCATATCTAGTTAATGTTGCTGTGCAGCTGGTACTTTCAATTAACATGTCAATTTTAGATTTGTGTATTTTTTAGCTTAGTGAAGAAAATTTTTTTAAATACTTGTTTTCGTTTCCAAAACTATTTCTCATAAAGAAAACGTCTATGAAGTGTTAAGACATATCCTTTTAAAGAGGTGAAGTAGTTTATAAAATTACTAATGAAGATTTTCTTCTTCATGCTGAAGGAAATAGAGGAGACTATTCATAGTTAAAGTTGGAGTTTACTACAACATTGTGGTAGAATTAGATAGATACAGTTTAAAAGTTATTTAGGCTTGAAGTGTATTATGTCATAATGCTTGCATATAAATACTGACAGCTGAAGACAAAGTTTCACCTCTTTCCTGGAGCATGTGGAAATCTTTCCTTCTATGCATAGATGAGACATGATGCATATGGGCTGCACTGGCTGTAAGGACAAATTGTACAGTTTGACAGATCCTGATGAAGATGCTTATTTAACTTCAAAAATCCATTCACCTAAGCCCTTGATGATGCTAGCACAGTGATGCGTTTATAAAGAAATGGTTCTCTGGTTCCAGGTGCTGGTGGACTGGTGCTCATGTGTGAATTTTTGGCTGCTGGTCCATGGCATGTTTCCAGGAAAGAAACAGTTGTAGCCAATTGGCACAAATCAGATGATAGCCCCTCCATATCAGATACATATCAGAATTACCGGCCCAGGCCGAAGGTTGCCGCCGCGGCCGCGCACTGCCGTCGGGGCGGGTTTTTGCCGCCCTGCGGCCGCGCTTGCTGCAATCGCCATTTTGGAAATCAAAATGGTGGTCGCGACACATTTGCGCATGCGCAGTACTCTTGCGCATGCGCAAATGTGTCTCGGCCGCGATTTGGACTTCCAAAATGGCAGCCGCGACATGCCCCCCCCCCACCCCGGTCCAGGTCTCAAAAAGGGTGCCTGCCCCTGCCTTAAGATGTTAATAAACTATCAGAAGAAGACATAACAATTGTGATATTTCCTGCATGTCTGTCCACTGAGGCATGGCAGTGAATATATGAGGTATGTATATATATGTTGTCCTGTTACCTTGAAGTCCTTCTCTCGTTTAAAGAATTTAGGGGAGATTGGGATTGTTCCCTTTTGGTCATCTAGTAAACTGAAGAAAGGGGAATGGGGGCATCCTCATCAAATTATATACCAAACAGCTGATTTTATGTTGTTGAAGCAATATTGGTTAGCTATGTATAGCTGACATTAGCAGCTAGTACAGTCAGATTGTCGCTGATTCAGAGAGTCTTGAGAGAAGAGATGTAGATAACTTTCTAATATTTGATTTTAAAAGGACAACCATTTCATTAAAGATAATTAACTGGAGTGATTTTAAAAATCGCAGCTTTCCCACTGAAAATATTTTTTAGTTTTATTTTAATAAATTTTATTAATTAAAATCACACATCACATTTCATCATTTTCCAACTCTCAATACACAATTATCCATCATCTATCAACAATAACATAAAATTTAAATCAATATTTTGTTTTTATCATGTTTCAATAGCTTGCTTAATGTTAAGTTTTTTCAATTTAACATTGTTATATTTTCATTCCACACCTATATCTTCTTATCTCTTCTCCATCCCATTCCTACTCTTTCTATTCACACTCCTTTTCCTTCTTCTGCTGCCTCTTCCCCTATCCAACTCCTACTACCATTCTTCCTTCTCATTCACTTCCCATCTCTTCCTCAGTTTCCCTCCTCTTTCTTATCTTTACCAATCTACCTGCTCTAACTTTCTCACCTCCACATATCTTCTCTATCACCTACTCTCACATTCTTCACATTCTTCACTTTCTTTCCTCTTCCACTTTCACTCTCTTCCTTTCCACCGACTAACAGTTAAAAAATGACTTCTGTTGACTTTCTATCCCCACTATTCATTTTTGAAACTTGTTTGTATCCTCTATAAGTTTATTTTCCACATTATATTCTCTTCTAGCTTGCTCTATTTTGATTTCATCTTGTTCTATCCTCTTAAACATATACTCGTCTTACGTACATTTATTACTTTCCTTTCAAATTCACTACATTCCCCCGTCTCAATCAAATCCATTACTCATGTTCAAATTATTAACGGCATCTTTTTCTATTCACAATGATAAATCTATCTTTGCTATTTCATCCCATTTTTTTTTCCAAGATAGTTTGTTACTGGTTTCCATTCTTCCCTCATTTTATCTAAGACATTGAATTTTAATTTTTGCATTAATTTGTCCATTTCTGTAGTATCATACAATTTCATTAACCATTCTTTTCTACTCGGGATTTCATTCGTTTTCCAGCATATAATATTCTTGCTGCTGTGGTCATATAGAAGCAAAGCTTCCCATATTTTTTCTCATTTTCCACATCAAACATGCTTAATAGATAAAATTCAGGTTTCATTTGTATTTTCATATTTAGGATTTTACTCATTAAGTCATTAATATTTTCCCAATATTTTTTTGCTTTTCTACATGTCCACCAGCAGTGGTAAAAAGTTCCCCCTTTTTCTTTGCACTTCCAACATCAATTACTCACATTCTTATATATTTTAAAGATTTTAGTTGGCGTCATATACCATCGATAAAACATTTTGTAAAAATTATCTCTTATATCTTGTGAGCATGTGTATTTTGTCACTTTTATCCAAATATTTTCCCAATCATGGAACTCAATTGTATGCCCCACATTTTTCATCCATCTGACCATTTTGTTCTTAACTGTCTCTTCTTCTAATTCCAAATTTAGTAAAGATTTCCAATCATCTTATCTTGTTCATTATATAAAATTTTATCCAGATTTGTTTCTTTTTCTTCAAAGCCATATATCTTACTATCTTTTTATACCGCTCTTTAATTTATAGATATGTAAACCAATTTATTTCATTACCTTTACTTCTTAATTCTTCTTATGTTTTTAAAAACCATTTCTTATCCTGTTGTCTGATTAGTGTTTTATAGGTGAGCCAGTTGTTATCTGATATTATTTCTCTTCTATGAAATGCCTCCTGAGGTGAGATTCACTGAGGTATTTTCCTATATATTTTCTTTCAGCATTTTTTCTAGATTCGTAACAAATTTCTTCTCACACAATGGTTATTAAATTTTTTGTTTGCTGATTCTTTCTCATATTGCAAATATGCATGCCAGCCAAATTTTAAATTGTCTCCCTCTAATTCTAGCAATCTGTCTCCTTTCAAAGTTATCCATTCCTTTATTCATGTGAGAGTGCATGCTTGGAAATAATGTTTTCAAATTTGGAACTCCTAGACCTCTTTTTTCTTTGAGGTCTTGTAATGCTTTCAATCTAACCCATGGCTTCTTCCCATTCCAGATGAACTTAGAAATATCTTTGTTCCATTCTCTAAATAGTTTTTCTGATGAAATGATTGGAATCATCTGGAATAGGAATAGCATAGGCAGAACCATCATTTTTATAGTGGAGATTCTCCCTAATAATGATAAATTTAATTTATTCCAATTGGTCAAGTTTATTTTTATCTCTTTCCATGCTTTTATGTAATTTTTTTCATACAGATCTATTTTTTTAGAGATGTTAATTCCCAGGTATTTTACATTTTGTATCTTAATTCCCATAATTTCACTCAATTACTTTTCCTTATTTCTTGTTATATTTTTTGTAATGATGGCTGATTTTTCCTTGTTGATTCTACATCCTGTTATGTCTCCAAACTCTTCTAATGTTTTTAATACTTCTTTTGCATTCTCACATGGATTGTTTAGAATAATCACCAGGTCATCCGCAAATGCTTTTATCTTATATTGATGTTTTTTCTTTCTAATTCCCTGAATGTTCTCATTTTCTTTTATTCTTGTTATTAATTTTTCAGTCACCAATAAAAATAATAATGGTGACAGGGGGCATCCTTGCCTTGTTCCTCTTTTTATTTGGAATCTCTTTGTACTCTCTCCATTGATTTTCACTCTGGCTGTCTGGTCTTTGTAAATTTCTTTAATCCATTTTGTATAGTTTTCCCCTAATTTCATTTTATCTAGAATTCCAAATAATATATCCCAGTTTACAGAATGGAAAGCTTTTTCTAAATCTACAAATATTAATCCCAATTGTTTGTCGTTATGGAATTCATAATATTCTAATATGTTAAATATATACCTCATATTTTTCCTCATCTGTCTTTTTGGTAAAAAAAAACCCTTTGGGCCTCATCTATCCTTTCTGTCAGATATTTTTTTTAATCTGTTAGCCATATAATCAAATTATCTTGAAACGTTTTATAATACAATGACGTGAATCCATCTGGACCTGGTGATTTCCCTATTTTGCAATTTTTGATCCCTTTCCTTATTTCTTCTATGCTAATTTTCTCATTGAGTTTCTGATGTTCTTCTTTAAGTTTTGGAAGTTTTTCTTCTTCAATGTAATGCTTTAAGTTTTCTATTTCTACTTTCAAGGATGGGGGAGGTACCCTTGAGTAACGTTGGGCTCTGACCTCTAATCTTACATCTCCTGAAGCATTCCTGGGACCTCCAAGGTCCCCAACCACCTGATTATTAATTTTGGGTTGAGTGGCAGGTACCTGTTTATATCAAAATCCCCTGCCACCAGTCCTCCTTAAAATGCTAGAAATGGTAGCCATAACTGGCAGAATCCAGTCTAGATGTTTCAAGTGCAGCCTGTGGGCAGACATTGTAGGGTCAAAAATTGTCCCTCCACAGTTGCCTACCCCTTTCCTAAATACTGAGAACAGTTAATAACAGTATGGCTAAAAATGGCTAGTAAAGTGTGCTCTGGTGATGAAGAATTTCTCTTAGCTTGAAAATATTGGAGGCAGCATTGTCCTATATCACAACATATGCACATTTGCTTTTCATTCCACCTGTAAGTTTCTCATACCTTATTTTGTTATTCTGGTGCTGTCAAAGAGCTGAGGCATGCTATCATGTTACAATATATGAGGCCAGTGTTTTGCAGTGTTGAGTTCAAAGAACACATTGAGAACTCTTAAGCACACGTAGCACACACTGTTTTTACTTACTGCATGGTTATCTTTGTATAATTATATAAGTACATACTATAAGTTTTTATATTCCCCCTCTGTCAGCTTTCAGTGTTGTTACTGATCTGTAGGTGGCTATGTGTTTTAGATGTTAAAAAATATTTGGTAGTGTGCATATTTAATCTAATATATTTTATGTGCCTTCTGCTTTGGAATTAACTATGTGGCAGTGACAGGAGTTATAATTACAGAGAATATCTAGTATATTTCATATGTTCTAATGGCTTGACAATAGATAACTGAGAAAGATGTAGATCTTTGAGGGAGGATTTTCCACCTCACAACTCAGGGAAATGTACACATAGGTGGACGAAGACCTGGAAAAAGGACAGCAGGTAAAATGAATTCTGGACACAGCTTCCTCTCTAACCCTTTTCTTTCCCTTTCCATAGGAAAAATGACTTCTACAAATTCTTTGACTAATAGCAGGCTTGCTTTTTATCTGTAGAGATGAGCAGAGTGAGCAATTGTGATGGGGATTGACAGTATCTAGTGAGAGGCCAATTAAAGGATGTGTGTATTTGGCCACTTTTCTTTTTGCAGCTCTCATTGGAATAGGCCTAAATTATAACTCATATTTGACCAATTAAAATGCTTCATTTTATATTCAGCAAACTGATTTTTGGCATGGCTGTCAGTTTCACTATTTGACTTTGAGATCAGTCCTCATTTCTCTTGTTTGTGCTTCACTGCTCCCATCTTGCTCCTTAACTTTGTTCTGCATTGTTTCACGCAATACTTTACTTGACTTTGTGGATCTGTGCTGTAAACTGAGAATTAATCACATAAGGCTGAAACAAGACATTTTACGTAGCAAACGTTCATTTGTAAATTTTGTCTATGCATCATTCTTTCAAATGTTAGATGTGTTGTTAGATCTTCTATCCACTAGATCACAGGTGAAGAAAAATTATCTTCCCATTAATGAAGTATCAATCTTTTAGCAGTCAAAAGGGTGCAAAAAATCCACTTTTAATGGTATTTCTTAATTTTCAAGAAATAGGTAAATAATTTTTAAAAATATGCACATTAAGGAACTTTTCAAAACCAAATTTACTTCTGTAATGACTTTCTCTCAAATGTAGTTACTATGGCACAACTCCAAAACATATGCATTAAGGAAGCATTAGTAGTATTACATCTATAATGATATGTAGTGTTACCTTCTGATTTAGAAAGCACTTTCTTGAATAGACATTGTGGTGACCAATATGCCAAAAATAGCAGTTTCTGCTGTATAAGACTTAGGGGGGTTGCAGACTGCCAGAAATAGTGCAAATTTTAGGGAATCATGGGAACTGTATTTTATTGTGGCACCAGAGCTCTCTGACAGAGAAGGCTCAATGTCTCATAAAAAAACACCAATTCCCATGATTCCCTAGCACTAACACTAACCCTTAAAGTGGACTCAATTTGCACTATTTCTGGCAGTCTGCAAAGGCTCTTAGTCAGAGATCTAGTGCCATATTAGTTATAGATGTTAAAACAGACAGCCATTGATAAGTGAGAACTGGATTTTCCAGTTCTCTATTCCATTCTTGCTGTAAACCTTGCTTGTCATATTTATTTACAGATAACAGAAGTGTGTGTGTGTGTGTGTGTGTGTGTGTGTGTGTGTGTGTGTGTAAGATGGTTTGAATACATTGTTGGTTTCAATTTTTCTAGTATTAAGAGAACCTAGGATGCATTTAAAGCTGCAGGGCCAAATCTGGATTGTAACAAATGTTTTGAGTTGAAGATATTGCCAAGGTAATGTAAACTGTTCTTGCAAAAGTGAAAAAGGCAAACAGTCATCAACACCAAGTCTCTGATTTAAGGTAAAAGTCCCATTATTGACCCTTGGATCAGGTCCCAAGGTGGTGGTTGTTAACTGCCCTCGAATCTGCCCTGACTCATAGAAATCCTGTGCATGAGACATCTCCAGTGCTCCCTGTCCTCCACTAGTCTGCTTAGTTCTTGCAAATCCATGTCATGACCTCTCTGATAGAGTCTATCAATCTAGCATGTGATGTTCCTCTCTTTCTGTTGCCCTCTACCTTTCCTAGTATTATTGTCTTTTCAAATGAGCCATGCTTTCTCATGATGTGGCCAAAGTATGACAGTCTCAATTTGATCATCTTGACTTTCTTGAATAGACATTGTGGTGACCAATATACCCAAAATAGCAGTTTCTGCTGTATAAGACTTAGTCAGAGATCTAGTGCCATATTCTGACTTTAGTGCTCAGTTGTACATCGTTGCTCTTTAAGATCTTGTCTAGTCCTTTTATAGCTGTCCTTCCCATCCCTAGCCTTCATTTTGTGCAGGGCCCTGGGTAGAACTCCAGTTA
>CM034706.1:200478938-200498321 GCA_020142125.1 Phrynosoma platyrhinos | reverse complement strand
AGGAAAAGGGGACTCTTTCCACCCCCGTCCTGGCTGCTCCAATGGGCTATTCCCGGGATGGGCGGAGCCCACTGGAGCACCGAGGTTGAGGCTGAAATGGGGCCTACTTTTAGCCTAGACCTCGGCAGTTACTTACTTCTCTAGTTTGCCCTCAGCTTGTATATTCGCTTTATTAGACGCAGCAACTTCCCCACCCTCGTTTTGGGGAAGAAAAATGCGTCTTATATGCCGAAAAATACGGTATATGCAAAATTATGCCAACTGTAAGGATCACTATATTCATATTGTGTACAGTCTACTGTGTCCTACACAAGTATTGTGCCTTGCAATTTCAATGTGATTTTATACCATAACTCTTTTTTTCTTTTTTCATTATGGTTTTATGGTCTTTTCTGTATTTTTAAAAACATAAGAGTATTAAAGAACGTACTGAATTTCAGTGGTTAAATTCCTCTGTCCCCTGCTGTTTTCAGTGTTTCCCCTGGACAAGTAGAGTGTTTCATCTTAAGCTGTGAAATGTCTTACCTGAGATGTAATTAAAATTCCAGAAACAGGAAGGAAATGTACCACAAAAATGCCACCAACTGTTGTTGAGTATGCAGCATCCTTGAGGTACATCTGAGGAAGTAGGCTCAAATCTAGGAAAGCTCATGCTATGCTGCAAGATTCCTTTGCATACTTATTTTCCAGACTGGCACGGCTATCTACCAGATTGTGTGCTGAGCTGATGCGTTAGCAAATATCTCATTTGATCAATCAGACAGTATGTGTTGCTTAAAATATAAATCTTCTATTATAATGGAATGTGCACTGTTGGTCATCCCAAAACATTTTGAGCTGACATCACAATTTTGAGGGTCACAAAATGGTACACCAGGAGAATTTGCCATTCTTAGAGTGGCTACTCTGCTGTACAGATCCAGAGACGGTGTGCCTAGATTCACTTGAGGAAGGAAAAATACACAGGATGAAGAAGCAGAGAGGATCACATGTATACAAAACAGGAATGGGGTGAAATGAGGATCACAGAATTGAATTTGGAAGTAATGGATTACAAATAACATTGTTACTGTAACTTTTTTTTAAATGATGGCATGGTAGCAGAACTTGTATGAGTTGTAGCAGTATCATTTTCTTGCTACTTTCCCATTTTAAAAACAATATTTTGAGTTGAACCCATCAAGTGTTATCCCATTTGCTTATTATGAATAACAAGTTATTAAAATGATCTCTCTTTCCTCTGCTCATGATATTAACAACAGCGAGGAGGCTAGAGTGGCTTTGCATTAATTACACAATGAATTATTTTCAGAAGTAAATTTCTAAAATCCAAGAGACACATAGAGATAGGCAGGAAACCAGAGACACAGAGCCAGGGAGGATGTGCACAGAATCAGAGAAAGAAAGGAAGAGAAAGGAAAGAAGGAAGATAACACAGTGTGCTTTTACTTGACTCACCCTATCATAATCTTTCTATTTCCTTTATTTCCATCTTCCTTTTAAAACATTTTTGTAGGACTCATATTACCCTGTTTGATTCTCTGTTTGTTTGTTTGTTTGGCTGCTTATCTCAACTTGAAAAAATAGAGTTGAGTGAGGAGTTAGAAAGAATGATGTTCTTCTTACTTCGTCTTCAGCTGGGTGTATTTTTCAAAGCTGGATCAAAAGCCTGGAAAACATATATGAGTTGGAAGATGGAAGTAGGGAAAGAGTTATGATATTTTCATTTTCCCTCTGAATTGTATGTGTTTTACAAGGCCAAGATAAGACCATTTCCAGTAACTGCAATTGGCATGCTGAGTCCACAGAGAGAGGTCTTCATGGATACTACTGTAGCAGATTTGGGGCAGACAAAAGGAACTACTTCATTGAGTGTATAGTTAAACTGTGGAATATAGTAGTAGAAGATGTAATGATGGTTGCCAATGTGAATACTTTTAAAATAGAGTTAGTCAAATTTATTGAAGATATCAGTGGCTATTACACTTGTACGTTACTTCTAGTTTCAGAGATAGGCAGTACATATGTCTGTTAGTGCCAGTTATTGGAGATCTATAGTGTGGTGTGAATTTTTTTCCATTGCTTAATTTTCTGTGGTAATTTTTACATTTCTAAAAGAAACAATTGTCATGTACAATTCGCTGGTAACAGTGAATTGATGGCAACAGAATATTAGTCAAGTTTGGCAGTTTAAAATTTGTAATTAATGTTTTTCATGTGATTGAGGTGATCTCTTGGAACTGTATGACAGAGTACTTATATTGATTTGCAAATGGAGGTAAATACACCAAAAATAAATATAATAAATATACATAATAACCCAAACAAATATCAAGTTATGGATTGAACCTGACCGAAGAACTCAGTACCTCAATTTGTGTCTTTTCATGGAGGTGGAAGACAACATATGTCTTCAGTTTGATCCAGCAGGGCTCTTCTTATAAGTGTAGATTTCATGATAATTAAAATAGATATCCTAAATATTTTAATGCTGATTACTCAGAATGTTGCACAGTTTTAATCTGTTGTATAAATAAAATTTATTTATATTTGCTTCAATAGAAACAATGAAAGATTGGCTGTTTAGGCTAATGTAGAGGGAAAAATAAAAGGAGAACCAGAAATGGTTCATGCAAATTACTTTAGCTGTACATCATGTTAGATACCCATCAGGTATAATAAGAGAAGTAGTCATTGTGGATGAGGTAATGTCATTTTTTTTGTACTTTTTTGAACAGGTGGAAGTCCATTGGACAGTCCCAGAAATTTCTCCCCAAATGCACCTTCTCACTTTTCCTTTGTTCCTGCTCGTAGGTATGTGTACACATTTCTGTTTTGATTAGCATGTGATTCTTACTTTCTGCTGCTTAAAGCAATTTGGACTTGTATACTTAATTATTTACTCTTAAGCATTAAACCTGATTTTTGTCATTTAGACTTTGAGGCATTGATAGAACCAAACACACAGATTAACTGTTTAGTTATTTATTTTCTCAAGATCTTTATGTATTCTTATAACAGTGGTTTGGCCAGGCTTTATTACTGCTAACTGATTTGGTGTATCAGAGTGTGCCTAGCTTAACTTTAGGGAAGCAGCTTTCGCCCTGGCCCAGCCCAATCCCTAGTTAAAAAATGGAGGAAGAGGCCCAATGCAGGGTGCTCTCATATGCTCTTAGGCATTATCCTGGGGATGAGGCTGAACCCTGTTTCATTTACAGGACACATGTGTTGGCATTTGCCTTTGAACCCTTCCATTCAGGGTTAACACAGGGTAGCAATACTGACCCTAAGGTGTGATTCCTGTCCAAAACATAAGTGTCATAGGAGGGATACAGCTTGAGAATTTGCCTGACTGCCACCATATTTAGGTGACTGAGGTTCTTAAGTCATATACTGCTGCCTTTTCCAAACAATTAAATGCCATATACTTGAATGCCTTTTTTGATGGAAATAGCATATAAATTTAATAAATAAATGAGCAACTCAGGGCTGAAATAGAGCATGTGGTAGGTTGTTATATAGTGCCACTCTCTGCCTTGTTAGGAAAGCCCCATAAGCCTCATAAAGCTTGTTTTTCTTCTTTGCTTTCCCATCCTCTTTGACACCTTAATATTTCATAATGCTCCATAAATGTGGGAACTGCCATCATATAAAATGAATGACATATAACGTTAGAATTTGGGTGCAACAACCAAGGGACGGTAGATTGTTTGCTGTTTTTCGAGCAAACCAAGAATGCTATTTAAAGAAAGTCATGTATTCTTAGGTGCATTTCAGTAAACAGACTTTCAAGATGAACAAATGAACAGTTATACATTCTTCATGAAAGTGAGGAATACTTAGTTGCTGCTGCTGGTTACTCTATTATGCTGTTGGCAAAGATTTAATTAAATCAGCATAATGCTATGTTAAATTTTCTCTTCTGGCTAAAAATGAAATCACATTTTTCCACACTCTGATTTCAATCTAGATGGGCTAGCTATAGCCAGATACAATTAGCTTTCTATGGCTATTGTTACTTTGTAGCACTACACATTTAGAGAAATATTCTATTCATGACATCAAATAGATTAAGTGCAGAATAAGGCATGTTGGTAACAATAGAGAAAAAGACACTACTGTCAGTTAGAGCCATATATTAATTCCCATTATCCTTTTGATTTTGTGAAAGTCTAAAATTGAAAAACACAACAAAAGTCTTAATGAGTTAAGAGCTCTAGATTCTAGCAGCTTGATTTGTATCAAACAAGAACCAGCAAGCTGGACAGAAGCCTCCAGGTAGAGTGCTATATTGTATTCTCTGAGCATAGGTTTTTCTGCATATGTACTTAAATGAATGAGAGAAGATGCAGCAAAATATTCAACTCCAATAACCAGCAGCACTGTTCCACTGGATTTTTTTTAATGCTTGAGTATCATACCTCAGTTAATATTTTTCACCACACTATTCCCTGATAGATATTCTGTAAAGTTACATCGTAACAAAGCTTCATTATCTAAATATTTCATTTATTGATTAATTGATTGATTGAATTTTCTCCTGCAGTGGGACCCAATATGGTTTCCAGTAATTTAAAGCAAGATTAAGTTAAATTCTTATTTTACAAAAGTTAAAAGGAATGAAATAACAGTATCATTTAAAAAATAGTTCTGGCCAATCCAGATTTTCAGTTTGTTTTGAGAGTTCACAAGCAAAAAAACAACAGAGGAGTCAGTAATAAATGAATGAGCAATATTCTTTTAAATTGTTCAGGGAATATCCCATCATACTGAGATACAACATTTTCTTTATAAATGCAGATTACCCCATCTTAGTCAGTTGTTACTCACTTGTAGGTTCAGAGAAAATTTTACTGTGGTATAATGTTCAGTGTAGTGGTTTGAGCATTGAACTATGACTCTGGAGACCAGGGTTCGATTCCAAGTTCAGCCATGAAATCCACTGGGTGACCTTGGGCAAATCACATGTTCTGAGTTTCAGGGGAAGGCAAGGAGAAACCTCCTCTGAAAAACTCGTGCCAAGAAAATCCCATGACAACTCTGCCTTAGGGTTGCCATAAGTTGGAAATGACTTGAAGGCACACAGCAACAACAGCAACATCTCAATTGAATTTTTGTTGTTAGAAAAAGTAAAATAGAAATTTCAGAGTGTAGCATCACCATTCTTGTCATATAGACATACAGTAGTCTCCAGGAAAGACTGGCAGCTTTGTAATCTGAAAAGATGAAAACACTGGTTGCTTAACTACATTTTACACTGTAGCCACATGTAATAGTGTTTTTGGCAGCACCTTCTTTCTTTTGAAGTGTCTTCAATGGAAGGGGATTTGCATGAGTGTGTGTTCTTTCTTCCTCTTCTAATTGTTTTCTCCAGCTACTTTTATTCCTCCATCATTACAGTACTTATCACTGGAAAGAGTAAAACAAATTAACAGCTTTTCCTCCTGTTCTTTCTGCAATGCAGATCACGCCTTCTGATGGATTTTGCAGATGGGGTTGTTGGGTTCACCACACATAGTTGCATTGTAACTATAGGGAAAGAGATGCAGAAAATGAGCATAATATGACTTTTATTTTGTGTTTCTGTAATGTAAGTATAAGGAACATATGTCACTCAAGATGTTGTTGGACTGTAACTACCATCCTCCATAACCAGCAAAGACAATCATGAGGTTCTACACCAGGGGTAGGCAACCTAAGGGCCGGATGCGGCCCCCTGAGGCCTTTAGACCGGCCCCAGGCTGGTCCTGCTACTGTCGCCCCCCGCCGCCCCCTGCCCACCAAGATGATATTGATTATTGCTGTTATCACTTGTTCTTGGAGTTTTCTTGGCAAAATCTCCACAGGGGTTTTGCCATGGCTTTTCTGGGGCTGAGAGAGTGTGCATGCATATTTTTTAAATTTCAATTTTTTTTTAAAAAAAATATTTATTTATTTATGGTGCTTCGCGCCCCCCCCCCCCCCCCCCCCCCCCCAGTTGTCTGAGGGACAGCAACCCAGCCCCCGGCTCAAAAAGGTTGCCTACCCCTGTTCTAAACCAATAATATTTGGGAGGCTACATGTTCCCCATCCTAGATTTAATTTCATAACAGGCCAGGTGCTACAACACAGGGAAAATATAGAGCCATCAATCTCCAGGACTCTTTCTAAAATAGACATTTAAATGGCAACAAAAGACTGTTTAGATCTCATAGGTTTACTGGTATGGTTATATTTAGAATGCCCTTCAGCAGCATTGCCAAGTGGATTTCTCCCCCAGACACACAAGAGATAGTCTGACTTGCTGGTCTGCAGCAAGTGCCTTAGACATCACACTATCCCCTTCACTAGTCCTCCAGCTAAGATATCCTGCCTACTTAATTGGAACATCCATGCTTTATATCCTGTTGCTTGCTTTTGGTTTTTCCAGAGTCTCAGTTTTGGCTACAAGATTCCTGTTAACCAACTCTTATATTAGAAACATTAGAATAGTGATTCCCTAGTTAATTTATGCAGGGACTGATACAATATTTGTGCATTTGCTATAGTTGTTTGTTTCTTTTCTGGATATTCACCAAGGTTGGTAGCTGATTGGCCCTTGCCCCTGAAGCATCATTTTGAGTAGCATTGCATTAGAAGACTGGTGGCTGAGGACCTGTATCTTGGAATTGTTTTACTTAGGGGTCACACCAGGCTATTCAAAATATGCTTGGAGCATATGAGATAGGGTCACAAGAACCTGGTTACTGAAAAAAGCGGGGAGGAAGCAATTATAGAACCCTTCCTTCCACTGATTATTCAGTCCAATACCTTCTTTTTTCAAGAACAGCTGCTAAAGAGACTCATGCTGAAGTTTACTGTGTACATCACAGGTTGGCATCTTTCCCATGAGCTGCTTTGCCTGTCTTTCCACCTACAGCTGCAACAAGAAGCCCAGTCACTTAGCAATATTGTATTGTGTTTGTGGCTGCTACCACAACAATGCTGCGGCCATTTTGGTGACAGCAAATGTTAAGTTACCTCCTTAATATTTTCAAAGTGGGACTAGTGTGTGGGGCCAGTTTATGCACCATTTTCCAAATAGGATTCACAGAAGTCAGACAGTTGGTAGAAGGCCATCTGCTTGAAAGATCAGCACCATGCCATCCTTTGGCTGGTTGTTCTGCATGAGATAGCCTGCCTATAACCATAGCACATAAACCTTTCATCCAATTCCGATATCCTCAAGAGGACTTAGGCAGAAGTCAGGATTGGTAGGTATACTGTATTCTGTGCTAGGAAAAATATAAAACTCTCATTTCCCCTTCGCTGGTGTGTTATACTATTAAGCTATATTATTTTTGCCCAGTGCAAGATTTCCCTCTCACAATATATGTTGTGTCATAGAGAATACTGACTGATAAGTAGAGATGCAGCCATTCTTACTGTGGAAATAAAGATTGCTGACATCCTTGTTTTTAAACTAATAGCAAAACTAGACTGAAAAACATAAATGAGCAATCCTCAGAATTAGTCTTTTGATAAATTGGAATTGTGGCTGTGCATATAAATGATGTATAAATTGTAGCATAAGCTTCATTCACCTCCTTTTTATTTATTTGTACTATTCCTTCAAAAATGAAACTTCTCAAGTTGATTCAAAAGAATAAAATAATAATCTGACATGTTTATAACTAGGTTGTGATTTGCTCCCAATTTTTATTATTGATAACTGTTGTTTTTTTATATAGCCATGGACACAGGGCAGACAGGTAATGGTTTAGCAGATATATCTATATAAATATATAGATATTGTGTAGAATGCAAATATTATGCTTTTGCATGCTACAATCCCAGTGAGTTTATATGATGCCATAACCCCATTTAGGCATTGCTAGGAATAACAATTATATTGTTATTGATGTTCTGTTTCTGTAAACATTATCATATATTGCAATTCTTAACATCTCAACTGTGAATCAAGTTCCATTGGGCTCACTGGGATTTATTCACAGGTAAGACTGTTAACCATGTAAAGAATAAATTCACACTACTGAGCCTAAGCCAGATGAAGCTTGGACTGAAGCCAGGCACATTATCAGGGAAGAATACAAAAAGATGCTGCCTCTAATCAAGAAAGAAAGAATGAATCAGATGACTTATGAAATTATTTGAATGGTTAAAGACATATGTGAAGCAAAGTGAAAGGGTGCAGAATCCTGAATATATTCAGTGATTTGTGCATAGGAACAAAGACAGCTATTACAATAAATCAATGCAGAGAAATAGAAGAGGACAATAAAAAAGTTAGAACATGAAACCTCTTCTACAAGATCTGAGAAATCAAAAGGAAATTTAAACCAAGAATAGGTTTCTATATTACCTTCAGAGAAACAAAGTAAAAAAGAAAATTAAATTATCAGGACAAAATAAAAAGAGGATGGAAGCAAAAACTACACTGAAAAACTATATAAACTGTATAAAATCAGTAATCTCAATTAGGGCTTTAGAAATCTTGCAGCCACAAAAACTGCTTGTGTGTCCTGTCTCAACCAGTAGCCTTTTTTTCTTCACAATATTTAAGCCATGATATCCTTTCATACAGTGTTAATTAAGTGCTCAGTACATGCCACATATACAATAAAAGACACAAGAGAAAATAGCAATGGCATTTGAGGATCTTTTATGTTCAAATGATTGGCTAAATGGGGTTAATTGCAGCATGGATTTTGTCACTGCACTTAAATATTTGTGATCTTGTGCATGAAGCATGAAGGCATTGCTTATTAAATGTATGTTATCCCTTTGCTTAATCTTAAGAGGGAGAAGAATGTGGGTTAGAAATATTGTTTTCCTGAATCTAGAACAGGGGTAGGCAACCTTTCCCCTTTAAGGGCCGAGGGACTTCAGCTCCCAGAATCCCAGGAGCTATTGGCCAACATGGGACTATTGGCCAACATGGCTGAGGCTTCTGGGAGTTGATCTAGAAGATCAAATATGAAGCTTAGTTTTACATAGTCATACCTACTGTTATTATGAAATGTCAAATACAATAAAGATGATATGCATAAAGCCTTGTAAGAGTTCTTTTTAGAGACACTTGGTAGTTGATACTTATTAGAAAAGGTGAAACTATAATTTCTAGCTAAGATAATAGCTGCAATGTCAAGCAATACAAACAAGAAATCAGATGTAAACAGAACTCTCCCCAAACTGTTCACTTCCTTTCTGTACTTGTTAACACGGCACCGTCTTGCTGATTATTTAATACAGACTTTTATCACACAAGGCTCTTTTCCCATGAAAATAGCATTGTTTTGAAAAATGCTATGCAAGTGGGAATATTCTCTTACCTATTGCACTTTAGAGAACTTTTACAGCAATGAACCTTTGTTTCTGCTAACAGCATATTTCACACTGCATTTGGGACTGCTCACCCACTACTTCCCCCAAGACAGTATCCCCACCCCTTTTCCCCGTTTGGCATGTACACTTGCACATGCATGCCACCCCCCCCCCTCAAAATACAAAACAAAATTAAAACAGTTTAAAAAGGCATTTTTTCCTTGTAGGAGAGGCAACTTCCTGATTCAGGATTGATTAATTGCTGGCAGATGAAAGCCAGCAGCTAAAGTAGTGATTAATCCATCAGTGATTATTCATGTCTGAAGCTTAGCAACAAGAACAGCATAACAGGCATAATGAAATAAATGCTTTTTAAACTGTCCACTTAAATTTCCAGGCATGTATGTGTGTGACTCCAGAACTGGGCTACTCAGCTACAAAAAGAGGTGGGATATGGGGAGCAGTGAGCGAAGTTTTCTCTTTTTGTTTTTGTTTTTGTTTTGATAAGCCAGAGTATCAGTTTATTAAAACTGCTCTTGGCAGAGGATGGTCAGAGTTTCTCAGCAGAGGATTATTCAATCAGTGAAATGCTCTAAGTTCTGAAGAACTGAATGAACATTTTGTGGTATCTGAAATAGTAAAACAGATGCTAAAAATTCATGAACATAAGCAGAGAAGTTCTAAACAATTCTAATGGATTTTTGGAGTGTATTGGGTTCTATAAGTTCTAAACAAAAAAAATATTTTGTGGAATATTTTAGGTTCAGTAGGCCAGATTCTCAGCTTCCTAATTATCAGTGCCATGACTTTATGATCAACCTTAAGCCACTTAGGGAAGAAATTTAAAAGGATGGCTGGCCACTAACTACAGCACATGGGTTACTTAAGTAGGCGAACTTTGTTAATAGGTCACTTAAAACTTGTAGTAACATTTCTGAGTAGTACTGTTTGCATCTCTCTCTAGGACAGATGGGCGTCGTTGGTCTCTGGCCTCCCTTCCTTCATCTGGGTATGGAACAAACACACCTAGTTCAACAGTTTCAGTAAGTTAATTTTTGTCATGGGTAATAATTTTTTTTAAAATTCTATTTTTTTTTTACTTCCAGTAATTAAGAATTCATGAGGTTTTAAATGAATTATTTTCTCGTTCCTTCCCAGCAGGTTGACAAAGTATTTGAGATACTTCTAAAGTATTTGAAATAAGAACTAAATGATTTCCCACTTTTCAAAGGCACAGACATTTTTAATAGAAAATCTTTTATCTAGATCAGTGGTTTTCAGCCTTTGGTCCTCCAGATATTTTGAACTTCATTTCCCAGAATCAGTCATCTTTGGTCATGCTGGCAGTTGAAGGATGAGGAGGTTGAGAACCCTTGATCTGGACTTTTAGCATTTCAGGGGTTAGTGACAACATCAGCTTGTCAGCTAGTGGATCATGGATAGTTTTTTTCTTTTCATAGTTCCTTCTCTTGTACATCAGGTATCTTTCCTTCAGTAGGATAATTAACCAGGACCAACTGTAAAATTAAAAAGTATTTCATTTTTTTTCTTGAAGAAAATAACTGGTAAAATCATTGTGTGATTATGTATATGAAGTCCTGTACCTCATATTAAGGAGTCTCTTGTATATGTTTTGTTCTTAGTCATCTTGCTCATCTCAGGAGAAGCTACATCAGCTGCCCTATCAGCCAACAGCAGATGAACTTCATTTCCTGACAAAGCATTTCAGTACAGAAAGCATCACTGATGAGGAAGGACGACAGTCTCCAGCAATGCGCCCCCGGTCTCGCAGTCTCAGGTGGCCGTTTGATCCTACTTAGGATACATTGAATTAATTTTCTCTAACTAGTTTTCAGTTGTCTGTTTGTGAGAACAACCACTGTTCAGAAAAATTATAGTATAAATTATGCTTCTAAGCCAGGATAGCCATCTTCTATCAACTGTGTACCTAGTGAAACTTTAATATATTCACACACTTCTTTTGAGAATTTGTATGCCACATAGATTAAAAAATAAATTAATGTATATATTCGATTATAAGTCGACCTCATGTATAAGTCAAGGACAGGCTTTGGGGCCAGAATTATGGATTTTGATGTGACCTGTGGATAAGTTGAGAGTAAAACTTAGGGGCATGTAACAAAAAATGTAAAGGACAAAACAAAGGAAAGTGATACCAAAAAAACTTACAAAATTCCAGCAATCATAAATGTCTGTGCTCACCTTAAAGGCTGGATGGATGAGGAGAGAACTATAGTAGATCATGACTGTGTGATGTGTGTGGGAGGTCACCAGGCACAGGCAGGACTAAGTCAATACAGAAATGAAGAAATGAAAAGGCAAAACAAGGAAAACAGTGAATATGTTAGCAGTCATTAATAGCTTTTAATTTTACTTTGATACTTTTGCCTGATTTTAACCTAGAAAAGCTGACAAACATGCAAAAATGTCTTATTCACATCCTTTAAAGCCCATCTCCTCTTGGCACTCCTTTGAGGGGAAGGAGCAAAGAGCAGCCATCACTACCATTTTCCCACCTCAACAATCAAAAAGGTCAGAAGTAACACTGCAATGAAGAGTGTAGAGGGTTTGTGCTTCTTTTAGGTGCTCCCTGGGCCTATTAATCTCTCACCTTTCACCACTCTACTCAGAGAAAGGGAATGTTCATAGTTCATATTTATTACAATCATAGACCAGCACAAGAGAAAGGGGATGGTTGCTTTTTTTGATAAGAGTTAAAGTACAGTTGCCCCTCTGTTTTCGTGGACTTAAAGTCCATGGTCTGCACTTTACACAGACCAGCAAGAGGGGAGGCTTAAAATGGCACGCGCATGTGGCTGTGCATGGAAGCACTGCCCCCATTCAAGCCTATGGGGCTTGATTATGTGTGATATTTCATTTTTGCGGGGGGGGGGGGAGACGACGGACGGGACGGATCCCCCACGAAAATAAAGGGGTGACTGTATAGCATCTGAAATTTTGCATCAAGTGGACCCAGGTTTTTTGAGTCAATTTTTTGACTAAAATTTCTAGACTTATATATGGGTATATACAGTATTTACTCCTCTGAAAAACTTAGAAATTGTATTGCTTTTTTGTGGGTTTTTCAGGCTGTGTGGCCATGTTCTAGAAGAGTTTCTTTCTGACGTTTCGCCAGCATCTGTGGCTGGCATCTTCAGAGAGTTGCTTTTGTCATGAACATTATAGTCATGTACTGGCAGACTTGAGGCAAAAAATGCAAAACTTCAGTGTAAAACAGCAGGCTTTATTAAGAAGCCAGAGCAGTTCAGAATATGTCAATGTTGCTAGGACTGAGGTGATTTGGTTAAACAGAATAATAATACTACAAAGTAATTCAAATCATTTCATGTGCTCAAACCTCATTTGTCATAAAAGCAAAATACTTCCATTCCCAGACCACCTAGTTATTTTCTCTTGTACTAGGCATTCCCACAGCACTGACCCTGGCACTTCACAGTCTTTATCACCTCCCCTTCACATCTGCTTGTTAGCCATCCCTGAGCTAGATGATCATTGCCTTTCACCCAGCACCACCAGCAGGATATACCTCAGTAACATAAAACAAAAGCAAAAGGCAAAGCTTAATTAACTAACAAGCATAGCAGGAACTTGTGGGACCCAGATCCTAGTTGCTTTATACATGAGGAACAGCAACATTCAAATTAAACTAAATTATTTCCTACTTTTTGTGGCAGAGGGTAGCCACTGGGGGACTGGTGTGAGACCAGGGTTGGAATCCCCACTTAGCCATGGGTGACCTTGGGCAAATCATACTCAGCCTCAGAGGAAGGCAGTGGCAAGCCCTGTCTAAAAAATTCTTGCTGAGAAAAAAACATGATAGATTTGCCTTTGGTTCACCATCTATTGGAAATGACTTGAAGGCACATAACAACAGTGTAGAAAGGAATATTTGGAAAATTAAAACCAAAGTTCAAGAGAAAATATAATTCTAATTTGGAGGAGTCAATTAAGCAAGTAAATGTAATTTCTATGTGAATTACTTCATTCTCCTTGCCAGGCTATTTGAGTCATGGCATTACATAGCAGCATCTGATGCTTGGTGATAAAATAAGAGAAAACCGCATTTGTTGATACCCACATTCTAATCTCTGTTAAGATTTAAAATCTGTCATTTTAAGTAATAGTTCCTAAGTGTTTTCCTAAGCTGATTTACTAAGAAAATTTTGTAGTTGTAGTTTCTTCATGATCTTTTCTTACTTGGTTAAGCAACTCAGAGGTGGCATTACTGACATTGGATCTCATAGCCTATTGCGTTTTTTATAGCATGGATGATATCTTTCCAATACTGATTAAGAGAACAGCATTCCCACTAGATGTGGGCAAATGTGCCTTTTCCCTACCGCTATCAAATAGTTGTTAAAATATTATAGAAATTCTACATTTAACACATATATAGATTATTTTATAAAAAAATATTGAGGTTAAGTCTAATATATGCTAATATAACTAATATTTGTGCAAGTTGAGTAGGTGGCAGTATAAAATTTGAAAAACCAAATAATATTTCCTTCCCCCCCCCCCCCCCCCCGCCAGTTCCAGTTAGCATTCCAGAGTTAATTGTTTTTTTTGGGGGGGGGGGGAAGCAACTATTGTTTCAATTAGATTTTAAATTCTTAACTTTTTTTTCCTGCAGTCCTGGCCGTTCTCCAGTATCGTTTGATAGTGAAATAGTAATGATGAACCATGTGTACAAAGAAAGATTTCCAAAGGTAAGAAGTAAAACTTGGAGCAGTCTCTTCAGTTAGTTTAATAAGGTAGTTTAAGAAGAATGTAAGAGGAAATTTAAAATAGTAACCTATATTTGATGATATTGCAGTTACAATAGGCCCTTGATATCCACTGTGATTTGATTCCAGCAATTCCCATGGATACCAAAATCTGTGGATGCTCATGTCCCATTAAATACAATGGTGCATAGTAAAATGATGTCCCTTATGTAAAGATGGCAAAGTCAAGGTTATATATCTCTATCTCTATCTCTATCTCTATCTCTATATCTATATCTATATCTATATCTATATCTGTATAAATTTTGAAGCTCTGGATGGTGGAATCCGTGGATAAAAAAATTTGTGGATATGGAGGGCCAAGTGTATTTTGATTTATCTTTCCTAGGAAGAGGGCCTTGAAAATGAAAGTGAAAATGAAAAATTGTAACTCAGTTATTTTTGGTAATCAATATCAATTTAAATTAGATTTTCATTTAGAAGACAGAGACTTGTAAGGGTTTGATGGCATGAGGCAATTAGCTTCTAATTTTTAGAATGTCCTCCCCAGACAGATTTGGGATGTTCCCTCATTATTAAAGGACAGTTAACATTCCTTTGTTCTGAATAAAAAACTCTTAATTCAACCCTGTCCCTGCTTATCTGTTCATTTCATTCATTTTTGTTTTCTTGATTGCCTGTCTTTTTTTGTACCATTTTCTTATTTTTATGTTCTAAATGCAATTAATTTGTTTATTTCATTTGAAATGTATACACTGTGTAAGCTGACTACTTTTTATGGTGAACAAGTGGCATTTAACTGAAATAAATACTATTTACTTGTTCTACTGGATCTTACCTGTCAGTCTCCAAGTAAATCAGTTGGAGTGATTAAGATGCAGTAGCATCTTAATTTTTTCATGTGCTTACAGATTTTATAGACATACTCATCCATCATTGTGCTTCCCCATACTCTTGTTGGTTTGAGGGAGCCAAATGATACAACTTGAATATTCTTAATTGAAAAATTGAGCTTTTCTTTCTCAAGCAGCAGCTTAAGGAAGGAGAGTTAAATGAATGGAAATATTAATGTCTCCTCACCTAGTCCTACTGTTCTGCTTAAATGTGGGGCTTCCTGGGGCTTCTTTGAAGTAAAAATAAAAACTTCAAGGTATTACTGATAGGTGTGTACTCCTATATAATACGTAGTTTGGCCATTTTAGGTGTTTGGCCTGCAGATCTCACCCTGTTTGACATCAGGTTTTCTTGGTAACTTTAAATTCTTGTGCCTTCTTAAATCCCTGCATCTTTTATCTGGGAATTGTATCATTCAGCCTTGTGACACTTAATTATAATATTTATGAATTTTGTTATTGTGGAACAAAGTTCCCTATCTCTGTTTTGTCACAATTCCAAAATATTCATACATAACCAGTGGTCTATAGATTTTTAAAATAGCAAATGCCTGTGATTATTCTTTGACACTTCTTAGGCCACAGCCCAGATGGAGGAACGACTGGCAGATTTTATTGCGTCCAGTGCACCAGAGAATGTACTGCAGCTAGCAGATGGAGTTCTAAGTTTCATTCATCATCAAGTTATTGAGTTGGCCAGAGATTGCCTGGATAAATCACGTGAAGGACTTATTACGTCTCGGTACTTTTATGAATTGCAGGAAAACCTTGAGAAACTCCTACAGGATGTAAGTATTATTATTGTTATTGTTATTTCAACAGCATGTTGTCTTATACACTACAAAAACTAGCTGAATTCAGAGGGCAGTCTTCAGCCACCTACTTGTGATTAGATGGAATAACATATTTAATGGCAATCCTTATGCACTTTTGACTAGTGTGCTGAGATTGGCATGCTTCAAACAGGAAGCATCTGACCATTTAGAGCAAGTAGGTCAAGACACTGGCAATAGAGGAAATCATAATTTAAGCTTGAACCAATTTCCTGACCTTCAAATGCCTCAGATTTCAGAGGGGCAAAGATGGGTTTTAATGCAATCCTCTTCTTTCCACTCTTGAATGCTGTTTCAGCTGGAGGGGGATGGAGGTTGGTATTTTTTAATTGTTTTTCTAAATTAGTTTCAGTTCACCACATCCATGAAAAGATTAGTTAGTGGAAGGTAATATACGTTAAGAGGTACATGCTAATATACCAAATACTTTAGGACAGAGGAGATTGCTGCAGGAATATGTTGCTGAAGATACTCTTTCCCATTCTCTTCCTATTTTCTTTGCTTTTAAATAAATTCTGTCCAAATTTATTATGTAAATTTCCTTCTTATTAGACATGCCACTTGTAATGCAGGGTTACTATAAGTCAGTGGAATTATGCAAGGTATCATAGACAAATTCTTGATTAAAATATGCCTATGACACCTTGCATAATTCCACTGATTTATAGTAACCCTAGATTTGGTGAGAGATAAAATAGTTGAAGAGAATGGGTACAACCCAGTCACAGTGAAGCATTTTAATTCCTTTGGTTTCCCTAAGACATCTGAGCTTATGCTTGCATCTTTACTGTTAATAATAATATTAATAATATTTTTTTTAATTTATATCCCATCCCTCTGTCATGCAATCGAGGCGGCTCACAACAATTTAAAAATATTAAAATACCATCCAAATCCCACAGCCCCCCCCACCCCTTAATAAGAATTAAACAATTTTTACATTAAAACAAATAGATGCTATAAGAGTTCTTATTGTGGCTGGACTGGATCTGTGTGGTTATACTTGTAAACTGAAATGTGATAGAAATAGGGAATCCAAAAATAAAAATAAGCTGCACATCAAATTCATCTCAAAAGAGTGAAATGCAGATATTTAAATGTATATTTTACGTTTGCTTTTTTTTAGGCAATAAAAGTCCTCTGTAGATGTTCCTGTATGGGAGACACCACTGTGCAGAGTTATACATGTATTACAGTAGCCTTATGTAGCCCACTCAAACAGAAATCTTAATTAGAACTATTGTTCTTGTGCAGGTGTCTTGGTTCTTGTCTGTGGAGTTTGGCTATCTTGGTCTGTATCAATATATTAGCTCAATTACACAATTGTGACTTGAATATCACTACTGTTGGTCCTGGTATACCCAAAGGGAGGACAGCGATTTTAATTTCATGCTTTAGTGGATACAGTTAGTGACGGATGAGTCTTTCAGATAAAGGAATCACTTTGTAAATTGTCCATTTCTACCTCCAATATGTATGTCACTGGAAACAACTTTGTTTCTATAAGCGAATAGCAGCAGCTTCAGACCTTAACCCTTGTGCTTACCTCAGCCCCTCCCTTTAAGGAGAGAAAAATCTCTGAAATGACACCTACAACCATCAGACAAGTATGTTGTCATTGGAGCTGCTAATTAGATGGCATGCATCATACCAAGGGAAGTGAAAGATAGGCAGCTATTCGGTATATAACCCACGTATCCAAGATGCAGTAAAAGTGGGATGTATTCTAAACAAAGCATTTGGAGCAATGTCCAGACTATCCAGTGAGAGAAAGAAAGAAGTAAAACAGATTTTATTCAGGATTCTGGAGCTGCAGTGCTGGGCAGATATCATGGCTGAGTGGCTCCTACAAGTTGTGTTTGATTTTTGTAATCTCTTCTTACTGTGTTGTGTGCTTTCATTTTTTGATTTAGCTTAGATTTAAACTATGCAGTATAAATTACATATTTAAATGTATTTTAAGCCTTTTTTCATGATTCAGAACTGAAAAAAATGTTTTTAAAGTACTAATAAAACTTTCAGTTAACTTTTAGATGCAGCAGTTTTTAGGTGCTTTTTCACATCTGGTTTGGACATTTAGATTGCATGAAAAAAATTCCTAAACAGTTGTTTTCAGCAAACCCTTCACTATTGGTCAATGGAAGTAACTTTTAACATTTAAAATAATTGATATTTCTTATACATATCCTATCAATTTATGTTAGGTTTTAATTAGTTTATGAATTATGGGGAAATAAATTGTTAAAAATAAATGATGTAAATTACAAGGTCCAAGCTAAATCAGTCAGAGCTGATGTGAATTGTAGCTTTTTTCTTCAGTGGGTGGTGAACTGAAATTTATTGTTTGCTTTATTTCTTAATTTTCTTGTTTGAAAACTACTATATATTGCTTTTATGTAGATTATAAAGCATCTCTTTGATATGTCATTGTCTCTATTTACAATATGAATTCAAAGACTAAATTATCCTTAATTTTAAAACAGTGTTTCTAGTAATTGAGCAAAGTTTAATAGTTTTTTCCGTAAATAATCAGGTAATATATGTCTTGTCTGTATATAGTTTTTATTTCTTTTAAATTATTGTTCTATTCTTGCTGGTAGAAGTAGTTCTACTCTTGCTGGTTGCTGGCACATTTGTTCATTTCTTCATTAAATTCATGTTGGCAGGAACTTAGAAAACTCAATGTTGCCATCCTTCTGGTCTCTGAACTCTACTTCTGACATTATTATGCCTCTACTTGTCTTTAACACCTTTAGAGTAATGCGCAGTAGTGGAATCTTGTTTATTTATCAGATAGCCTTTGTGCTAATCAAGGAGGATGAAAAATTGAGTCTTTAATCCTCCTTCTATGTAGGTCAAACATACATAGGAGAGTTAGAGTATTATATATGAGTATAAGGGAAGAACTGGACTAAAACCAGTTGTTAGTTCCAACTGAAATAGACTCATTGAACTGATATAACTTAAAGCCATGTATAGGTACGTCTCATTGATTCATTTGATATATTCTATTTTGGACCAACCATAGGAGTTAGCTCATTGAGCTGAAGTAGTCCCCAGTGATTTCTTGATCCATAGGGAGCATTTTCATCATTATATTATATGTATAGCTTTACAGTTTATACGTGTGTATCTTGAGATTCATTGAATGTCCTGAATTACAGAATGCAACCTCTTCCCTCTCCCTCCCTTTCTTTCTTTTTCTCTCTTTTAAGGCAGTAATAGGAGTAACCAGAGAAAAATTACCAACAAAACTAAATGTAAAGCCAAACTTAAAACACTAAGATTGTAGAATAGAATATATATAAATAATGTTAATTGAAAACTTTGTAACATTCCCCTCAATTCATTGAGTTTATTGATGTTGCTTCCGATGTACTGTATTTTCCGGCGTATAAGACGACCCCCATTTTTTCCAGTCAAAATATAGCGTTTGGGATATACTCGCTGTATAAGACGACCCCTCTTCCAACACACACCAAATAAAATTTTTAAAAAAAGAACCCATGAGATTTGATTTCAATCTGGTGATTTTAATTCAAATGCTCGTGGCATGCAGGTACTTAGCAGGAAAACTGTCACTTA
>CM034706.1:200463924-200476899 GCA_020142125.1 Phrynosoma platyrhinos | reverse complement strand
GTTTTAAGGACTGTTAACAACATATCCATCAACATCAATTTCAACATCGGCAACAATAGGGACTAAAAGAAAGCTCATAGTATGTTTAGGCTCAGGTAGTAGTATGTTTATGCTCAGGTAGGTGATACTGACCAAGTTAGAAATATTGAGGAAATAATCAGTATTAAAAACTTATTTTAAAATATTTTAATATTTAGATTTTTTTAAATATGTTAAATCAGATTTTAAAACATTTTAGCAACTATTCCTGTTGCTTTAAATATACAATAGTGTGTATTGCATTGTGTAGCAACATAAAGATGGAGCCTAGGAGATCAATCCTGCCCTAACCATTTCATGGTTTTATGATCCCATCCCCACTCTTCCCTGTTGACCATCCTTTTAGATTAAGCATTGACATTTGCTGTTGGTTGCTGTTCTCAGTGAATATAGTTTTGCCAAAGACAGGATTACACAAAAATCTGGCTGCTTTTACATCTGTTCCCCATCCATAAGATAGAGGGAAATAGACTTCTTTCTGGGTAACTGTGTCTCTGGAAGACACAAGAAAATGTTATTTCCATTTTTTTTAATGTAGAAAGATACATAATGTAAGTGATATATATAAGTGTGCCATTGCTAAGTTATGCTGTGAATTGTGATATTTGGTTCTGAATTTGAATATTTGATAAATGCATATTTTCAAGATAAATTATGCACTTTATTCACACACACCCCCCATCATTCTTAAAATGAAGCTACATATTTCTGTTTTGGAAATCAGATTAACTGTTGTCTTTTTATATCCTTGAACTTCAGGAGTTTGATCCCGAAGAGTTCTACCATCTGCTAGAAGCTGCAGAAGGCCATGCCAAGGAAGGGGAAGGCATTAAATGTGACATTCCTCGTTATATTATCTGCCAGCTGGGCCTCACCAGGGATCCCCTGGAGGGTGCGGACTTTCCCTTTCTATTTTTTAAAGATATGTATAAAGCACAAGTAGTCTAAGATATGTCTGTTGTTCATTTTGTTTATTTGCTAACATTTACAAATGCATTGCACACTTAAGTATTATGTAATTTACTAGAACTCATTAAGATTACATTCTTATTTAGCAATATACCTATACATATACATACATACATAGCTAAATGATTCCATTTGAAATGGACACACACCCAAAACACGTGATGCAGAAATTAATGTACCTTCTTACTTGTAACAAGGTACATTAATTTCTGCATCATGTGTTTTGAGTGTGTGTCTATTTAAAATGGAATCATTTAACAATTAAAATTCTTGATGCATTTGCTGCAACATAGTTTTATTTAGGGTGATAGAACCCTGAAAAAATGGGATAAAACCATTCCTAACTCTGTATAAATTGTAGCAAAATAATTGGATATCAAACAGTCTGCCTTTGTGGTACTACAGAATATGTTATATGGAGCTGCATCACATGTTTTTACAAATGTACAGTATGAATACTGTGAGCTAAATCAAGTTGCTTTCTCAACTAAACTATTCCTAAGATATAAACAGGGTGTGTATAAAGACTCCATTTATTTGCCAAATATTTAAAAATTATCTTTGAAGAAATGTGGAGATTTTATAAACATGCTACAAAAAGAAATTCATTTTTATTGCAAAGTCATTTTTTAAAAAAATGTGCTGATCAGTGATGAGAATGTACTTTGGTGAAAATTTTCCATTAAGAAGTCACACAAGTCACCATCTTCTTTGCACCTTGGCTTCATATACTGACTTCTTCAGTCATCTTGGATATGGGAGCTGCATAATGGGTGTTGGACTGCAAGTGGATGAAGGAATGTGGTTGTTTAACGTTACATCCTAAAAATGTGTATTTCTGCCTCCCTTTGCCCCAGAAATGGCCCAGTTGAATAGCTATGACAGTCCAGATACTCCAGAGACAGATGATTCTACTGAGGGAAAGGTAAATGAATTAAAAGATGAGTTCTATAATACAGTAGCAGGTGTGTATTAAAGGATCATTTTTATTAAGATATTAATAAACTGTTCATAAATATAGTCACTTTTAATAGTGAAAAATACTGTTTTACTGATAATATTTTAAATTTATTAGAATGTTTTGACTAGATCATCTTCTAATGTTATAACTAGAATTATTTTATATTTGAAAGTTTTGTTAGAGCAGCCACTTGAACTGAACTTAAAAAAGATCCATACCTATAGAGTGAAATGTTGAAATGTGTTTCTTCTTCCCAACCCCCTGAGTGAAGTTCTGATTTCTTTAATCTAAGTAAAAAATATGTTAAATGGTCTAGGACAAAACAGCTTGAACAGATATTTTCGAAACAATATATCTTATATTCAGAGATAATTCCAAAACAACACTGCTTAAATATGTTTTAAAAAGACTAATGGTAAAAGGAAAGTGAAAATTATTTCTTGTGTTTTCAGAGCCATGGAGCCACTGTGCAAGTAAAAAAAACTCCATCTGAAGAAGAATTTGAAACTATTAAACTTATTAGCAATGGGGCATATGGGTAAGAACATTAGACTTTATCAAGGCACAATAATGCACAGAAAGTGATTAATATAAAATATAATAAAAATAATATTTTACCATGGATATTGTGCTTTCTTGCATCCAAATGGTATATAGAGTTGAACCAGAAATTTTGCATTACTCATAATAATTCTTGATCCTAAAAGAAATTTCAAGTATCTACTTAACATTTCGGTAGAAGTAGAAAGAGGATAAATAACTCTTTGTCTTTCATTTTCTGCCTTTTGCTAGCTTTATGAACTAATCAAATAATTGAAACTTCAGAGAAATTCCTGGAATTCAGAATGTCTGGAGTATGCTCATGGCATCTCTAACATAATGCAATTTTCTTGTGTTATCTTAGTGCAGTGTTCTTAGTGCGCCACAGAACTACCCGCGAGCGTTTTGCAATGAAGAAAATCAATAAGCAGAACCTTATTTTGAGGAATCAAATTCAGCAAGCTTTTGTGGAGAGAGACATCTTAACTTTTGCAGAGAATCCCTTTGTTGTCAGCATGTTCTGCTCTTTTGAAACCAAGAGGCATTTATGCATGGTCATGGAGTATGTTGAAGGTATTGTTTTACCACTACAGAACTCACTTGATTGTAACATGGATCTTATATTTTGATGCCTGGAGCCCTGGTGGCGTAGTAGGTAAATGCCGGTACTGCAGCCACGCAATCACAACCACAGGGTTGTGAATTCAATCCCAGCCAAGGGCTCCAGGGTTGACAGCCTTCTGAGGTTGCTAAAATGAGTACCCAGCTTGTTGGGGGTGATTAGCTTATACATTGTAAACTGCTTAGGGAGTGCTTAAATGCACTGATAAGTGGTATAGAAATGTACTTGCTATTGCTATGAAAAATGGGTTACTTTATGGATTACTGTTGTGCACCCAGTTTCTGTAAATCTCTGAATTCCCATTAATTACTGTCCACAAGGATACAATGATAAATCCACATGGTTCCACAATGATATTAATTTGAGCCTAGGGGTAGACATTACCTTTAGATGGTTTTGCTCAACATGGAATGAAAACCAAGCCCATGAAGAACAGTTGAAGAAGTTGGTCTGTTTAGCCTAGAAGAGAGAAGACTGAGAGGCAATGTAATAGCTATTTTATAATATCTGAAGGGCTGTCACATGGAAGATGATTTTCTGCTACTCCAGAGGATAGGTTCTGAATCAATATATTGAAATTACAAGAAAGGAGGTTCTGACTAGAAATTAGGAAGAACTCCTGAAAGGTAAGGACTGTTTGACAGTTGGACTACATGGAAACATGGTAGGTTCTGTCCTTCACAGGAGGTTTTTAAATAGAGATTAAATGTCCACTGTCACAGGTGCCTTAGTTGTCTGTTTCAGCATTGAAAGTGTGTTGGACAAGATAGATCATCATTGGTTTACCTTCCAGCTTTATAGTTCTGTGATTATATGGTTATATTTACTCTTAAAGCTATATTGATATCTCATTCTGGGGGTTATGTGCAAAGTAAGAAGTTGGAGAATGTTCACAGATACAAATCTAAAAACATGCACCTTGCATAGTTATAGAGATATGTTTTTCAAGGCCAGCAAATTAACATAAGTCCAGACAAAACTGGAATTCAGTGGTTGATGGAAGATACTGTAATTTGAGGAATAGCAGATTATTTATTCTGTACTCTTATTTCTGAAATTTCAGGTTGACTGATGTCTAGCATTTTTTTTTTTTTTTTTTTTTTTTTTTTACTAACTACGGCCTCAAACAGACAGGGCAAAGGGAGTGGCCAGAGACTGCTCCTGCCCCAATCGGCATGGGACTGTGATGCCCGCACGCGCCTGGCCCTGATCTGAGTTGCTGCTGTGTTCCAAATGGGATGCTGGCAAAGAGCAGAGAACATTTACTCTTTCTCTACTAATTTTCCAGCCAGATTTTCCTGGCCGGGTGTGCTCTCCACACAGCTTCTGGTCACTCTGGGGGTGTGTATCATCTAAACTCCATGCCCCAGAGTGGCTGGAAGTCACATTTTACTTCCTGTCTGTTTCAGGCCTACATTTATCTTGAGAACTGATCCTTTTAAAATAGGTTTTAACTTTACGATACCCATTTGTGCATTTATAGTCCAAACAAATGTACTTGGCACAGAGTTAACCTTGATGACTTTGCAGAAGCTTCACATAATGCAAAGAATGGGTTCCCATATTCTTATAAAGTGGATGCTAAGTACAATCTTCAGTCTTTTACTGCCTACATTTTGCTTGTTTTTAAAATCATAGAACAGGGGTAGGCAACCTTTCCCCTTTAAGGGCTGAGGGACTTCAGGCCAACATGGCTGAGGCTTCTGGGAGCTGAAGTCCCTTGGCCCTTAAAGGGTAAAGGCTGCCTACCCTTGTCATAGAATCATGAAATCATAGCATTGGAAAAGGCCTCATGGTCCATCAAGTCTAACCCACTGCTCAGAGCAGGATCTCCAGCTAAAGCATCCTTAATTGGTAGCTGTCCAGACTCTTTCGAAGACATCCAAAGAAGGGGACACCTCACTAGGCAATTGGTTACATTGCTGAACCACTCTTACTATCAGGAAGTTCTTTCTAATGCAGTCCTGTTGTGACTTACATCAGAGTATTGAATGCAATGGTACTTAACATCTCAATATACAAATATAGGACTGCAGGGTAACAATTTGAATTTTGTCAGCTTGGGGTGCTGACTGATAACTAGCACAAATGTTCTTCACCTTTTTATGCTCTGTATTCACTGTAAACCAGGAGGAGATTGTGCAACTCTTTTGAAGAATATTGGAGCTTTGCCTGTTGATATGGCAAGGATGTATTTTGCAGAAACTGTTCTGGCGCTGGAGTATCTCCACAATTATGGCATCGTCCACCGTGACCTAAAGCCTGACAAGTACGCTTTTAGCTTCTCATGTTTGGACCTGTAGTTGCAGCTGTCCATGCTAAAAATAGTTATAGGAACAATGTGTGCCATTTTCTGTCTTCTGTGAGGTTTACCATTTTATTTTTGTTTTTGTTCTTGTTACTGAGGCACTTTATGGTAGATGTCATATTGTGATTACCTAAAATATATATTTCAAAATCTCATAAAGAAAGCTTTAAATGGAAAGTGGGAGTACATTTAAAGTGTATCAAACATTTTCATTGTCAAGTATAGCAAGAAATAATCAAACTTTACTAGCCATTAAAAATACAACCTAAACATGTGATATAATTTTAAAACAGATAGACTTTGAATGTATGTTGTGTTGTATCCAAATACAATCAAATAAGAGACCCACTGAAATCAGTGGAGCTTGTCTCACTGATTTAATTGATTTTAGTGGGTTAGCCATAAGCATGGCTGACTCAGTGTATATGCATTAGATGTAATTAGACTGAGATCTTGCTCAACATAGACACTGAAATTTTGTGGATCAGCTTCCAGCCACATAAGTGCTCATGCTGACTTTGAGATTCCTGAGTGGCCTTATGCCTAAATATCTCTTCTCCTAAAAGGTCTCATATTCAGAACAGCATTACATTTTTACCTAGGTTACACTCCTGGGGAGATTACAACTCTGGATGAAAGAGTTAACTCCCTGCCCACGCCTGTGGACAGAAGCGGTTCTTGATGACACTTGGTGCCATCAGTCCAATTAACATTTTTCTTCCAAATCTAACTGTCACATTGCAGGTTGGGAGTTGGCAAGGTTGAACTGGGGAAACTGTAGGACAAATCAAAAGGAACCACAGGTCACTGTTTCCTTATCTCTTTTTAAAAAAGATATTGTATTGAAGGATTTGGATATGCAGATATGATGTGTGAAACATTTTTGATACTTTAAAAACAGAATCTTTTCATCTTGTCACTTCATGCATCTGAATAAATTAATCTTTCTTTAAAGTATCTAGATCTCCATTAGTTGTCATCAGCATACATTCACATTAGGAGACCTTTGCTGGCAAAGTCAGTTATGCCTACATTGAATTAAACACATAGCAGTTGAATTGGTGGTATTAATTCTTCAGAAGTCTACTTTATGATAACTAAAATTCAAAGACTAAAAGTTTATATATGTGTGCTTTTGAAATTTTGCTTCCTTTAAATACTCAGCAAGGATAATCTAGTTTTCAACTCTGTCTCTTGAAATACTTTCTTTGCTGTATCAATGAGTTTTTAAAGTAATCATTTTATCAAGTGTCAGAATCAATAAAAGGATGGCACTGTAATTTGCTTGACTTTTCAGAAGCAACTTTCTAACACTGATTTGTGTTCCATTTCTTTCAGTCTTCTCATAACTTCAATGGGTCATATCAAGCTGACTGATTTTGGTCTCTCTAAAATTGGCTTAATGAGTCTGACAACCAACCTGTATGAAGGTCACATTGAGAAAGATACCAGAGAATTCTTGGATAAGCAAGTAAGTTGAACTTATAATTTTGAAACCTCTGTGAATAAATTGCATACAGGTATGCCTCAGTTAACAAAATAGACGTGTTCCTATTCATTACAGCTTTAACAGAAAAGTTTAGTTCTAGGAGGTAGAAGTAATATAGAAAGAACAGGAATGGGTTCCTACTGCACTAAAAATAAGATCAGTTCAACATGTTTCAACATACATTTTATCCAAAATTAACAATATACCCATGAGAAATGAAACAACAAGATCAGGGAAAGCCTTGCAAAAGTAAACAAACATATTTAAACCCTCTAGAGACTCACTTAAAAGTTTCTTCCAAAATGAATCCAACAATGACTTTTTCTTTCACCAGCCTCTTATGAGTTCCACTTTGCTTGTGAAACTTGTAGATCTATGCTTTTTGAAATGTTGGAAGCTAATGTGCTGTCCTACTTTCCCTCTCTGTTTTTACTATTCATGCTCAGTAAGGAGTTCTTGAAGCAGCTGCTGTTTACCTTGTCTGTTGTATGTAGGCACACATAGGTGCTATATAATATAATAGAGTAGAATCCCATTCTTTCTCAGCTCAAGCTTTATTGCATTGTTTACTGCAGACATGGTGCTACAATTCAACACCAAAAGTACTAAGCCCTCTTTCACCATCCTCATAAGGATGATGCTGCTGTAAAGCTTGCAGCTGGACAGAGGACAAGAAGGAGAAGGAGGTGTAAAAGACTTTGTAAAAAGGAAGTTTTTTGTCTGTGGGCTGAAACAGATGGCCCAGAAGGAGTGGCCAGAGGCTGCCCTGGTCCCAATCGGGCCAGGACCACATTGACTGCATGGCCCACTGGGAGGAGCAGATTATATCCACTCCTAAAAAGTCCGTCTCCTGCCTCCTCAGAGCAGCTTGCAGACTCTTGGGTGTGTGTGTGTGTGTGTGTGTGTGTGTGTGTGTGTGTGTCATTGAACACCATGCCCTGAAACAGCCAGAAGCCTCTTCTTTTGGCCCATCTGTTTTGGGTCTTTGTTAACTGAGGTGTGCCTGTACTCTTTTCTTCAGCAAGGGTGTTCAGTACAGGCTTTGTGACTTTTATGACTCAGGAATAGAACAAATTTATTTAAGGTCCTTGATAATATTGATCCATATTTATTTAATAATAATAATAATAATAATAATAAATATTTATTTGATACCCCGCCCCTCTGAGCGCAATCGAGGCGGCTAACAAGATAAAAACATCATACAAGCATACATTTAAAGTACCTGATAATTCAATTATAGACAGAGTACCATTTGGACTGTAAAGTTAGATTCATCCTGATCATTCTTTAAAAACATTTTTGTAAATGTACAGATTTGTGAATGTTTGTCTTCTTTTGGTTAGGTTAAACAGGTGTATGTGTGTACTTGTTACATATCTTAACAAATACATTTTCTTCCTGAAAAGAACTTCATCTGTAAATTTGCAAAATTTTGTTTTCAAATTTTTTTAGATCCTTCTTGGGAAAACAAATCATTTATATAATGTGTTGTGTCCCACTACTCTATTGAATTTTGATTGTGTCCTATTATTTGGAATATTTCCATTAGGAAAGATCATCTAGCTGTTTTGAGCTATGCGGCACAGCATCATTAAATTGCTCCGTAGAGGGCCGGGCTATAAATAAAATTTATTATTATTATTATTATTATTATTATTATTATTATTATTATTATTATATTAAATATATATAGGTTTCTTTCTACATTAAAGATTTCCCCCTCTTCCATTTCCAGGTTTGTGGGACTCCAGAATACATTGCCCCAGAAGTGATCTTGCGTCAGGGTTATGGAAAACCTGTGGATTGGTGGGCCATGGGAGTCATCTTGTATGAGTTTCTAGTTGGTTGTGTTCCTTTTTTTGGTGACACACCAGAAGAGTTATTTGGGCAAGTAATCAGTGGTATGTATGATGTGTTGAAAATCAGCAAGTGTTATCTGTCTGTATCTGTTGAATGGCTCCAAGACCACTTAACCAACATTCAAGTTCCCAAGAGTTTCCTGTAAAATACAATGAAAATAGTAAATATTATTGAAATTGTTGAAAGAGCAACAAGAAAGGACACATTGGATTTTGGAAAGCAGAATCAAAGGTTGTGCTTTCTTCCTGAAAATGTCAGCTGTCTGACTTGAAATTTGCAAGATCATCTGAGACATCAGGGCAGCTGAGCCAGTAGAACCTAGGCATATATCAGATTTGATATGAGACCTTGTAAGTTATGGTCATGTGGCTGATCTAATTTCAAAAAGAATGCAAGCTCACTGTAAGAATCATGTTGAACAGTCCAAAAATATGACTAGTTCAGCAATTACTAAGTAGCCAATCAGTTGCTTTTCAAGAATGTACAAGCAGGTTCTGAAAGCAATAGCTCTTTCTCTGTTTACCCAGGAAATAGGATTCAGAAGCATACAGCCTCTTGATCCAGATGTTCTATTTAGTTCTTATGTTTTCTTGTCCCATGATCTGGTAAAGTCTGTACACAACCTAGGGGTTGCACACAACCTTTCCAAATACAGTGGTACAACTTTTAGATACTCCTTTACCACTGATTTCCCTATGGTCAAGTCCTGTCAGTTTCACCTGTCAGGAAACTGCTTCTGCCATTTCCTCTGCCATTGCTTTTTCTGTGTCCTTGTCTCTTCTCCAGCAATTCCTCAAGCACCATTTGATATTCAATAGCCCCCTCATTTGATTCTCACTGCTGCACTTTTTTATGGCTACAGAAATGGCTACTGCCATTCTAACAACTTCCTGCTTAGTGATGTACAGTAATGCTCTGAGTAGAACCCTCTGAATACTGTCCTCTGAGTGTGGAAGCCAAATTTTATTCCAGCTGGTGTTCTGACAGACACTATCAATGGGTCTAACCTTCCTAGCCTATAAGCACTGACTCTGCTACTGAATAAGAGCCCAGCCTTTTAAAGTAAATTGGATAAAGTAGCTTGCAGTCATCTATTATCAGAGAAGACAGTGGAGGGTGTGTGTGAGGAAAATGAAAAAGGGAAATTAAACTAAAAATTAAAAGGAAATGTAATGGAAAAATAAATGGAAATGGAAACTACAAGTTAAATCAGTGCTGCTCTTTGCTTTTCACGTTCAGTGTATGTGAACTGAATGTCTGTGTAAACATATATATGTGACTGCAGTGGGCACCAATTTGGTCTTGTGGCTGAGAAGGTTGTAAGCCTTTGGTGAAATACTTAATCAGAACCTTTTCATAATTCCAAATATGTGTTGTATGCTGGACTACCTCATTTCTCTACTTAATGACAGAGCTTCAAGAGGCAGATTAGCAAGACAGCATTGCTTCCTGGTGATTCTTCTTTAGCAAGACCTTTTCTTCCATTATATTATATTATACTTATTTACCCAGAAATTCTGTAAGCTAGTTAGATGTGCTTCATTTGCTTTAAAAAAGCAACGTGAAGGGAAACAGCAAAATGTAGACTTGCAACTATAACTTTATATTCCAAAAAGCAAACCTTGGTTTTGCTATTTTATATAAGGGACACCATTTTACTATGCCGTTGTATTTAATGGGACTTGAGCATCCACAGATTTTGTTATCCACAAGGGGACCTGGAGCCAACCCCCAGTAGATGCTAAGGGCACACTGTATAATGAGTTAATATTCTTCATGGTCTCTGCGAATCACACAAATGGGTTATATCTGCGCATGCGCAGCAACTTTGGAAACTTCTGGAATTGCTAGGCAGAATTTTAGTTGCAGCTTTTTGGCGGTAGCTCCATCCATCCCTATAAAGCCCCTAGCATTCCCACTCTTTCTCAGTTCCTTTCATCCGCCGCGTTAGCAGCCTCAAAAGAACTTCACTCGTTGGAGTCGCTCTTCTTAGGCATTTCTGATACACTAATCAACCATGGATTGTTTGACCAACTCTTTTGGATTATCACCTCACTGCTGTTTTAGATTGTCTGACTTCGTCTTGTTTTACAGACTCAACTCAGGGCCTAAGCAGACTGCCAGAAATAGTGCACATTAAATTGAGGCACTGTCCTGGCTCAGTGCTAGGGAATCATGGGAACTGTATTTTATTGTGGCACCAGAGCTCTCTGACAGAGAAGGCTCAATGTCTCAGAAAAAAATACAATTCTCATGATTCCCTAGCACTGAGCCAGGGCAGTGCCTCAATTTAATGTGCACTATTTCTGGCAGTCTGCTTAGGCCCTCAGTCTGCTTTGGAAAATGTCTTCCCTTTCCTTCAAGCAATGCAGGAAGTGTGGGGGTAACATTCCAGGCTCGGATCCCCATTCCTCTTGCCTATTATGCTTGGGCAAGGGACACAATCCTCATACTTGTGCCTCTGTAGATCCATGTCTTGAAGATCCAAGTCTTGAAAAACTGTAGATCCAAGTCTGTAGATCCAAGTCTTGAAAAACAGGGACAAGAGACTGAAGGCAGCTGTCTATGAGCAAGCCCTGAGGCCCGCTTTGACTCCGGCCCATGGAAGTTCTTCGGAGTTGGAGAAGAAGAAGGTGGCCGACAAGAAAAAAGCTGGCTCTCATAAGAAAGTTTTTAAATCTGAGAGCACGGCTAATAAGGAGAAGGAAAAGGGCCCCAAAAAGGCTAGATCTGAGAGAGGTCACTCTCCAGAGGAACACAGGGCCAAGAAGACCTCCAAAAGGAGGCATTCTGCTGAGTAGGATAGAACTGCTGAACTGGCCCTCAAGAAGGCCCTCCCGCCTTTGGGAGATGCTTCAAGACCAAGAGAGACTGAGAAATCTGTTTCCAAGCTCAAGACCCCTCTGGTGCCGGTAGCCTTGGGCTCTCTTGTTCCATCTATCTCTAAAATAATGGCTGCAGTAGAAGAGGAGCCTGGGCTGGTCGTTGACTCCGAATCGGAAGGTGAACTCCATGAGGAAGTCCCTGTTCTGACCCCTCAGGTCTCAGCCTTTTTCCAGACCGAACATGCTCGGGACCAAGCCATCGAGTCTCTTACCCACTGGGATTGAGGCACTCTCGGGATCGAGGCCAATGATGTGGCTCAGGAAGACCTTCTCCTTCAGTCCTTTCCTAACCTGGTGTTCGATCAAGGTTCACAGCCCATTGATCCAGAGGTCTTGCCCATTGATCAAGAGGCCTTGCGGTGCCAGATGGCCGTTCCTCTCCAACAGCAAGGGATCATGTCCCAGGCCCAGGTACGCAGGTTGGCTTCTCAGGACCCATTGATGCCTCTGGTCTGCAGGCAATCTCTTCAACAGAGACCTCTGTCCAAGACACCTCAAGGCTCACCTCGGAGGTTGTGATCCATCTCCCCACAGTCTCAAGACTCTCCTCAGTCCTAAAATTCCCGCTCATCCCATTCATGATCTCTGTCTTCCGAGCTGGGCCAACAGTCTCCACTCCATCTTCCGGCCTCACCTACTGATGATGTCAGGTCTTTCACGGACCAAGTTGTCCAGATGGATAATGCGCTGGACATCAAGGTTGTCAAGACGGATGATGCGGCACTTGACTCTATTGAAAGGAGAATCCATTGCAAAGTCCCCAATCTGCCAACCTTGGGGTTTCTTCCTTCCGTAGAGAAGATTGCGCAACATTCTTGGTCCACTCCAGCCACTATTCCATCTACATCCTGCAAGATCAAGAATCTGTACATGATCACACCTTCATCATCTTCTTGGCTCTTCGAGCACCCGAGACCCAACTCCGTGATTGTCGAAGGGGCTCAACTCCAGTCCACTCTGAAGATGTCAACCTCGCCAGTGGACAAGGAGAGCAAGAAGATTGATGGTCTTTCGAAACCAGATAAAGATTTAACAGATCCAGGATCTGCGAATTCACACAAATCCCACCCATTCTCCCCCTCATTCATGTCCTGCTCACTTAACATGTTCTTCATAAGCTGTTTTGGCAGCGAACTTATGAAACTGAGAAAGAGCAGGAACGCTAGGGGCTTTATAAGGATGGTTGGAGCTACCGCCCAAAAGTTGCAACTAAAGTTCTGCCTAGTGATTTCAGAAGTTGCTGCGCATACACAGATATAACCCATTTTTGTGAATTCGCAGATGACCACTCGAAGAAAT
>CM034706.1:200410438-200463623 GCA_020142125.1 Phrynosoma platyrhinos | reverse complement strand
TGGCCTCAGGCTGCATTATTTCTGGCAGTCTGTAAAGGCCCTATGTCTTGGATTCAGAAGAAGTGGGAAGCGCTTTGATTAGTTTATGATGATCCCCACCCCTTCATTTATATGTTTTCCCTTTCTCTGCAGCCTCTGTACTGTATCTGTCAATGAGAGGTTTCCCAGTTGTAGGAATGGCTTTTATTGGGTATGGAAGATTGGGGTAGGAGCAGGAAAGTCCTGTTTTAAGAACAAAATTCTGTTCATAGTTTAGGTTCAGCCCCTGAAGTAGCATTTTAGCCCAATCTAACCTAAGTGTGATTTCTATAGATGAAATTGGCTGGCCAGAAGGAGATGAGGCTTTACCTCCAGATGCACAGGACCTCATTGGTAAACTTCTCCGCCAAAACCCCTTGGAAAGAATGGGAACAGGTACAAACTCATTTTTATAAAAATGGTCCCCTGGAACACTTAAATACAAGTAGAGCTTGTTTTAAAAGGGAGAAACCTTTGTTGACCAAATAATTAACCTTCTCAGTTACATAATGTTTCCTCTGTGAATAGTATAATGGCCATTAGGAGCGTGAACAGTTCTGTACAGAAGCATCGCATTTCTGGAACAAGAGTGCAGTACATGATTTTTGCCATTCCTAACTTGTTACAATGAACACAACATTCCATCTTCCAGCAGCTCAACTCTGTATTGGCTATGTTTAAAATCTCAGTATTGGTTAGTATAGTATATAGTATATGGCACCAAGCTGTTTCACTCTCTGATAGCATGTCACATTCATTGGTTTCCCCCCCTCCCCCAGCCACCTTTGCTTCAGTTGACAGTGCTATTAAGACCTCATGCACTCTGAAACATTTGTTTGCTCAGATATTTGAGATTAAACATGACATGCCCTGGAGATTTCTCTCCTCTCATATGCAGTGAACATATAATAAAAGTAAAAACTAACAGTAAGTCCCCTCCCCAACACTACCTCAGTTCTAATTACTTACAATAACAGGCAAAACACCCCACTGTTTTTGCCTTGTGATTCTCAGAAAGATGTGACAAGGCACATTTTATTCCTAAGTAATTTTATTTTATTTAGAGCAGGTTTGGACCACCTTCTATAGGTCCAGTGCCATTTTCTCATTCCCCCAGAATCTTTCAAAGGCTGTGGCATGCTCTTGAAATTCAGCAGTGTGGCAATAGCATAAGCAATTCTTAGGTGCATTCCTGTTTTAAATCAAAGCTCACAGGGATTGTGTACCTCTCTTTAAATTAGATTTAAGCTCCCAGGAGCAGGAACACAACTCTTCTTTAAAAAGAGTGCTGCCTATGCACCTTAATTTGCACTAAAAAGCAGCTTTTTTGTTGCCATTCTACCAGTTGTGATAGTGGCAAATGACCAGTGGGATTGTGTAAACAAATGGGGTGAGGTGGGAGCTAAATGCAGCCTGTGTGTTGCCCGTCCCTGATTTAGATTCATGGCCACTCCTACTTCTATGACAGGTAATAGCAACATTTTATCTACTTTATTCTCCCATTATCTACTTGAGTAAGTAAAGCTGTCGTTTTGTCCTGGCTAAACTATGGTTTCAAATCAAGTCTGTGATGCATTAAGGCAGGGGTCTCCAAACTACGGCCCATGGGCTGAACCTGGCCCATCGAGGCCTTTCAACCGGCCCACAGCTGGTCCTGCCACCGCCGCGCAACGCAGGGTGCCATTTTGTGTTCCAAAATGGCGCTTGGCGTTGCGTGCATGCATGCGCACAACTATGGGCACCATTTTGGAACACAAAATGGCGCCCCGCATTGCGCGCACATGCTCAGTACTCGGACACCATTTTGGAACACAAAATGGTGCCTGAGTACTGTGCATGTGCGCTTCTCTGGCCCTCAGAAGATTTGGGGGCCAGTGAACCGGCCCCCGGCTCAAAAAGTGTGGGGACCCCTGCATTAAAGTGTAGCTCTGTCCATTATGCTAGTGCTACCCAAAGTGGTGGTCCATGGACTGGTGCTGGTCTATGAGTCATTGGCTGCTGGTTTGTTGCATGTTTCCAGGAAAGAACCAGTTTTAGCTAATGGTCATAAATTTCATGTTGGTCCTTGGCACATTGTGGGGAGGGAGAACTGTTAACCTTCCCCACCCCCGGTATCCTTAGAAGCACTGCATTAGGTTGTAGTTGCTACAATATGATTGTAAGAATTCTTCACGATGTTGTCATTTCAGGTAGTGCCTTTGAGGTGAAACAGCACAGGTTCTTCAAGGACTTAGACTGGAATGGATTACTCCGGCAAAAAGCAGAATTTATTCCACAGTTGGAATCTGAAGATGACACAAGCTATTTTGACAGTAAGAAAGAGAGTTCACTGTAGATTTTAACTCTAGAGAGTATTTTAAATTTGTATTTTAGCATCATCCATTAAGATGTGCATATGAATGGTTTACAAACTTATTAAAGAAAACAAACCATGAGCAGACCTTGAATTTTAAACAGAACATGTATAGCAGGATTAAATTCCAAGAAAGGAGGCATGAAAATTAGGGGAAACAACATCAACAATTTAAGATATGCAGATGACACCATATTACAGGTATACCTCAGTTCACAAAACTTCAGAGAAAGAAGCTCCATTTTGCAAATTCTTTTTACAAGAGCCCAGCCCAGTCTCCCTTGTTTTTGATTTAGCTGTAAGGTTTTTGTTTTGTTTTGTTTTTTGCAGTATTGGCATTGGGAGGATGGTGTTTGGTTGCAGCAGCATGTCTGTAATAAATAGTGCAATAAAGCTTGACCTGGGAAATAATGGGATTCTATTTTGGGTGAGACTGCTGTAGCTCTATGTGCTTATGTACAATAGAGAAAGTAAATAGTTGTCTCCAGAATCACTTACTGAGCATGTGAAGAGCAAAACAAAAAGACAAAGGGAATAGATTACTCTGTCTCACCAGGTACCCTGGCATATTAAAAAAGCATAGATGTAAGTTTTGCCACTAAAATGAAAATCATAAGAAGAATGGAGGCTGTTGAAATAAAAAAAAATCCTGGGATATATTTTGGAAGAAACTTTCTCTAGAAGATTCAACTTTTTGTGTGTGTTTACTTTAGCCAGGCTTATTTGTCCTAATTGTTTCATTTCACATGTGCATCACATTTCTTTTGAATAAAAAGTTTTGCTAGAACATATTGGACTGCTCTTCTTTTTTTGTGGTGTAGGAATCTATCTTGATTCTTTCCATGTTATTTCTACTTCTGTAACAAAGTTTAACTTAATCTCATTAACTAAGGTATACCTCCAATAGGCTTTTGTCATTGAACAATCTATACTGTAATATAAAATGTTGCTATACAAATCCAAATCTTGACCATAGTCACAAAGCTTTGCAACAAGATCCCTTTGCATACATATATTTGAGACTGACGTGTCTCTGAACTATGTATATAATGTTAGGGCTTTGAATAAAAAGTTTGCTGAAATATGTTGAACTGCTCTTCTTTTTTGTGGTGTAGGAACCTATTCCAATTCTTTCCCTGTTGTTTCTACCTCTTGTAGTTTCTGTTAAAGAAGTAAAGCCTAGAAATACATATACTTCATTAACTGAAGTATACCAGTACTTGCAGAAAATAGCAAAGACTTGGAATGTCTGTAGATGAAAGATAAGGAAGAAGGTGTAAAAGCAGGGTTACAGTTGAATATGAAGAAAACGAATATAATTAATGCAGAAGATTTAGGTAACCTTAATGTGGGCAGTGAAAGCAGTTAAAGATTTTCAGCTCAGTCATTAATTGAAATAGAGAGGATAGTCGAGAAATCAGAAGAAGATTAATTACTTGGAAGGGCAGCAGTGAAGGAACTAGATAAGATGCTCAAGTGTGAAGATATACAGTTGTGCATCCGGATTTGCAGGGGATCCATTCCGGAGTCCCCTGCGCGAATCGCAAATATCCAAGCCTCATTGACTTTAGTGGTGGTGTGTGCCCACATGTGTGCACCATTTTGTCCCTCCCTACTTGCCGTCTGTGAAGGATCAAGACTGCGGACTCAAGTCCACAAACCAGAAGGGATGAGCATATTACTAAATTTCAATACCATAGTATTTATGTTTTCAATATATGGTTGTGAAAGCAGGTCATTGAAGAAAGCTGGCAGGAAGAAAACCGACTCATTTGAAATGTGACGCTACAGAAGAGTTCTATGGATATCATGATTTGTTAAAAAGAGAAATGAATGAGTCCTAGAGCAAATCAGGCCTGAATTCTCCGTAGAGCTGAGATGACTAAACTGACACTGATATACTTTGGACATATCACAAAATGATGTGACTCATGGGAAAGACTATAATATTTGGTAAGATGAAAGGCAGTTAAAAAGGTGACCACATTACATGTGGGTTGATTCAGTCAAGGAATCCATGCTCCTGTTTGCAAAACCTGAGCAAGACAGCAGATAATCTATTGGAAATCTCTCATTTGTGGATTCAGCTTAAGTTGAAGTCAACTTGATGGCAAATAATACAGCAACAACAACCTTTAATAAGTTGTAATACATAAGAAACATGTCACGTTTCCTTGTGTTGCATTATCCATTGCAAAAATGTAACATTCTAGAATCCCATATAATCCCTGTTTAGGAATTCCAGCTTCAACATTTTCTACATTATGTAATGGAAGAGAGTAGAACATGTTCACTAACCCCACCACTTCTATAACATTTCTGACACCTAACCCAATGTCTTCTGTCTGTTGAGACTGAACTTTTGAAACAAGATGCCTGGTCTACGTGCATTATGTGCTCTGCATGATTATGTTTCTAGGTTACATGGGAATCCTGTGTGTGTGCATGACTTTTGAGTCCCAATGCAAAGGAAATGGCAGTCGTACACCTATGGAAGTGTAATAGAGCGAGTGAGGCTACCAGGTGCATCTCTGCTCTTTCATGATGAGAAAGGCATGAGACTGGAACTCCTGGATAGGGTTAAAGCATTTGGCAAGTCTGATTTCTGTTGTTCACATATTTATTATGTACAGTACTGTGCAAAAAATACTGACATAGTTTGCTCTCAGTTAGGGAAAATGCCATTGACTCAAGCAGATTTAAAAATAAAACTCCCATGCATTGTAAATTAATGTTAAAAGGAAAATGAATAAGAAATACAATATGAGTGTTGTAAAGCTGATTAGTTTCTAAAGCAGGGGTAGGCAACCTTTTTGAGCTGTGGGCCGGGTTGCTGTCCCTTAGACAATGGGGGGCCGAAGCACCAATAATAAATAAATAAATAAATATTTTAAAATATTAAAAAAATAATTTTTTAAAAAATATATGCATGCACACTCTCTCAGCCCCAGAAAAGCCATGGCAAAACTCCTGTGAAGATTTTGCCAAGAAAACCCCAAGAACAAATAAAAACAACAATAATCAATATCATCATGGCGAGGGGCGGCGGCGGCGATGGCAGGGGGGTGGCAGTGGCAGGACCGGCCTGGGGCCGGTCCAGAGGCCTTAGGGGGCCACATCCGGCCCCCGGGCCTTAGGTTGCCTACCCCTGTTCTAAAGAATCAACTTCTCATTATAGAATAAAGTGCAAGTTTATGAGGCTATTGTACTGGTGCCTTCTGGGTTTGGAAGTCTGAATAAAATCTGTGAAGAGATTATCTGACATAAGTGTTTGCTGATGTTAAACGTAATAGGCAGGGACATCAGTTTTGTGTGCTGCACAGATGATGTTAAACCCCCCAAAAAGAATTTCTCTAAGCCAACAGCAATAGATATATAACTGTAAAAAGTGGATTTCGGTTTCTGTAGCAAAGTATACTCCATAGGTTGCATGATTTTCTTTTCCTTAACTGTTTTCTTGGATTTGAGAAGTCAGTTACAATACAAGAATTTACAATTGATTAATTAATTAAATTTATTTTTATCCTGCCTTCCTCCCAAAAAGGGACCCAAGGCAGGTCACAACAATATATTGAGAAATCATTGCCAGTGTAATTTGCTCTCATTAGCTAACCAAATACTGTTCTTTTTGTGGAATAATTAAGGTCCATCATGGCTAACTATATCACACTTTGCTTGAGCCATTTTGAATTGAGAGGAGCTATCATGTTTCCAACATATGCCCTTGACACTTTTCAATAAGTGTTATTAGAACACTTTGAAATTGTTCTTATGGTGTACCATCTTGTTCCACTGTTCTGTTGTCAAGGATAAACTGAGTAAATTTCTATCTTAGCACACTTTAGTAGTGTGAATATTAGACCTGCCAAAAGAGAAGTTTTGCTCACCAATAATAATGGACGAGTAACTAAAACAGCAGTCTTGAGTTCGTGGCAGGAAACAACATCAGAAAAATTTAATCCAAATATAACACATTACATCAAGGCTAACTGGATATTTGCACCTGTGATATTTATATATGAAACTTGGTTGTCTTCTTTTATATCAGGGTGAGCAGCCAATAGACACCACACGAGCCCTCCCAGCTAGTACTACCCAAGTTGCTGCTGTGACATCCTCTATCATGTTTCCTTTAAAATAAGGCACACATTAATTTTGAACCTTGTTTACAGGCAGAAATATGCTTCTGAGAACATGAAGGGACTTACAAACAAGTGTGATAATTTCAATTAAAATGGGGCTGCCACTGCTTCCACCACAGTGGCAAATTTAATGTGAGGCTGGGTTGCAAAAATGGCTAGCAGGGGGCTCTGTGTTTACCACACTTGTATCATATAACCACAGTGGGCTGACAGGAGAATTGCTTATATTTTTATTAGAATTTGAAAATTCAGGGACTGTGTTTCTGTAGTCTTTAGGCAAACAAACTGTGAATTTTGAAGAAGAAAATTGTTTACTGTGTAATAATCTAGCTCAGTTTGTTTTCCTCATTTTTAATTGATGCATTTCAGGGGGGAAATCTGATGATACTTTCAATTTAGTATATCTCAGTGGCAATCTGTGTTCAAATCTGTGTCCTTGTTTGCAGCTCGTACCGAGCGGTATCAACATTTAGATTCTGAGGAAGAAGAAGATACAAATGATGATGATCATGTGGAAATTAGGCAGTTTTCGTCATGTTCACCAAGGTTTAGTAAGGTATGTGTGCAGCTGAATAAATGGGATTTGAACTCATTTGTGCTTGATACAGCATAAAGGTCTGTTAATTAGCATGGAAGCTGGATTTTTAGGAGACAATTATTTACCTGTACAACAGCTGTCTATTTATAAACGAGTTCTGTGTTCAACATAATTTCATACTGTAGCTGATGGGATTGGACTAACATCAGAGTTAAATACTTGTTAATGAGTATTAAAGAATATGTGTATTAAATTGTATGCACATTTTGTTCTAAAGATGCATGTAAGCAGGACTCTCTGAAATTATTTCAGTTGATGATGAAGAAAAGGAGAATAGAAGGTAACAAACATTCATCCCAGCATTTTCTGAAAAGATTGAAACACATTATTGCTATTGTTGGGCCATGGTACTAGAAGACATATAAGTGGAATGGTGGTCCCTTGTTATTTCCTACTTATAGAATATTTTAAAAATTGAAATTGTTTCCAAAATTTGACTTTATTCCTTAGTATTGTTAGTTCAGCAGCAGATCTCTAGAATAAAATATTAGGTTGGAATTCCTAAAAGAGTCTTCATTAACATTTTTTCCATAAAATTTGTTCCCTCCCCTAGTGGGAGCTGTACACTGTTGACAGGAGACAGGTGTAGAGGCTAAAAGTATAGATCAGACCCAGGTGTAAAGCTGCTTGTATTAAGCATAGTAAGTAAGGTGAGTAATAGTACAAACCTGATGTCAGGGCAAGATGTTGAGACAGAAGTCTAAAGAAGTCTCATTCAATAGAATGAGTAGGTGCATCTTCAGCTGCAGCAAGACTGACCTACTACATATTGAGTAAACAAAGTTATATGCCTTGGCATTGGATGTAGAATACAGAGTCCTTACAGCAAAATGGGGAAGTCCAAGCTTCACCTTGTCTCAAGTGCTTCTTTGCTATCACGTGAGTGATTTTAGCCTCATTATTGTTAGCCACCTTTGATAAGTCTTCTGTGGTGACCCATCTATTTGATAGCTTAAAATTCTATTTGATGTGCCTCCTCAGAAGTTTTTGAGCTGTAGTAACTGTGTTAAAAGCATATTAACTAACAGTGTGAAAAGGCTGCACAATTTCTGTATTTGCAACTCTTTTTCATTTTTTAAAGCAAAAGGTATTTTGAATATTTTATGAGAATGCAGTACAGCTATAGCTTTCTTTGTGCCTGCACCTGTTGCAGTCACAGTAGATTATTAATGATATTAGCAATCTTAGGAGTGTTACATTAACTTAAATCACAAGAGAAGTTCAATCACTTCTGATAATCTGTGGGGAACCAAAGAATTATTTGTAAATTCATATGTGATGATTCTCTCACTGAATGTAGATAATGATTACTTTTTCCTGACCTGAGCTTTTATAATCCAAGACTTTTAAGGAGATATAGTATTATCTTTGTGTACGTGTGTGTGTATTCTGAGTAAAATTCCTTGTTTTGGCAAACCTGGAAAAGGAATAAATTACTATTGTGAAAAAAACCCAGCTTTATTTAAAAAATGGAAAGGTTGATAATGAAAGAGGCAAGAAAAAAAAATTACAATTTGGATCACTGAACCAGTATTTTGCAAATATATAGGAGGAACATTTTGACAAGATTAATACTTCTTTAATTAATAATAATAATAATAATAATAATAATAATAATAATATTAACAACAACAACAACAATAAGAATTTATTTTTATCCCACCCCTCTGTGTAATGCAACCAGGTGGCTTACAACATTAAAATATACATTTCATATCTCACAATCCCACCCACCCCTTAAAATACTATTAAACAATGACAATTTAAAAACATACTTAATAAGAAGTGAACTTCCATGCAAAACAGTCAAGGGTTCTAATGCTGACTACTCAATGATGGCCAAAGAATGAGGTTCAAGCTGAACTAGCATTTTGCTGTATTTTGGGAAGGGTGCATTGTGAAAAAACAAGCTGGTACAGGCATGCCCTTATCCTTAACACTGAAAAAATATAGCATTTGTAGTGTGGGTGGAATGAAAAGCTCATTATATTTTGAAATCTTGTCTGACAATTTAGCAGATTATTTATTAATAGCTATCCTGTTGATGTTGTGAATTTTTAATAATGTTGTTTTCATCAGCCTCATATGCAAATCAGTTTCTCAGTTGTGTTCAGTCTCATAAACATGGATTTCTTTTTTCCTCCTCCTGTTAACTGTTGAATTATTTAAAATGTCATTGTAAAACAGTTGAGGGGTGACTAACCAAATGATTGACTAGTTAGTAGTGTGTAGGACCCCTCCCCCAGTTTTATCTGGGTTAAACATGTGCTCTAAGAGTTTTTAGAAAAAAGACTCTCAACATGAAAATGCTACTAACATGGCCCATTCCTAGCATTAAAAGCTGTGAAACATTGTTTTCCACAATCTCTCTTACAGTTTTCATAAAATGCCTTCTGTAGTGGTATCAATATAACAGAATGCATAGCTTTTATCTGGCTAACTTTTGCATAGTGAACAGAACATACTAATCCTTAGCTGGGTATGTTTAGCCTGGAGAAGAGACGGTCAAGGGGTGATATGATAGCCCTGTTTAAGTATTTGAAGGGGTGTCACATTGAGGATGGAGCAAGCTTATTTTCTGCTGCTCCAGAGACTAGAACACAGAACAGTGGATGCAAGCTACAGGAAAAGAGATTCCACCTCAACATTAGGAGGAACTTCCTGACAGAGCTGTTCAACAGTGGAACACACTCCCTTGGAATCTCCTTCCTTTAGTGGAGTCTCCTTCCTTTGAGGTCTTTAAACAGAGGCTGGATGGCCATCTGTCGGGGATGCTTTGATTGTGATTTCCTGCATGACAGATGGTTGGACTGGATGGGCCTTGTGGTCTTTTTCAGCTCTTTGATTCTATGATCCTTACTGCTATGGCTCCTTTCTTTCCCCCTGTCCAAGTTGTAGGTGCCACCATTATTTTTGTTACATGAAACTTTGAGGCAAAGAAGATGTTCTGATCCCATTTTTCTCTTTGCCCGTTCCATTTTCTCTTTTTCCTTTTCATTTTCCTGTGTTTCTGTAATGTTCTGTGATTTAATAGAGTTTCCTAGTGACCTCTTGACATGTTAACACAGTTAGATTTCCCTTGTAGGTATACAGCAGCATGGAACGTCTTTCAATCCATGAAGAGAGAAGAACACCACCACCCACAAAGCGTAGCCTGAGTGAAGAAAAAGATGACAGAATAGATAGTCTTAGCAGCCTGAGAAGTCGTGACCGCAGCTGGGTGATTGGGTCTCCTGAAATGTAAGTTTAATATGCTTGCTAAAGAAAATTCTAGATATGCTTTGATTCTTCTGTGTATCTTGTTTGGGTAGGAAATGCTTTTGAGAAAGAAGGAAAAGGTCTCCATGCACAGATGTAATTTGTAATGCACTGCTATTTCTTCTTTCTTTTCATTTGCATTTCTATTCCACTCCCACCTCGCAATGCTTAGAAAACAGTTTTCCTCTAATCTGTATATATTTGATAATAAAAAAGAACTAAAGTTTTTATCATGGCTTTCTAAAAGTTCAATTATTTTCCCAAACTGTACATCTAAACTGATATAAGATAAACACTAGATAAAACTTATCTAAAGTCTGAATTCAGGGTAATTCTTCTTTACCTTATAAGGATTTTTGAAATAATATATATTAAAGTACACAATTCAAAACATGATAAATATTGCCGTAACTATTTTTCTGCTTGTTGCTACTATTAGTACAGAAGGCTTCAGATTCTTCAAAGTTTCATTTATGAAATGAAATTCAGTTTAGTATATACTGAAACACATGTAAAAGAAAGCTGCCTATGATATTAGGAGGTCTAGGCCATGAGAAATGGTTTCCCAGTCTAGCCAGTCTCAGTCCTGTCTCAGCACCTCATTATGCTTGATTAACAAATGAAAACACAAGATTTTCTTGCCCTATTCGCAAAGCAAAGCAAAGTAGCTTCATTTATATACCACTTCATACCACTATGGGGTGTCTAAGCGGTTTACAACTATAAGCTCATTGCCCCCCAACAGTTGGGTACTCATTTTAGCAACCTCGGAAAGATGCAGGCCTGAGTCTATTCAGAGCCCTGGCTAGTATTGAACTTACAACCTTGTGGTCTATGAGTGAGTGGCTGCAGTACAGGCATTTAACCACTTCGCCACAGGGGCTCCTCTAATATTTATGTATTTATGTATGTATGCATGCATTTAATATGCTAACTTTCACCTAAATTAAACACAAGATGGCTCCCAAAAGTAACTTAAAAAACAGTACAAATTTAAAAGTACATTTAAAATATCACAGTAATAAAACAAGTTCAAAAAATAAAACAGAAAATATACAAAAGCAAACACCCCAATAAGAATCCTCCCTGGGTATAGTTATATATTAAAGTCTCTAGAAGGGAAACATTTTTGCCTGTCCACTGAAGGAGAGCAGGGAGGGGGCTAGCCTATGTGAGCAGCCACTGAGAAAAATAAAGTTTAGTCTGAATTCCATTTTCTTTTCCCATGTCTATCTTTCTTCAGATACCCTAAATAGGTTGTCACATTTGACTTTACCTTTACTGTACTTGCATATCAAGAACAAGGGTTCTTATAGAATTGTTATAGAATATTAAGGATATAACTTCATTGCAAAATAAATTAATGGCAGTTTGTTCTGTTCTTTCCACACAGACTCCGTAAGCATATCTCAGTGTCTGAATCCTCTCATACAGAGAGTGACTCGAGCCCACCACTTACTGTTCGTCGACGTTGTTCTGGGCTTCTCGATATGCCCCGTTTTGCTATTTCAGCTGAGGAAGAAGGGAAAAAGAAATCATTGGATGGGACATTGCTGCCAGTCACACAGCCACGGGAGAGTCTTCCTCTTCCAATTCCAGAGCAGCCTGTAGAACGAAAACTCCAATTGGATGGTGGGGATGGACTAAAAACACCCTCTTCAACTGCTAGTAATATAAGCAGCTCAACATTGACAGGTACACACCTGTGGTAATAGAATTCTTGACTTTAAGCTATGCTAAAATAATGCTTGTTCACATTAGGCAGTCTTCCTGTAGTTATCCTTAAGCAGAGCAGAGCAACAAGATCTTGCATTCCCACTAAGTGGACAGTCTAGTCCTGTTAAATCTCTGTCCATAGACATAAAGGCATATTGTTTTAATATTTGAATGAGCCACTTTTTTCAGGATTCCACAATTCCACAGAACAAGTCTTATGTTACACCCATTAAAATCTGATCTATCTTTCTGTTATTCATGTTAAAAATACTTAAACTTATAACGTCAGTTTATAATGCAGAACCCTATATCTAGATGGTGTAGACAGTCTTTAACATAGCAATTTTACTTCCTAACAAGATAATTGGGTTGCTCTTTTCAGATTTCTTCCTGTTACTTGTTTCATCAGTTTCCCCAATATCTCAGACTTGTACTGCTTTCCCAACTAAAGTATAGAAGACTTAGTTTTATTCATGGGGGGGGGGGGGGGGGGGGAGATGGTCTTTCTTCGGCTTAATTATGTGTCTTTTAATAGCAAAGGGAATGCTGGTAATTTTGTTGAGATTATATCACCCCTAGTTAAATACATCTGTAAATAAGGCTTTGGGGCCTGAGTTTGCTTCTGAGAAAGGTTGACTACTGGATTGTGTGTAAACATGACTTTGATTTCATATATGTGCCTGCAGGGGAACAGGCTGTTAGGAATTCCCCATGGTTCTAATCTATTTTAATTGAAACTGTAGCTGGGAGCACTACAGATTTATCTGAGCAACGTACACGCAGTAATAGCAACGAGGGCCCAGAATTTACTTCTCCTAAAGCCACAAGTGACTTAGCAGTGCGAAGAGCCCGACATAGATTACTCTCTGGTGAGTCGGGGGAAAAACGAACTTCACGGCCTGTCAATAAAGTGATTAAGTCAGCTTCAGCCACTGCCCTCTCCCTCCTAATTCCCTCAGGTAAGATATTAGAAAAAAAATCTTTTGTGCACATCTCTTAGAGCACTTTTAAGCATCAAAAACCCTAATGCCTTTATACTATCCTGTTTCTGCCAAAAATTGCTTTTTCCTAACAGTGAAGATATAATTTGTCATCTGAGGAAGTAAGCCAAGTCTTTGAAAGTTTATGCTACAACTTCTTTTGCATAAGTAGTTTCTAAGGTGTAACAACATCCCTTTGCATACTGATATTCCAGACTAACATGGCTAAGTCTCTGAATAATTTGTCATGTAGGGCTCTAGTGGACACTTCCATCTCATTATGATTGTTTTATTTTAATTAACATAAGCTGTTCTTTTTATTAATTGCATTTACATCCCATCTTTATTTTGCTCAAGGCAGCAGTTGTTGCTCCCCTTTTATGATATGATTCTTTAAAGCACAGCTTATTTTGTTGAAATCCATTCCAGTGATGTATGCATTGTGACCCTGCATTTATAATAGCAGGGCTGTTGATGACTGAGGCTTATGGTAGTATCTCATTGCTAGGGTCACCATAAGTTGAAGCTGATTTGACAGCATTTCACAAAAAACAAGCTGTGGCTAAATTCACTGTTTATGTCAACTAAATAAGGTTCTAATGGATTGACTCTTACTACTATGTTCCAAATTTCTTAACATAAAAATGTTATTATTTTATTAAATTATGGTCAGTTTCAAAACAAGCCACAATCAAATAATGATACTGGCTTATTTTACATCAAACATAGTGTGTATAGTATATAAATCACCATCCATTTTCACACAAAATAGAAAACTAGATTACCAAAATAGAACACGAAAGCATTCATGGACACTTGTGGAGAAGGTATCAAACCAAAGGTCCACTGTTGAGCCATAATGGTCACTTTAAACCATGATTTACTGTATTGAAATTTAGCTAGTGAGTCTGTGCAACAACTTTTCTGACCATTTAGCCAACCTAAGTCTAAAGTTTTGTACCCCTGTTGTAGAGCAGTGTCAATAATAAAAGGTAATGAAAATTCTGTGCAGCACCATTGGGATGAAAGGTGGCAGGGCTGCATTCTGCATTTTGTTGTACATGGTGTGGTCTTGCATTTTAATATTTTTATTGACTTGCAGCTATCTAACAAAGTAATTGTGAAAAATATGAAATATATGAAATAAATATTTCCTGTACTTTACAGCAACCCCTTTGAAATTATGCTAGCCCTTGAAAATTGTTATAATGTCCAAGCAGACACCTAAGCAGCTTGGACTTCGTTGGGCAAGCATGTATTTTGGTGGTATCTTCCAATAAGATTATTGTTCTTTTCTCATATTATTTAGGGGCTTTTCTCATATTATTAAGGAAAGAGGCTTTTTAGTGTGGTTCTTCCTATTTTTCCCCCAAGGTACATCCAGGATTGTTTTAAGATCATCATATGACAAGTTACAGAAATGTGCCTACAGAAACATTTTCAGCATTCATTCAGTTTATGTAAAATTTTGTTTTTGTGCCAAGCTCTCACGTTTTTCAGATGGAAAGTGCTGCCCCTTTTCAGTTAAGATCCTTCCACTCTTCCTGGGCATAGAAGGATGAGGGGGTAGACAGTGGCACTTTTGTACCCTCCCTGATGTGGAAGGAGGAAGAAAGGACAAATGGCACATAGGCAGCAGCCAAAACAGAAAGCAGCAGAGACTGGTCAGCAGTCGGCTATTTTAAAATGCTTTTGCTTCCAGGGATCTTCAGAACAAAGACACTGTGGAGGTCTTCAGAGCAAGGACACAGTTCTTTGGCTCCAGCAGGCATTAAAAAGTGTCCAGACTTTGCATTGCTACCTCTCTTTCACTGACATGCAGGAGTTTATAGTAGTGCACATATGCCATTACACTTCTGTATCACAGAATCTCAGGGTGATATATAATAACAACTTAAAACACTTTCAGATTAAAAGTATAAATAAATTGAACAGCATAAAACATATTAGACATAGGAATACTTTAAAAGCAATAATTAAAACTACTTTAAAAATTACAACAATTCAAAACCATATACATTTATACATTGAAAATAGATTAGTCCCCAAAGATTTTAATGGGGAAAAAAATCACTTGATTTGAAGCTGGAAAGAAAGCAACTTTGGTGCTAGCTGGAATTCCAAAGGGAAGATATTCCACAGTTAGGTGCCACAACTGAAAAGGCTCTCTCCTATGTCCTCAAAATTGGTATTAGTCCCCACTGGTGGGACACAAAGGAGGATCCCTCCTGCTGTAGTAGTGCATTATGAAAGAATATCAATATAAAAAATATATGTCATACATCCTCATTGGTCCTTTTAGAGTTTTGCTCTGATGTTAGCTGCCCTTGAGTCGATCTCTACTCATGGTGACCTTGTGGATGAGACTACTCCAAGACTCCATATCCTCCACTGCTCTGCTTATGTCCTGCAAACTTATGCCCTTAACCACCTTGATTGAGTCTATCCATCTAACGTGTGGTCTTCCTCTCTTTCTACTACCCTCTACTTTCCTAGCATTATTGTCTTTTCTAGTGATCTATGCCTTCTCATTATGTGGCCAGAGTATGACAGCCTCAATTTGCTAATCTTGTCTTCCAAGGAGACTTCTGGCTTGATCTATTCCAGGACCCATTTGTTTGTCTTTTTGGTTGTCCATGGTATCCTAAGCACTCTTCTCCAGCATCACGTCTTAAATGAGTTCATTTTCTTTTTGTCTACTTCTTTTACTGTCCAGCTCTTGCATCCATACATGGTGATGGGGAATAAATTGCCTGGACGATTCTAACTTTAGCGCTTAGTTGTATGTGTTTATTCTGGTTCTTTCATAGCTGCCCTTCCCATTCCTGGTCTTGTTTTTATTTCTTCGGTTCGACAGTGGAACACACTCCCTCGGAGAGTAGTGGAGTCTCCTTCCTTGGAGGTCTTTAAGCAGAGGCTGGATGGCCATCTGTCAGGGATGCTTTGATTGGGAATTCCTGCATGGCAGGGGGTTGGACTGGATGGCCCTTGTGGTCTCTTCCAACTCTAGGATTCTATGATTCTATGATTCTATGATTCTTGACTGCAGTTGCCATTCTAGTCAATATTGGATTCCAGGTATGGAAATTCTTTTAATTATTTCGATTTCCTCATTGTCTAGATTGAATTTATGTATTTCTTCTATTGTCATTATTTTTTCTTTATGTTCAGCATTAAACTTGCCTTTGCACTTTCATCTTTGACCTTCCTTTGTAACTGTCCAAGTCTGTAATATCTTCTGCCATGTGATGAATGGGTCCTACATTCATCTGAGGACGCAAAGGGTTAAATGTTGGGGGAAGGACATTCTGATGAGGGTTAACATCACATTCTAATGAATGGTTACATCACAGCTGATGAAATGCCCAACTAACCATTCAGTTGGACAGAACTGGGAATTTCAAGAGATTTCCATTTAGAGGTTTTAAAAAGCTTCTGGGAATATGCAGTTTGCGTCTTCCCTCTGTCTGCCTGTCCAGCTTTTGGGGCCGTATGCCCAGAGGGGTTGGTTGAGCTGGTCATGGAGGCCAGGCTCCCAGCGTCCAGAAACATCAGGGACTACAAAACCCATCTGAACATGTATGTAGGATTAGGAACATGTGTTAGTTAGTGGCGATTAGTTTTTTTTTTAATTTTATTTTATGTGGCTTGGCTGAAATGACTGTTTTCTGTAACTCGTATTTTGTGCCTACAAGACAAAGGTGGTCTTGTACGAACTAATAACCTTTTGCTCTAGGACCCTTTAAGTAGAATAAAGCTTTTCTTTAAAAAGTACCTTGACATTCTATCACACTCCTTTCATGCGCCTTTAGCTTGGTTATTGCTTGCTTAAGTTAGCAAAGGTTGGAACTACAAATCCTAGCAAAGTCCTGATGTGTTGCTAGGAGGGAGGATCATTGTAATTCATCAGGTGGTGGCAGCTTGAATAGATGGTCTCAGTAGGTCCCCTTCAGCTTAGCAGGAATGGGGGAAGGGTGACCCAAGATACCAGGGACTAATGATTTTCTGTGTGCAAAGAGCCACAACAGGGTTGCTGTGTTTGGCTGCTGAGCCCAGAGATCATCACATACAAATATTATGGTGTCTGAATACCTTAGCTTGATGTTCCTTCCTCCTATCTTCACTCCTCCTTCTGAGTCTAACTCTGCTTTTCTTATGATGTTTTCTGCATATAAGTTGAACAAATAGGATGATAGGATGCAGCCTTGCCTACCACTTTGCCTTTTGAGAACCACTCTGTTTCTCCGAATTCTGTTCTAACGGTGGCCTCTTCTATTCGAACGGTGGTCAAGACCTTGGTACAGATTTCTCATCAGGATTATCAAATGCAGTGGCATCCCAATGCCTTTGCCCGTGTTCCATAGCTTTTCATGATCTGTACATTCAAATGCTTTGCTATAGTCTATGAGGCACATGCTGATTTTTTTCTGGAATTCTTTGGTGCACTCTTAGCCATTGTATGTTTGCCATGTGCTCTCTAGTGCCCTTCCTTTTCTGAATCCCACTTGCATCTCTGGAATTTCTCTCTCCATGTGTGGTTGGAGTCTATGCTGCAGAAATTTGAGCATAATTTTCCTTGCATGTGACATTAATAATATGGTCCTATAGTTGCTGCAGTCTTTTGTATCTCCTTTCTTGTGGATTGGGATATATATTGAGAATGTCCGAGAAAGCAGTCAACAGAGTAGCTGATAAGAGCAATGCAAGTTGAAGCACAAAAGCAGTTCCAAAAGTACAATACCAGTCCAAATGTTCCAAGAAGCAAAACCAGGAGAAAACCAAGCGTTCAAGAGTCCAGAAAGAAAGTCAGTGAGTTCAGTCAAGGATACCAGCAAGCAGGTCATCCAGTCCAGTGCAAAGGTCAAAAATTCCAAGGCAGTCTGAGGTCTATGAAAGCCAGGGAATCAGAGTCAGATGCTTTCACCAGAGAATGCAGATAGACTCTGACAAAAAGCTCGGCGTCTCCCAGCTGTTTATATTGGCCCAGCTCCCAATCACAGCTGTTTGGTCTTAGCTGAGTGTTTCTCATATAATCTCGGATAACGCTGGAGGCACGCCCTTTCTGCTCTTCTCTGTCTAAAGTTAGGTACCTCCTCATCCTGCTCCTCTATATCTCCCAGGCCTGGAACCTCTGCTGGGGGGATGCTTTCTGCTGCAGGGAGGCTAGGCTGCTGAGGCAGGGGCTGTGCTTCAGTGGGTACAACAGAGCTAGGTCCAGGCTCAGCCAACTCCTCTTGAGCTGGTAGAATAAAGCTAGAACCTGACTCAGCCTCCTCATCTGAGTCCTCCATGTCCTCAGCCTGGCTGGCCATGACGGAGAGATTCTAATCTGTTGGACACCTCTTTGTTTTCCGTGTTTGCTGGCAAATTTTAGCTAACACGAGAGTTGCTTCTGTCTTTGTGTATGGTAGCAGTTCAGTTGGGATATCATATATTCTGGTGATTTACCTCTCACAATTTCTCTTATTGCAGCTTCCACTTCACTTTTTAGAATTAGGGGTTCATCTTCATATAGTTCCTCATTCCATGTGTCATCCATTTTCTCATCTCTTTTATAGAACTCTTCTGTGTATTTCCTCCAATGTCCCTTTATTTCTTCTTGTTCCTGTATTATGTTCTTTTATGTAATAGAGCAGGGGTCCCCAAACTATGGCCCGTCGAGGCCTTCTTACCGGCCCGGGGCCGGTTCTCCCGCCGCCGCTCGCACGCACCGCCGGATGCCATTTTGTCTTCCAAATGGCGTCCGGATGCGCCCGGGTCGCACGCGCATGTGCATGACTCTGGGCGCCATTTTGTATTCCAAATTGGCGCCGAGTTGTGCGCATGTGTGCACGATGCAGGGCACCATTTTGTATTCCAAAATGGCATCCAGAGTCATGCGCATGCGCCCGACTCCAGGCGCCATTTTGGAATACAAAATGGCAGCCTGCATCGCACACGCATGTGCACTACCCCGGTGCCATTTTGGAACACAAAATGGCACCTGAGTTGTGTGCATGCATGCACACGCCTCCGGCCCTCCAGAGATTTGGGGGCCAGCGAACCGGCCCCCAGATCAAAAAGTTTGGGGACCCCTGTAATAGAGCATCACGGCCCTTGGTTTGAACTTCCCTTTGATTTTGAAGATTCTTTTGACTAGGTCTCTCATTTTCCCCCTTTGTTGCTGACTTCGTTTCTTTGCATTGATCATTATAATAGTTCTCCTGAGCACTGCACACCAGGCATTGTGCAGTTGCCTTCATGTTTCTAGTTTTGTTCCTATTTCCCTTTGCTTTTGCCTCTCTTCTTTCTTGTACTGCTTGAACTATTTTGTCTGTCATTCATTATTCTCTTTATTTTTGGCCACTGTCAGTGTCTTTCTGCATTCTTCCTTGATTATGTTCTTGGTCTCTGCCCATAGTTCTGACAACACAGGATTTCAAGGTAATCATTGGCAACTGGAAGCTGAAGTTGGCAGCAATGAAGAATAAAAAACAATAGGAAGATTTGGACTAGGTATAAAAAATTAAGCTGGAAAGAATCTGATAGAATTTTGTGAGGCAAATAACCTATTCTTTGCAAATACCTGCTTCATGCAACCAGACAGGAGACTATACACATGGACATCACCAGATGGCCAGCACAAAAATTAGTTTGACTACATAATTGGAAGTAAAAGATGGAGAAGCTCCATCCTCATGGCAAAAACCAGACCAGGTGCTGATTGGCACAGACCATTAATTGCTTGTGACAAAAATCAGATTGAATGTGTACCCAACAAAAATTACCCAAATTAGCTGATCTGTAACTGGCTTTAAAAAAAATAAAATTGCTTTTCTACTGATGGACATGGTTAATGTCATGACTGTCTGCTTTTGGTTAAATCCTGGTGCATTTTTAAATGATTCTTTTTTAAAAATAGATGTTTTATGGGGGGAAGTCATAGCTCAAAATTTGGTATTCCTTTTCTTTTTCATATAGACCACCATACATGTTCTCCACTGGCCAGTCCAATGTCACCTCATTCTCTCTCCTCCAACCCATCTTCAAGAGACTCATCTCCAAGTCGAGATTTTTCTCCTGCTGTTATGAACCCTAAACCACCAATCATCATCCACCGTGCTGGAAAGAAATATGGCTTCACACTTCGTGCCATCAGAGTTTATATGGGGAACAGTGATATCTATACTGTGCATCACATGGTCTGGGTATGTTTATGCTTATTTGTTTTCACTCTGTCAATATATGACATAATTGTATACATTGATTTTGAATTAAAAGAACATTTAATAATCAGAATCTAATAAAATTCCCTATTTTTACCCAGACATCTTCTTGGAATCACTTCAGGAATAGTGATTCCTTTCTATGGAAAGAAATGTATATGTTTGTAGGGAGTGTTCTTTAGTTGTAACCTGTAGGTTAATTACATTTAATTCCTTCTGAGCTATGTTGACAATGATGGTGCTTCAGATCATCTCCTTCCCTTAGGATTTTTCACACATCTGCTTGGAGTTGATTACATGTCTTAAAGCATCACTGTCTACCCACTGAATTGACTAGGGATTTGGGATTCAGTTCAGCTGTGAGTTATACGAGTGGCTTATTATTGTGCACTATTTCTCGTTTATCTCTGTCCTCAGCCATCCTGCCCTGTGCATATGCTTTCTTTTTTAAGTAAAGGAGTTGTTTGCCTCAGCCATTCCCCACAATTAATGTTTTCCATTTTTAATTGAGCAATAACTCACAGGTAGAAGAAGAGAAAGGGGATGTGAAAGCATGCCCCAATTTCCCTGTAGATATCACTTAGTTTTCTTCATTTCTAAGGAGATTATTGTTTGAATCTAATTATTACTGATACACTAATAATGTGGAGTAGTATAATTGTTTTTGTAAATATATCTCTAATCCTTATTCCATTTGACCTTGACAAGGACTGTGAGTTTAACTTTAATAAAGCAGTGTCACATGACACAAATTCAACTCTGTCATTACTGGGTTTTTTCATTGTTGCAGTCAACTGTTTAACTGTTTTTGACTCATAAATGTTTACAACTATTTGTATTGAAAGATAAATGATGATAGTGTAGAGACATAACATATTCTTTTTGTACATAAGAGAGCCTAGGTCCAAGTCCTGACATTCCTGGGTAATGGGCCCTAGGTCTAAAGGCTGGGAAAGCCATTTGCCTGAGATCCAGAGAGTGTCTGCCAGGTGAGCTAGTGGCATAGTTTGATAAGAAGAAGTGTTACTATGAATTGCAGAAAAAATAAACTGCCACTGAACACTGCAGCAACTCATGACATGCGTGTTCTGATGTATATACTAGCCAGAATGCTTTGTGTGTTGAAATAAGAAGCATCACTCATAAGGGCAGAGGCCTCTGTTTTTTAAATTAACAGTTTTTCATCTCTTATTGGCAGCATGTTGAGGAAGGTGGACCTGCTAGTGAGGCAGGTCTTCGGGAAGGAGACTTGATCACCCATGTGAATGGAGAACCTGTTCATGGATTGGTTCATACTGAAGTGGTGGAGTTGGTCCTGAAGGTACAGAAACCACACATGTTTTTTGTGAGAAGTGTAATGTGCTTAAAACTTAAATTAAAACTTAAGTTAAAGGGCATTATTGGGTGTCTTGGGAGATGCACCAAGACGTGCTTTCCTCATTGGAAGTGCAAGTTGCAACTTTTGCCAAGATAGATAAATTGGCTGAAATCCCAACTGAACAAAAATAACCTGGCCACAGTAACCCATGTTCTGATAAGAGTGGAAGCTGCCTTTGAAGAAATTTGGGAAATTGGAGTTCACACTAGACATTTCCCAAGTAAATTGTTGTTTGTTGTTGTTAACTGCCCTTGAATCGATCTCAACTCATGGCGACCCTATGGATGAGACATCTCCAAAACCCTCTGTCCTCCAATGCTCTGCTTAATTCCTGCAACCCCATACCCATGACCGCCTTAATATAATCCATCCATCTAGTATGTGGCCTTCCTCTCTTTCTACTTCCCTCCACCTTCCCAGCATTATTGTCTTTTCCAATGACTCCTTCTCATCAGCCTCAGTTTGGTCATCTTGGCATCTAGGGAGGTTTCCAGCTTGATCTGCTCTAGGACCCATTTGTTTGTCCTTTTGGCTGTCCATGGGATCCTCAGCATTATTCTCCAGCACCACATCACAAATGAATTGATTTTCTTCCTATCATTTTTCTTAACTTTCCAGCTTTCACATCCATACATGGTAACAGGGAATACGATGGCTTGTATGATTCCAACTTTTGTGTTGAGTTGTATATCTTTTCATTTTAGAATCTGTTCTAGTTCTTTCATAGTCACCCTCCCCATTCTTAATCTTCTTCTGATTTCCTGATTGCAGTCCCTATTTCTATCAATGTTTGATTCCAGGTATGGGAATTCTTTTACTATTTCTATTTCTTCATTGTCTAGGTTGAACTTGATAAGGTCCTCCATGGTCATTATTTTTGTTTTCTTCATGTTCAACATTAAGCCTGCCTTAGCACTTTGACCTTAGTAGGTGTTCCAGGTCTGTGAGATTTCTGCTAGTACTATGGTGTCATCTGCATATCTTAATTGTTGGTATTCCTTTCTCCTATTTTCACCCCTCCTTCTTCTGTGTGCAAGCCTGCTTTTCTTATAATATGTTCTGCATACAAGTTGAACAGATAGAGTGAAAGGATACAGCCTTGTCTGACCCTTATGCTAATTGGGAACCATTCTGTTTCTTGGTGTTCTGTTCTGACAGTAGCCTCTTGTCCTGAGTACAGATTCCTCATCAGGACTGTCAAATGTGTTAGGACTCCCATGTCTTTAAGGGCATTCCATAGCCTTTCATGATCTATGCAGTCAAAGGCTTTGCTATAGTCTTTAAAGCACATGCTGATTTTCTTTTTGAATTCCCTGGTGTACTCTATTAGTCATCATATGTTTGCAATGTGGTCCTTAGTGCCTCTTCCTTTCCTGAACTGCACTTGAACCTCTGTGATTTCTCTCTTCATGTATGGCTGGAGTCTATGTTGCAGAAGTTTGAGCATGATGTTGCTTGCATGGGAGATCAGTGCTATGGTCCTATAGTTGCTGCAGTCTCTTGTGTCTCCCTTTTTGTGGATGGAGATGTATATTGATTACTTCCAATCTGTTGGCCATTGTTTTGTTTTCCATATCTGTTGATATATGTTGGTTAGCACTAGAGTTGACTCTGTCAATGTGGATTAAAGCAGTTCAATTGGAATATCATCTGTTCCCTGATTATTTGTTTTTCGCTATTTCTCTTATTGCAGTTTTCACCTCACTTTTTAGAATTTGGGCTTCATCTTTGTATGGCTCTTCATTCCATTTGTCCTTCATTTTGTCATCTCTTTTGTATAGTAAATGTCTACTGTTAAATTGCTAACTGGATTTTGGAGTTTTGATTCTGTCATGCTGATTGGTGCTTTGTCAACTGCCATGGCTTTTAGGCTATTTCTAGGCTCAATTCAAAGGGTTATTTTTGGCCTGTACAACCTAGGGTGCATGAAGGATTAATATATTCTGTGTGCCTGTCTATACCTTAAGATCTTCATCAGCTCTATTCACTGGGGAACCCCATCATCTGTAGTATAGAGAGGAAAGGGCCTTTCTGAGTGGTGGTGCCCTGTATTTGAAATGCTTTCCTAGTCATTTGGACAAAGTCCTGTTAAACTTGGTTTATGTTGGTAGAATTCAGAGATATAGCCTTGTTAGTATGGATCAGAATGCAAAGAGATCTTGTTGCATCTTTGAAACTAAGAGAAAGAAGGTGGTAGCATAAACTTTTGTAGACTTAAGTCAACTTCATCAGAGTCATAGAGTGAAGAGGATGAGCAAGTGAAAGTACCTGTTGGCAAGACCTTGCCACAAACCCAGATGCCAACTTGGAAAATGTCGTTGCAGGACCTAATCACATCACCAACAATATTAGAGGTACTTTCACTTGTTAATCCTCTAATGTGATATATGCCATCCTCTGTCAACAGTGCCCTTCAGCATTCTGCATTGGGTAAACAGGTCAGTCTCTTTGTCAGATGATAAATGGACATAAGTCAACACATTTGGAATAGGAATACTCAAAAATAAGTTACAAAACACTTCAGTCTTCCTGAGCATTCGTGGACCTTAGAACAGAAGTCCTAGTGGTGATGGGGACCTACAAAGGAAGATTGGAAAGAGAAACTGCAGAATTGGAATATATCCACAAATTCTAGCACACTGACAGTGGGTAGAAGAGAGGCAATGGTTTCCTGGCTTACTACACATACAGTGCGCCCAGCACATATGCAAGCTTGCCATACACGACTTTGAGCTTACGCGTACAGCAAGCCCAAGGGGACAAAATGGCATGCGCAGGAGAGCGCACCCATTATTTTCAATGGCCTTCAGTATACGTATTTTTTCCCTTATGCAGGGTGAGGTCTGGAATGGATGGATCCCCCACGTATGGGAAGGGCTCATTGTATTATAACCCCAGTTAACACCCCAGCCTCATGAGTGCTCTCTTGGACAGATTGTCACATCTCCTTTCTGGTTTTCATCCAGCATCACACTACATTCCAGTAGTTCCCTCCACTGTTCACATGATTACTCAATTTTGGTTTAGGCAACCTCTTTCTCCTGGCTTTGTCCCTCTTCGACCATCTTAAAACTGAACTTGTCACCTCATCACCATACCAACAACTTTTTCATTTCTATTGTTATTCATATATGTAACCAGTTCACTCACAGCTATAAGGTTTTCTTCCTAGGCACTTCAGTCCATACAGCTGGAAGCAGACTTAAATCTACAAAAATTTATGCTACCAATTACTTTCTCTCAGCTGGTTTATGTTATCCCTGTTGTTGGCTTCATTGTCCCAACTAGTTTAAGCTAGCTTTTAGGGTGCTGTTTATCCATTTTAATTTTTTTTGAACTGTATTTTGACTAAACTATGGTATGCTGCCATGGAAATTTTACTTTAAAGAGCATGGTAGAAGTTACAAAAACAACAAGAGGCAGAAGGGACACATGTGTTTTTAAAGTTTACACCGATTTAAAAGGTAATGTATTGTGATAGAAAATGATATTACTGTATCTAAAATACTCCTTGAATTTTCTTCTGATTTTTAAGTTTAATTCTATAACCTTTCATAGTTGTGTTTTCAAAGATTGTGAGCGATATTTAAAAAAAAATACTGCTCACAATATTTTGCCATGATTGATCTTAGTAAGTAAACAAATATTGCTGTGATTGATCTTAGGAATTTTCCGTATTGGCTATTTCTATCACAGCAAATAAGCTATTGTTGTTTGTTTTATGTAGGAGTTCCTGGTGTTTCCCTTTAAATAAGTATTTTTTTATTCAGGGATATTGCATTTTCATACTTCTGAAATAACAATATCTTGTTGCTGTAGAAATGCTTTGCCCAGGTGATTGCATTTTGGATTACCTTTTGGATTAAAATAGTACAAGAACTATAGAAATCTATTAAATTGTGATGACATCACAGCTAATGTTAAGTTTCTTCTTGGACTTGCTTGTGTTGCTGACAGCAGAGTTATTTGACAAAAATAAAATATGCATGCAAATTCCTTTGGAACCTATAGCCTGAAAAATTGCTTAGGAAATAATCTTAATAAACAGTTCTAGTTCTTATGCAAAGATGGTTTCTGTTTGGTGCCAGTTCTTTAGAGGAAGAAAGAATATGAAACATAAAAGCAAGTAGGAATGCTAGACTTGGAAAGAACTGCTTGACAGGATTTCTAGCATGAAGCTACTGGTGGTGGATGTGTTCTAATTTACTTGACTGCCTGCTGTGCTTACAAAGCTTATGTTGGAAATCACGAAATTAGAGCTCTCTGAATCTGTCATTCAACTAGAAAAATCGTTGTTTAATCAGTAAGATGAGAAATTGAAGAAGTGCCTCTAGCACCATTTTCTAAAGACAAAATAAATATTGGAAGGGGAGAAAAAATTAATTAGGGGAATTTAAGACAGCCAGTGATAGACTGGCATTTCCCTTGGTTTAATATGCAGCTGCTCAGAAGGGACGAATAACAAGATATTAGAATATGTGTTTTTTCTTGCTGGCAGAGTGGGAATAAAGTATCCATATCTACTACACCTTTTGAGAACACATCAATCAAAGTGGGGCCAGCTCGGAAAGCCAGCTACAAATCAAAGATGGCAAGGAGAAACAAAAAGAGTAAAACAAAAGATGGACAAGAAAGGTGAGTGATGTTTTTCCATGGAAAATGAAATTATACACCAATGATAGTTACCAAAATAATTCCTGGAAATAAACTTCTGTCAGCATACTTTTTTAAATGAAGCAAACATGAAGAATTAGTGAATCACAATTTTAAGTGAACTATGGGTTGGATCCTGAGTTTGTTGAGAAGTGTTGTTAATTATGGAACAGAGTTTCTCAGATTTCTCTTTCTGTTTGCATCCCTTGAAAGTCTGTTGGGGTGGGGGTAGTTAAGGATTACTCAGAGCCACATAGAGGAATCAGAGAAATTGCCTTTGCTCTTCTTCACTTCCTTTTACAGAAATTTCTGCTGGGTCTTTGCCTCATCCATAAATGGAGTGGTCTCATTCCAGATAGAAAAACACTTTCCAGTTTGGATCTGCTTTCTTTCTTTCTTTGTTTCTTTCTTTGTTTCTTTCTTTCTCTTTTGTTTTAATCAATAATTATTTTTCACTTTCCAATTTTCCAGTAAGAAGAAGAGTTCTCTATTCAGAAAAATCACCAAGCAGGCATCTCTGCTTCACACTAGCAGAAGTTTATCCTCTCTTAACCGTTCTCTGTCATCTGGGGAAAGTGTTCCTGGTTCACCAACTCAGAACCTCTCCCCTCGTTCACCAACCCAGAGCTACCGTTCTACTCCTGAGTCCACGCATTCAGGTAAAAGTGGAGAGAGTGACAAATTTTAACTCTTTAACCTGTTAGTATTGTGGTGTTTTCTCAGACTGGGAGATGTACAGCAGACATAGGTAATAAACTATTAGGGTACTTATAGTGACTCAAGAATGCACTAGAAGGTGTAAAAGAGTCTGAGTACTACAAGTCAAGTTACCTCAGTGTATGGGACATTGTGGTATAGAAATCGTATGTGGTATAGAAACAATGAGGTGAACTTAACAAGCAAGAAGTATTCAGACAGTTTTAGAACCAGGAAGAAATTAAATTGTTGGAGCCAGGTAAATATATACAGTGAATTTAGGGGAAGAGGCATAATTTAATAATTTTTTAAAAGAAACACAGTTCTATAATGTTTAGAAAATGGAGATTGGTGTACATTTATTTTTATATGGTGTTTTATGTAATGGAATTTGACTAGCAGGAATGCTATGTATGTAGGGTAATTTTGCAGAGTACTGTGGGATTTATACCTCATAAATCCCATCAAGGTAACTTACCAAGGAAATTATATAAAATTTAAGACAACTATCTTAGGCAAAAACTTTTTTAATAGCAGGATATAAGTTTTAGAATAGAAATAACTCAATTGCATAAATAAAACTAAATTGGCCCCTAAACCAAACCTAGAACATTGTAGCTATTTTTCTTAAAAGTAACTTTCCTGGACTGCTGAAAGTACTCACAACTGAACACTGGCAGGATAACACTATGTATCCTAGAGCTGCAATGGCAATGCCAGGCAAACATGCTAAAGCAGCAATGCTGCTGGTTAGGACAGATTGTTGTTTTCTGGCACCTAATACTTTCTTCTGTAATAGACTACATTCCTGCCAGTGCAAGGTTTCAGCAGCCCATTAATCTAACATATGACACATATTACAACAATTTCTAATGCCTTTCAAATTTCTTGGCATGTTTGGTGTATAATGTTCTCTTTTTCTGATGTTTATAGTAGGTGGAAACTCTTCTCAGAGCAGTTCGCCTAGTTCCAGTGTTCCCAACTCTCCAGCTAGTTCAGGACATATCCGGCCTAGCTCTTTGCATGGATTAGCCCCGAAACTTCAACGGCAATATCGCTCCCCAAGGCGTAAATCTGCAGGGAACATTCCTCTCTCACCATTAGCACATACTCCCTCACCAACGCCACAGTCCACATCACCTCAGCGCTCCCCTTCCCCTTTGCCAGGACATTCAGTTGGCAGTTCAAGCATCATGCAGTCTTTCCCTGTAAAATTACACTCTTCTCCACCTCTTGTTCGACAAATTTCAAGGCCCAAGAGTGCTGAACCACCAAGATCCCCTCTATTGAAGAGAGTTCAGTCAGCTGAAAAACTAACCTCGTCACTGTCCTCATCAGAAAAAAAGCTGCCCTCTTCACGCAAGCACAGCCTGGATATTTCCCATTCTGAATTCAAAAAAGAAATGCTCCAAAGAGATCCAGGTCTCCAAAGTTGGCAAGAATCAATTAATGAAACAACTGGAGGTAAAGTTGGGCTTGCAGAAAAGGGGACACTTCAAAAACCTTCCAGAAAACTAGGGGCCATTCGGCAAGATAGGGTGGAGAGAAGAGAATCTCTACAGAAGCAAGAGGCCATTACAGAAGTAGATTCTTCTGAAGATGAAACTGATGAAGGGTCAGAAGATAGTCAAGATGGGAAAAGAGTGGATAGGCCACCCTTCAGCAGAGACCACCAAGTTTCTGATTTTTTCCCTGAGGATATGAAGCTTTCCTCCAAGTTGGAAAGCAAAGACAGTATGGAGGAAGACACTTTCCTTCCCGAGGAACCAAAAGCTAGTAATTTGCAGAATAGGGCAAAACAACCACCACCAAAGGATATTACAGGGACACCACTGCTGGATATAGAGAAGTCACAGTCTGAGATTGTTGTGAGGACTTCATCCACAGAAAAACCCAATGACTGTGAGACAATGAAGTTAGCATCAAAATCTGAAATAACATCAATATCTATAGAGGGCAATAAAATCAGTGATATTGAAGACGCTAAAAATCCTAAAAAATTTGTGATTATCCAGGAAAGCATAGATTGTCCAGAGCAGGAGATGTGCCTACCACTGAGATCCCTGCAAGTTGGTCAGGGTGACTGCATGGGGTTGGCACATGACAAAGGTAAAGTGAAGAAAACTACTTCTGAAGAATCCATTTACATTTTATCTCACAAATCTATGCCTTTGTTAGCACTTTCTTCTACTTGCACAAGTGGCACAAGCTCTCTTTCACTACTAAACCAAAAAGACTGTAAAGATACGCCTCAGAAACAGGAACACCAATCTACCCAAGAAAGTCCCAGTATTTGGAATTGGGCAAACAGTGGCGTAATGTCCACACAAAGATCCTCTGATGCTGAAGAACTGCAAGAAAAACCTAGGGTAGCAATTTCAAAACAAAAAGTTCAGTTAAGTCATAACAACTCAAGTTGTTGTACAGGTAGTTCAGCTTGCACACTTGAAAGTGAAAAAGCCCTCTGGCCAGCTCATTTAATAACCAATGCGAAAGACATGTTAGGCTCAGAAATGCCCAGCATGTCTGGCTCAAGAGTACTAACAAAAACAAGAGATGAGTTTCCTCAGGAGGAACTATTTTGTATGAAAAAGAGTGTGTCCAAGCAAGGAATAGAGGAGACACTAAGAGAGAGTTCAAATCCAGAAACAGCCAAAACATTCAGCATAGGTGATCTCATTGAGGTATGTAGTTCTCACACCAAGTCAGAAAGCACAATAATGTGTTGGAAGTCAGGCTACCCAGTAGGAACAGAAAAAGAGAGACACCCTGGCAGTTCTAACTTACCTGAAGCTTTGGAGGCTAAGTGTCAAATATTTCCACCTGAAGATCAGACAGATGGCACTGTGCAGCTGAGCATGGGGGTTTCTTCTGGGCCAGATGGCTGTCAGAGTTCTAAAAAGGAGATTACTCTGATGCCAGGAAAAATCAGAGATGCTGAAAGTCAGTCACAGAAAAAAGACCTCCTATCAACGGAAGGTGATGCTGTAAAGAAAACATAGCATCTCTGCATTCAGAAACAAAGACAGCATTAACAGAACATAAATATAAAGCAGAAAACCTGTACATCTATTTTTTGTAGGTTTGTGTTTTCACACTCTTGCCTTTTTTCATTCTTGCAATTCTATTTTTGTACACAGCATTTGTCATTTGATGCCTCTTAACAGGGTATCTTTAAAGAAAAATTACAAACTGGTTTGCAAATGTCCTCTTCCACCTCCCTTTAAAAATGCTCTTTCTGGAGTGTCCTGTACATTGTCTTCCCTTTGAGCTTTTTGAGAACATACACAAAATAAGGCTCACTTGAGAAGGATATATTTTGACCCTGAGTTCCAAATTTTAATCATTGTGACTCAATTTTTAGGTCACTTCTTTACATTGGCAAGGACAACACCTTTGACAGACTCCCTTAAAGTATTTTATGCCATTGCATGCTTCTCCCCCCCCCCCCCCCCCCCCCCCCCCACATATCATGGACCTTTGAAGGGAGCCTTGTATATCAGTTTGTGCAATGAGGCAGTATCCCTTTTTTTTTTTTTAAATTCTGTTAAGTGAAATGTCAAACTTTCATTTTGCATGGGATTTTTTTTAAAATTACTTTAAAAGAAGCATGTTGTTCCATCTTCAGTTTTTAGAGAATTTTAATGCTTGTGGCTCAGAGTAGGCAATTACCTAAAAGCGGTACAGGTGATAACAGTTAGCTCTTAGTAAAGTAGCAGCCTAAACTGCCTCACTGAGAAGTTACTGGAGGAAGTGAGCATCTGATTATCCCCACCCATATTGTGGGACAGGATAGCTACTGGTGGAAGCAAGTAACAGAGAGTTCTGATTTGACTTCATTGGTAAGAATTGATCTTCAGTGATCAGTCAGGAAAAGGCTGAGACAAGCCACTGCAAGCGGCGGCGGCGGGGGGGGGGATCCTTTTTTTCTTCAGTGTCACTTTTCCAATTGTAAGTATACAATTGACTGGCCCCTAATCACAAATGTATGATACATTTGCTATAATTTAGATTTTTGTCTGTTACTCTGTTACTTAATCTGTTTCTTTTCTAAAATGCTGTTATGTAAGCAACCTTTTGAAAACACAGCATCAACTAGTGCTTTTTTAAAAAGCTGCCTCGATCTGTAATACTTACTACACTGATACATAGATAAATAGGTATACATATAGACAGCTAAGCAGTAGATGAAGCATTTCAGATTTTTTCTTTATTCAACCTAATTACAGCATATAGGCAAAAGTGGCTATTTGCACAAACCCCATAATTCTTGTGAATTTAACCTATACCCTCTGTATGTGTGTGAGCAGAGAAAGTAATCATTTGCAGAGTCTGCTGTTCTGTGTAGACAAGAGATGATCACATGGCAACTGTACTAGCTCCCTAGGGCAAGCTACAGTTAATTACAGTACAGCTTCATTACTCTGTCATGTTGAAGATATAAACCCTTCTGCTGTTCTGTTTCACCTTACAGAGGCTATATGTACTTTTTGACTGGGAAGTTGATCTTAAATTTACTGTCCTCACATTTCAAGAGCTTTTTGTTTCTTCTTTGAACTTCTTGATCCCCCTTCCCCACTTTCCACAAATTAATCTATACCAGGGGTAGGCAACCTTTTCCCTTTAAGGGCCAAGGGACTTCAGCTCCCAGAATCCCAGGAGCTATTGGCCAACATGGGACTATTGGCCAACATGGCTGAGGCTTCTGGGAGCTGAAGTCTGTCGGCCCTTAAAGGGGAAAGGTTGCCTACCCCTGATCTATACCTAATTCTCAATTCTTTGGTTTCAGTTTTGGACCAACATTTTTTAATTTGGGATTCTTTTTACATTAACCACTGTGTTTACGTATGTGTGTGCATGTGTGCACACACGTACATGTGTAATTTTGTCTCTGTGTGTTGTAAAGCTGTAAAAGAAGATCCATTGGTTTTCTTGTATGTCAACCTGACACTTCAATATTCAGAGTTTTGACAGTAAACGTTCCCACAGATAAAATACACAAACCTCCTTAATCTTGCCACCAGCACAGAAGAGTGAACTTCATGCATTGGCATCTAGGCCTCTGTCTTAACTGCCTTTTCTCCCACTTTGCTGCATTGAACTCCAAACAAAGGCATTTGGGATTTGAATACATAAGACTCGTGTACAAAAAGGGAATTGTTTTTCATATTGGTGGGTAGCATAGCCACTCAAACTACATACTGATTTAAATAATGTAAAAATATTAGATGTCATGATATACAACACAGTATGGATTTGAGACCTGTGGATAAATAATGTGGCTTCCAATATACCCTGTAGCATCTAAACATGCATAGATAGCCAAAGGATTTGCTTCTCTAGTTTAGCCAAATAAACTACATTGGGCCACCTCATTTATTTATGTATTATATATATGCTACATAGATATTGCCTTATGTTTATCTGATAGGAAGCCTCTATCATTAAAGCCTCCAAGAGCCTTTAGTTTTCACCACTACTTGGTAGATTCCTTTAAATCTGGGCCTCCTTTAGTAAAATTCATGGCTAGAAAAAGTTCCATCCTAACCAAGTTAATAAATCAGATTTACATGTTGACATTTAAATGCAAAAGTTCTGACAATCATAATGTTAGAGGGCAAAATTTAAGATGTTTAAAGCACTTAAATCCATTAAGCCTAATAGGAGGTGGTGTGTAATAGGCCGCTTGAACTCATGTTATTAACATGCTGAGGGAAAACAGGTGATAGTGTGACTATTTATAGTCCAGTTAAGGCACTCAGTCCATATATGGTGATACAGCTAGTTGAGTCCCTCATTACCATTGTATTGCGTGAATGGAAATTCTGGTTCAATAGAACATGCATGTATCCATCTTGCCATATTGCTTTCCCAATTTCTCATATTTTAGTTTGTATGTCTAGAATTCATTTATTTTCTTCATAAAGCCTTTAAACTTTAAGTATCCAGGTGATGCATTCCTCAGCAATATTTTACACCATTAAATGGTGCATCTAAGACCATAAGGCTGATACTTAGTGTAAATATTAATTTTAGCATCGCTAAAAGTCCATCCTGAAGGAAGAATGTCCAAAACGTTATTGTGCTCATTGTTCTACAAAAGGGTACTTATCATTGACCAGGGTAAGGGGAATGACCTGTGGGTTGTTTTGTTTTGTTTTCCACATTAGCACTGAATTACGGTGTGACATTTGGCATTTTGGTTTGTTTTTTCCTTTGGGGAGGGGTGAAGTCTTTCTCCAGTTTTATCTTTACTGGACATGAAGAATGGTGCCGTATTTCTAGTAGATGATTTTACAGCTGTGTGTGTGTTTACAATTGTGTTTTGATTTTTGTTATTTCGGAGGTCGCAAGCACAGCTTTCATGCTGGGTACCAGTTTCAAGCTGGTGCCACTCAGCACCTAGCTAGCGGACGATGATGTGGGATATAAGTGTTTTTAGAAACTTGAACAATTGCCACGTAACAGAGGTGCAATAATTTTTATTCTTGTTGTACCTGCATGTTGATGTTCAAATATTCTTCTGAAATACACTTCATTTTTTTACATAAACCTGTGTCCAGCTCTTGACTGAATCCTTTTCCTTCTGATGCTTTCCTGTGAAATGTTGCAATAATCCTGTAATTTTAGGCAAGTGCACTGACTGACATACCAGATAACCATTTATCAATTGTTGCCAACAGGTCAACTTTTTGATATCTCAGATTGGGGGCTGTTTTTCCCCTTTCTACGTTGATAACTTCACACTTGGTCAGTGCTCACCAGAATTTATTCAGTATCTTCCTTGGAAACTATAGTTCAGTATATGACTGCTTTTGTGTCTTATGCTACCAACGTGGGAAGATAACCATGGATAGTTGATTACTTTTTATTGGAGCAGTCTTCCTGTGCTTACCACTGGTGTACAGGCTTCAGATTGTACACACAGCCAAGGGAAGGGTATCCTACAGAAGAAATAAGGGTAGACATAGAAAAATTAAAAGAGCAAGGATTGTGGGAGCTCCATTATGTACCTCAAAGGTTATTTCATAGTGATACCATTTGGAAGACTCCAGCCTTGCATTTCACACAGGAAAAGTGAGGAGGCAGCAGCTTGTTAAAAAGTGAAGAGAGAAGAACTGCCATTCATCCACAATAAAGCAAAGTTTGGAGACGTGTAACAAGATACTGGACTCCAGCCCAGATGGTCAGTAAACTTCACCTCCAGAAATAATGAGAATGCCTTGGAATTCACTTTTCTAAAATAATATTTAAATGAGCTTCAGAGGTTTCTTAAACTGCTAAAGAAGAAAAGGATCTGTTTGTATGTAAAACTACTAAGACATACAGCCTTTACCTACAGTTTAACAGCCATCTCCCTTCCACAATCCACTGGAAGCCAGATGGCTTCTCCTCAAGCCATTTACCTTTAAGTCAGTACTGTCTACACACACACATGCACACACACGATATACCTCATTTAACAAAGTAGATGTGTTCCAGAAAACTTTTTATTCAAAACTAACATTATGTGAAATGAAACAATTAGGATAGGTAAGCCTTGCAAAAGTAAACACTTTGAATCTTCTAGAGACCATTTGAAAGTTTCTTCCAGAATGTATCCGGGGATGCTTCTTATTCTTTCAACAGCCTCCACTTTTCTTAAAATTTCCATTTTGCTGGGAAAACTTGCAGATCTATGCTTTTTTAGCATGCTAGGGTAGCTGGTGAGGGAGGGTAATCTGCAACTGTTTACCTGTTCTGTTGTATGTAAGAGCATATACGGTAGCTATGGCTGGATCACCTGGGGCTCATTCCCACTGTGATTTACATTGATTTGTTAATTGCTTTATATGTGCCTTGTCCCCATTCAAAACGGTTTCAGATGTGACTGCAATCGTTCGGAGTCACTTTGAAGCGAGACAAATGCAAAAAATGGCTCTTTTCAGACACTAGGTTTTTTGTGGTTCTTTTGAAAAAAAAAATCAGAGGAGTGTTCAACCAGTGGGAATGACAGATCTGATTTGCATCTCCCCAAAGTCCAGCTCCCTGAAGTTGAGGGTGATGAGCTGGGCTCCCTTGGCCTTGCAAGCCCTCACCTGGCAGAACAGGGCCCTGCTTTCAGGGACCCAGCTTTGAGCTGCTACTATGTCGTGGAAGACATAGGCGGCCTGGAGGGATCAAACCAGGTATGGGACCTCTCTAGCCTGGCAGCCACCTTGAACAACTCGGCTGCTCAGCTGGCTCGGCCTTGCCTGCTCCTCCATGGGTCTCTCTGGACGGGCATACTCTTCCTGGCCCTCTCCCCTTTCCCTCCCTCCATTCCCGGCAGTGGCGGTGCCTCTTCTCCTTCTTCCCTCTTCTCTTGCTTTCCCCTCTGCCGCCAAGAGGTCCGGAGCTGGGTAGCCCCTCTGGGCTGGGCCAGTGCAACTGCTGGGAGCCCCGTGGGCAGGGGATGGCAGATAGGAAACCCCCCTTGTCTGCCCCTCACGGACGTGCCCCAGCACCAGCTCCCTGAAGCCCTTCCTCCACTGCCAGTGATCTGAGCCATCCGCGCTCCACCACCACAACCCTTCGGCCAAGAGGGACCCCCATCAGGGCGGCCTGGGAGCAAGGACCAGAACTTCTTAGCCAACTCTCCATCCCCTTGGAGCCTGATCCCCCTGAGCTGCAGCACAAAGGCACTCATTCCCACTAGTGGAAGCTATATGGGTTAAGGACATAATTCTTAGTGAGAACTATGCATTGGCTTTGATCGATTCCACAACCTGGTGTCAATACATTTTGCAAAGCAGTGTAAATGTAATTGGGAATGAGCCCCTAGAGTGGAATCATATTTTCTGGATCAGGCATTATTGCATTGTTTATTGCAGGCATGTTGCTGCAACACAGCACTGAAAGTCTTTCTCCAGCCTTTCTTCACCATCCTCCCAATACCAATGCTACAAAAACGCATCCAGCTAGATGGGGGAGGGTTAACTGTGGTGTGCCTGTACAGCATTTAACAGGCCTCCTCGCTGATTTTTATGCATTTTGCATTCTAACATGGGGTTCATCCAAAGCACATCTCAGGTGTCTTAACATTGCTTTTCCCTTGCAAAAACAACACTGAAACTCATCCTCAGAAGGGTTTGAATGTAGATGGTGCAAGGAATATACTGCCTATTAAGCAGGCAGGATTTAATTGGGATGTGCATGGAAACCAACCTTCTGCCACTTACTAGTTTGGGATCTGGAGTAGGAGCATCTCTCTATGTCTAGTCTATGAAATTTGGGGCTATACTTACCTGGCAGGGAAGACAGCATGATCACGAAACTTGAGACTAGACCCTTTTACTTCTCCAATATTGGTGCCTTTTCCACGTTTAATAACTCCATCTAGCCTGATCCCTAAATGTTCTAGAATGCTCTAAACACAATTACAAAGAAGAAATTGCTTTTTGTCACTGATTACTTCAGTGTGCACATTTCAGATTTATCCTGCAACCAGGGGAAATGGCCATAGTATGAGGAAGGAGGCTTTTTTACTAGAGCAGTCATTACCTGCCTGCCTGCCTGCCACTGGTACACTATTAGGACCAACCATTATAACCCTATTTAGTAACTATGTTGTACAATAACAATAGCATAGGAGGCTTTCTTCTGATCCTACTGCCATCACAGTTACGGTTGGTGAGAAGAGAGGAGAACCTTCTCAGTGGCTGCCTTTAGGCTGTGGATTTCCTTCCTTTAGGAGGATAGATGAGCCCCCTGTCTGCTCTGTTTCTGCCGGTGGGCAAATACCTTCTTTACCTGGGCCTTTCAACTGTTTGCTGGCCATTGTAGAAGGTCTTTTAATTGGGGTGTGCTGTGCTTTTATCACTTTTTAACTCCCCTTTTTGCTTTTAATATTTTTAATATGCATGTTTACTTATTTTGCATTATCCAGTGTTTTCACTATCTTTGGTTTTAACTTACACTGTGACCTGCTTTGGGTCTCATACTGGGAGAAAGGAAAGGGATACATTCAAGAAAGAAAGATTTTTAAAAATAGAGAGCAAGGCCCTAACACACTGCCCTCGGTTGTCCTTGCATGGGCAGTGTTTGCAATAGATGCACCTATTTGGGCTCTGACTTTCTGATAGTTGCTAAAAGGAAGGGTAAAAAAATACTGTGGGAGAGGGTTATTTGACAAAAGTGTCCTTAGACAAGACTGGCTGGTGTGTGTGTGTAGAGGGTATTTTAAACAAACTTTGCTTCCTAAACAATCATGGCATTTACAGTGCTGTCATTTCACTGTAATAGCCATGGTTCTGTCCTGGGAATCCTGGCATTTGCAGCTTGAGGAGGGTCCTTTACAAGTCTCAGCCAGAACAATTCAGTGCCTCAAAAACTACAAACCCCAGGATCCCACAGGATGGAACTATGGCTTTTAAAGTGGAGCAATAATACTAGTAACGGTATAGTGTGAATGGGCCCCAGCAAGTCTCTCCTATGCAACCTGAAGACTAGGCCAGAATTATCTTGGAAACCCTGTTCGCTTAAAACACTTGCTTTCCATTTTAATGCCCCAGCCCTTAGGATACACTGGAGATTTTTGGTTCCACTTCCAGGTTGTGCTGTGGCTTTTAAAGGCAATCCCATGCTTTCCCAAAGTATTTATCTCATCCTTCACTAACAGCAAGTCTCTCCAAACTGGGAAATTTTGGGAGGGGGGCTTTGATTTACACCTAGGTTCTTCCCATTTGCCTGATTTCAAGCCTTGGTGGTGCAGGGGCTGAAATCAGATGGCAATGTGCATGCCAGGGGTGGGCAACATAAAGTAGATCACAAATGAAAAGAATGGTACTGTTGTTATCTTATAATTGGTGATTATTGGGTAAATAGGTATATCTCAACTTTATATGTCTGGGGTTCATTTATTCTATTGCCATGCCAAAAGTAGATCAGATACAATGAACTGACTAGAATAAAAATTTCTCCTGAGCAAGTGGTTGGTGTACCCAGTGCAGTAACTCAAGAAGGTGGTAAAACTGTGGAGGAAGGACAGTCTTTCCCTCCCATTTGTGGCACCTCAGGTGGGGGGTGGGAGACACACACGAGCAGCTTGATGTGGTGGAGGGCCAACAAGCCAGTGTTGGGGCTTTGCAGGATGCATAGGGATGGACAAGGATTGGCCTTCACCCCAGCTGGCCTGCTTGGAGCATAGTGCCCCCACCAACAGACATGGAGGGAGTACCTGGAGTTGATAGCACCACCATGGAAGCTTGCACCTCTGCTTTTCTTCCTCACCTGGGTGCATGCTTGAATGGCACAATAACATCACGAGGGGTGTGCTTGTGGCCCACACACCCCTGGTGACGTCCTACTCCTGATCTCATGACACCCACATTCATGTACCTGAACCAGCCGCCTCTCTCCCTAAGGACGGCCCTGCTCTTTTCACACTTTTGCACAGAGAACAAGGTTCCTTCTTTTTCTGTACTGCACAGAACTAGCCCTTTGGTGGTAATTTTGGGAGGAAACAGAGCGGTCAAGACATTACTTTGAGAAATACTTGCAAAGCTAGGAAAAGCCAAGCTATTTCAAGCATCACACCTTATGTGATTGCATCATGTACATTATTGTACATAATGTACAATACACTTGTATGTGCATTGTAGAATCAGCCCAGCATAGAGGCTCCTGGGATTGGCAAGTGGTTAAGGAAACTGATGCATACAGCTTGAGGTTGGTTATTGACGACAAAGTGATGGCAGTGTCTGGGCTAATGAAGATGAATCTCCCCTGCCTTGCAGGCTACAGCAGACAGAACAATTGCTGTGGAGTGCTTTGACTGTCTTGAGTTCAGGCACTGTGTTTCTGGAAGAGTGTAATTTCCGGTGAAGGAAGTGGGAGCAGAACCAATAATTCAGCTTATCTGAGAATGGTTATTGGACATTTTCTTAATTTTGTGCCTTTTGGGACCAGCAACCTGACAGAAATCAGTAGGATGGGAGACAGTAATGTCTGTAATCTAACAGATTTTTTTTTAAAAGGCAAAACCAATTGCTGTAAGGAATGTTTCTTAAGCCAGTTTCAACATTTCTCAGTGCTTTTCCAGTAGGTATTTCTTCCTCAGGAGAAACCTAAAATAGGTGAAAAAGTAATAGTCTTAGAAGACACATTCACATAGGACTTACTATATAGACAGAGCATAACTTTCTATAGAATGAAATTTGTAGTAACATTTATTAAGGGAATTTTTGAATGTCAATAATAATAATAATAAATTTTATTTATATCCCGCCCCTTTGAGATCAATCGGGGTGGCTAACAACAGTAAAATATAACATACAGCAATAAAATCTCGTTCCCTCCCCCCCCTTAAAAAGTTATTAAATCAGTTACAAATTAAAACATACAATATAAAATACAACAATAATGCTTAAAAACAATTCCACAGTGCGGCAGCGACTCTTCATTACATTTTAAAATTTAATTTTTTATTGATATCTGAAAGGTGTGTTAAATTTGATATAATATTACTGCTATGCCTTAAAGCTTAAGCACCAGTACCTACAGCATAACTGTTCATCATACCAATCCTCCCCTCCTGCCCCAAATATTTTAAAGACCCACACATATCTTACACCTTGGGTAAAAAACTATGAAGCAAAATCAAAGCTACCAGTTATAAAAAATTAATTTATCTAGTATCTAGCTACAACTAGACCAGAAGAGAACAGTTCAAGGCTTTTTATCATTTTGTAAAATTTGTATTTCATAGTTGGATGCTTGTGTGTAAGAATTACTTTGAGGCATCAAAGAAATTGTGCCAAGAAAACATTCACATAGGACTTACTATATAGACATAGAAGGCATAGAACGATTAAAACAACAACAACAGCTTTTACTAACTAAGATTTATTACAATAAAAACTTTTGTGAAACAGCTCAAATATCAGATCTATACACATTTGTAATCAGATAAGGAGAAACATGTTACTGAAATATAGGGTGATCCTCCTCCCATTAAGTGCATGGATTGTATTTTAATGCATATTTGACATCCCCATGATTCAGTTGGCTTTCTGGGTACAACATAGATTTGAGTACCAATCTCATAATCTTTTTCATACAGTAAAAATGTCTCCATGTAGTAAAATGAAGTATATTCAGGATTCACAAATTCAACAATCCATGACTTGAAAATATTCCAAAAAAGATTTAAATTCCAAAAAAGCAAACCATGATTTTGCTATATTATATAAAGCACACCCTTTTACTTAACCAATCTATATAATGAGACTTGAGTATCCATGGATTTTGGTATTCATGGAGGGTCCTGGAACCAAATTTAGCAGATACCAAGGGCCCACTATACATATATTCCTGTACTAATTGGAATGCAGTTAAAATCTTGGGGTGGAAGAGAAGCTGCAAATTCAGTATGCATTTCAGCTTTTCAATAGCATACACAGTTGCCCCTCCCTTCTCGCAGACTTGAACTCCATGGTTTTGCATATTCACAGAGGGGCGACCTCTGCTGAAATCAATGGGGTGCGCCCCCACGCATGCCCACGGGGTCGCACCCCATTCAAGACTATGGGGCTTGAATATTGGCAAATCTCCATTTTCATGGTGGTGGTGGTGTCCAGAACGGATCCCCCACGAAAACGGAGGGCCGACTGTACTTGCAATAGAAGCCATGCTGTTCTTCAAACACTGTGTTATTCCTGGGTTTCTCTATATTCAGTTCTATTGTATAGCCAAAAAAGTATTGCAAGCACTGGAACTGATGTGATTGAGGTTGGGTGGGGGGGAGTTATGCTTCTGGACACCCATCAGCTCAGACTACATCCAATAGGTAGCAATGCTGCGACCACATTTTATTTAGTGAATACAATAGCAGTAAAGGTGTAAAAGCAGTAAAAGGGATGCAGTGGCTCAAGCGGTTAAGCCACTGACTGTGTTGATTGCAAGATCGGCAGGTTGGCAGTTCAAGGCCTGGGGGCTGCATGATGGGGTGAGCTCCTGTCACAAGTCCCAGCTTCTGCCAACCTAGCAGTTCAAAAGCATGCAAATGTAAGTAGATAAATAGGTACCACTTTGGTGGGAAGGTAAACCGCGTTTTGTGCAATCACGATCACAGAGTAGTCTCTGACAATGCTGGCTCTTTGGCTTAGTAATGGAGATTAGCACCTCCCCCTATGGTTGGACACAACTTGACAACCTTGTCAATGGGGAATACCTTTACCTTTAAAAGTGTTATACAGGAAGGGCTGGGAAATGTAACCAGTTCCTATATCTAAAATACTTTTGTTATCTTCAAAATATAATACATGAAGTCTGGCCTTAAAGAAAATTGTACAGGTAGCCAGATGCAAACAGGGAAGAAGTGTGTGTTCTACACATTTTTTAAAAAAAAACAGCAACAACTAATTGTGTAAGATGCTTGTGAGTATGTTCAATTTTTATGGCTATTAGATCCATTATGTGATAGAAAAGGAACTTTGTCACTTAGGACCTTTACAGACTGTCAGAAATAATGCAACTTGAGTCCACTTTAAATGTCCTGGCTCAGTGCTAGGGAATCATAGGAATTGTAGTTTATTATGGCACCAGAGCTCTCTGACAGAGAAGGCTCAGTGTCTCAGAAAAAAACTACAATTCCCATGATTCTCTAGCACTAGTGGACTCAAGTTGCATTATTTCTGGCAGTCTGTAATGGCCCTTGGAGGACTCCTATGAATTGCTCAGCATAGCATTCTGTAATAAGCAGTTGCCTATGTCAATATTGATCCCACCAGCACTGTTTTAATATGGGAATGGTTCAAATGTTGATCATAAACAGGGACTCCAATCAAGAAATCTGAAGAAGACTAGGACTGGGAAGGGCAGCTCTGAAAGAACTGGACAGAATCATAACGTGTAAAGAAACAACTGTGAACACTAAAATGAGGATAGTCCAAGCCATTGTATTCACTAGGTATGGATGAGAAAGCTGGTCAGTGAAAAAAGCCAATACAAAGATAACTCATTTGAGATGTGCTGTTGAAGAGTGCTGAGGATACCTTGGGTGGCCAAGAAGACAAACAAATGGGTTCTAGAACAGATCAAGCCCAAATTACCCCTGGAAGCCAAGATGACTAAACTGAAGCTGTTATACTTTGGCCACATCAGGAGGAAAACTGAAACATTAGAAAAGACAATGATATTAGGAATTGTGAAAGGCAGTAGAAAGAGAGGAAGACCACATGCTAGATGTTCAGACTCAATCAGGGAGAACCATGGTCCTGAGCCTGCAGGACCTCAGCAGAGAGGTTGGGGACAGGGGGTCTTGGAGATGTTTCATCCACATGGTCGCTATGAGTTGATCAACTCGAGGGTAATTGGCATCAACATAATCATGGATGTTGGACTGCAGCTCCCAGCATTCATCATTGGCTATGCTGGTTAATGTTGCTGAGAATTGCAGGCAACCATCTAGAAGGCCACATGATTCCTATATCTGTGCTGGAGACCTGTTTATGCAGTTCTTACATGCCCTATCTGCAACCTCGATCTGTTGCTCTATATACAGGTGTGGTGGCAAATTAATCTCTACTGAAATCAACATATTTTCTCTTAATGCCTTATCCTTACACTAGAGGGCAGCATTGTCACACATGAATGAGGGCTAATACCAAAGTGTAGTTCTTTGGTGTATAGGCTAAATTTTTTAGATTTTGACAATGCATCATTGTGCGACATCATCACATAGCAGAACATATCCCAGTGTTGCTGCAATGAATTATTTCAGCCAAGCATCTCATATAATGCTGGGTTGCATTGTGTCAAATTAGGAAGAAATTTAGTTGGTTTCCTTCTTTAAAACCTTGTATACCACTCAGAAATAATCTCTGGTATTGCTAATATAAAAAGGTAAAGGTATTCCCCATTGACAAGGTTATCAAGTCATGTCTGACCATATCCCTGACAGATGGCCAGCCAGCCTCTGTTTAAAGACCTCCAAAGAAGGAGACTCCACCACTCTCTGAGGGTGTCTGTTCCACAGCCCTTACTGCCAGGAATTTCCTCCTAATGTTGAGGTGGAATCTCTTTTCCTGTAGGTTGCATCTGTTGTTCTGGGTCCTGTTCTCTGGAGCATCAGAAAACAAGCTAGCTCCCTCCTCAATATGACATCTCTTCAAATATTTAAAGAGGACTATCATATCCCCTCTTAGTTGTCTCTTCTCCAGGCTAAACATACCCAGTTCCCTAAGTTGTTCCTCATAAGGTATAGTTTCCAGACCTTTCACCATTTTAGTTGCCCTTCTTTGGATATGCTCCAGTTTCTTTTTGAATTGTGGTGCCCAGAACTGGACACAGTATTCCAGGTGGGGCCTGACCAAAGCAGAATACAGTGGTACTATTACTTCCCTTGATCTAGATACTATACTTCTATCAATACAGCCTGAAATTGCATTGGCCTTTTTAGTTGTTGATTCACACTGTTGATTCATGTTCAACTTGTTGTCTACTAGGACTCCTAGATCTCTTTCACACATAATCTTGTTAGCCAGGTTTCCCCATGCTTATATCTATGCATTTAATTTTTTTGTCCTAAGTGCAGTACCTTACATTTCTCTATGCTGAAATTAATTTTGTTAGCTTTGGCCCAGCTTTCTAGTCATTTTGAATTTTGATCCTCTCCTCTGGGGTTAGCTCCTCCAAATTAGCTCCTCCTCCCAATTTGGTGTCATCTGAAAATTTGAGAAGCATGGCCCCTATTCCTTCATCCAAATCGTTGATAAAGATGTTGAAAAGCACTGGGCCCAGGACAGAACCCCGTGGCACCCCACTAGTCACTTCTCTCCAGAATGAAGAGGATCTATTGCTGAAATATTGTAAATGTTATGAATTCTACTGTCACAATGACTGCCTCACATTTCAAAGTTACCACTGAGGTAGGATAAACAATAAACTATATTGAGTAGAGTCGATGAGATCTGCAGTCCACCAACAGCTTATAGGATGTGAGTTGCCCACCCCTGGTCTAGAATATTAATATGCACATCCACTTATCCAAAACCTCTGTGGCCTTGCTCCCTGGAAGCATAGGAGCTGTACAGATCGTCCCTAAGGGGCAGCAGAATGCCATCCCTTTCCTTGCCAGATAGGGGCCACAGCAACCACACACTGTGCCCCTGATCTGGGCTTTCCATGGTCACAAAAAGCAGCTCCTTTTTGCACCTCAGAAAGGGTGCCCTACCTGCAGTGGCAGCGACTTTTCTCTGCTTCTTCAGCGCAGTACATGTAAACACTGTGTCGAAGACTTGGCATGATGCAGTCCACTGTGTGGTTGCTTGGGAGGTGTCATGCTGACATGGGGGCAGAGTTGGGGCAGCCGGCGTGCGGTTGCCATGCCCCTCTCTGACCCCATGCCGACTCTTTATGCCGGTCTATATAGCCCCATCATCTCCAAGATGCAAAAGCCATTACAAAGTAAGGGGAAATTAGGTCAATAATTTAGATTTTAAAACGATACTTTTCCCATTCCAGCAACTTTCCAAATCATCATTTGGAGTGTGTCAAAACAGCAAATTATTGAAGCAAAACAGTCTGCTATTCCCAGAGCACCAGAAAAAACTTCTCCCTCCTCATTTCCCCTTCTTATTTGCTACTTTAAAAAATAATAATAAAACATCCAAGCAGAATGTTCTGAAGAATCATGCAAGTATTGGTTTCTCACACTGTGTTATGAAGGACTTTTGCCTTCAGGCACAGACTAATAAACAGATGATAAGACAGGGGCAAAATCCCATGCCGCAGCTTATTTTCATAACTTTCATTTACTTTTCCTATAAATGTTTCATTTTTCAATGGGGAGAAAAGATGAGGATGGGCTGCCTGGGATCTTAGAAATGTATTGCTGGCTTATTTCTAATCAGAAATAGCAAAGGATGTCATTGCTGGTAGATTTTGGAATGGATGCATAGAAAATGGAGAGGAGGCACCAAATCACAGCCGCCCTTCCTTGGAAACTTTTCCTTCCGCTCTGAGAAAGTGTTGGAGTCAGTGGGTACTTATGCCATATTTCACCACCGATTCCTTCCCTCTCACACTTTCTTATTCTCTTTGAAAGTTGGGTGGCAACAACTCATGCAATGGCAAACCCCCTTGGCAAAAAACTTGCCAAGAAAACCCTATGATACGTTTTCCTAAGGGTCACCATAAGTCAAAAAATGACTTGGAGGCACACATCAACAACAACAAATTTGCAGGACTCCTTCAATGTTCTATCTTTTCTCGTCATTGATTTCAGACACTTTATTTTCCATGGCATTCTAGACACTCTGGCTTTAGCTTTTCCTTGAAGCATTAGCCAAATGCCCAGGAGTGAAGCAGCCACATGCCATGGACCTTAACTCTGAGCTGTGATGGGAGCTTTGCTGATTGCACATGGCAGCTTTCAGGAGCCTTTTCAAGCTTCTGTCACTCTTGGTTTCCAGAAGGCAGGACTGGGTGCAGCAGTCACTCTTTGGGCCTGGGAACACAGAGGCGTAATTACTAGTTGGGTAATGAGGACTGATAGAAGAGACCACAGCTGTAGGCGTCTTTCTATCACTGCCTCAATAACTGCACTGTTTGGTTACCAAATCGTAAAATGGCACTATTCCACTCTGAAGATCTCTGTGCTAAACTCTAGAAGGAAAGAAAAAGAGCCAGAGTTTACTGCCTCTTATACAAGTGTACATGGGCTCTTGGATCCACTGGTTTCAGGAGCCCCCATGGATACCAAAAATGTGTGGCTGCCGAATTCCCATTAAATACAATGGCACAGTATAATAGTGTCGCTTATATAAAATGGCATATTCAAGGTTTGCTTTTTGGAATTTTTTTTTTTTTGGTAATATTCTCAAGCTATGGATGCTTGAACCCATGGATGAAAAAAATCCATGGATATGGAGGGCCAACTGTTCTTCAGTTAACAAAGCAGGGGTATTCTAGGGCGTTCCTTCTTTAACAGAAAATATGGTACTAGAAGTAGAAAGAACATAGAAAAATAGGGATAGGTTCCTACTCAACAAAAGAGGAGCAGTTCATCATGTTTTAGGAAACCATTAATTCAAAACTAATATGGTGGTCCCTTGTTATCCACTGGGATTTGGATCAAGGACCCCCCATGGATACCAAAATCCATGGATGCTCAAGTCCCATTAAACAAAATGGCATAGCAACATGGTATCCCTTATACTATGGTAAATGGCAAAATCAAAGTCTGCTTTTTAAAATTCATATATTTTAGATATATAAATATTTTCAAGCCATGGAAGCTTGAATCTGTGGATATGGAGGGCTGATTGTAATATGGACATGTGAAATGAAACAACCAGGTCAGGTAAGTCTTGCATAAACAAACAAAAACATCTTGAGCTTTCAAGATACCGCTTGAAGGCTTCTTCCAAAATGCTGGGATGTCTTCCTTGCTTTCCCCCCTTTGAAATGATCATGTAGCATAGTGTTGCCAGAGTGAAAATTGGAAATGGCTCCTGTTTCTTCAAAGGTTGTGCAGAAGAGGGAATTTCAGCAGTTGCTGGTCAAATTACCTCTTCTACATAATGGAAAAAGCAGGAGCAGCCTCCAGTTTTCAAACTGGCAACTCTAGGTATCACACTGTAGGAGTCTAAGGGGGGTTGCAGACTGGCTTTTCCCAGGGGGAGAATAAGGAGGCTTCTGATCCCTGTTTACTGAGAAGTCTTTCTGCATTTCTCACCTGCAGCCCCAAGATAGATAGGGATCTACTCAACCCCAAATGCATCCCATCCTACTGAGTGTTATGGGACACATTCTCAAACAAGTACTGGAGAAGCCTTAAAACACTTTGGGAGGTTGCAGACTGCCAGAAATAGTGCAAATTGAGTCCACTTTAAGGGTTAAGGCTAGGGAATAATGGGAACTGTAGTTTATTGTGGCACCAGAGCTCTCTGACAGAGAAGGCTCAATGTCTCAGAAAAAACAACAATTCCCATGATTCCCTAGCACTAACCCTAACCCTTAAAGTGGACTCAATTTGCACTATTTCTGGCAGTCTGCAACCCCCCTAAATGGGGACAGTTGTTTAAGGCTTCTGTTGAGTGACTTGGGCTGAGACCCTGAAATCTTTAACACAAGGGATTAGGGAAATTTCCTGCAGCCATGTCTAGCTTCCCTCTGTCTCTAGTTCTCTCTCCATTGGATGAGTTTATCCACTCTGTGCTTTGCTTCCAGTAAATCTTTTGTAAGCAAAGCAATCTAAAGAGTTCAGTCTCCTGTTGGTCAACAGCCATGTATGTCCAAAAGCCTTTAATTGTCAGAGACTTCATTAACTGAGGCATGTCCGTATAAAGGCCAAGGTGGCAGCTGCTACAGTAGCCCAGGATGGCCAGATGCATCTTCCTAAGCTCTGGACATACGGTCTCTAAACTGTGAGCCAAATGCTGATGGTTGCCTCCGAATCTGTCCTGATGCCTTGGATGTTCATCAGATTTCTCTGAATCATCACTACTCTCTATTGGCAGCAACGTCCGGCTTACTTTTAACATCTCAGCTGGACCACAAGAGCTGGGAAGACTAGCAGGAAAGCTTTGGTGCTCCTTTTGAATGGAACCAAAAAACAGGAGATAGGAATTGTAAGAGAAGGGCTTGTTTGTATCAAATTCAACACGCCAAGCCACAAGCCTCCCTGGGGAATCTTACCCTGGATTCCTTTCTCCTAATCCTGTTTTTAACTGGTTTTTAAATTGCTTGGTTTTAAGTTGCAAATTATTTATTTTACCCTCTATTTTAAATTGATTTAGTGTATACAGGTTGACTCTAAAGACCAGAAGAGTTGGGGATTTCAGATTTATTTATTACTTTGGAATATCTGTATTTGCATAATGAGATATCTTGGAAATGGGACACAAGTCTAAAGACAAAATTCATTCATTTTTCATATCCACCTTATATACATAGCCTGAAAGTAAATTTATATATAATGTTTTTAATAATTTTGTGTATGAAACAAAGTTTGTATACATTGAATGATCCAAAAGCAAAGGTGTAACTATCTCAGCCATCCATGAAAAAAGTGATGTTTTAAAGAAAATATTCCAGATAAGGGAGACTCAACCTGTACTGCCTTGAGATTTTCTACTATAGGGTGATATATATAAATATTTTCATAAATAAACCAACCACATAACCCATGGGACTTGGTTGTGGTGAGTAGTAAGGAAAGGATCCCATACATATTCAGAGACATTTTGACCTGTTTTATCATGTATACCCCAGAGCTATGAAGATGTTGTTGTTAGCTGCCTTCGAGTCGACCTTGACTCATGGCGCCCCTGTGTCCCAATCTTCCACTCCTCTGCTCAGGTCTTGCAAGCCCATGCCTGTAACCCCCCTGATTGAGTCCATCCATCTGGCACACAGTCTTCCTCTCTTTCTACTGCCCTCTACCTTCCCCAGCATAACTGTCTTTCCTAAATACTCATGCCTTCTCATGATGTGGCTAAAGTACAACAGCCTCAATTTAGCCATCTTCGCTTCCAGGCTTGATTTGTTCTAGGACTCAATTGTTTGTCTTGTTGGCCATCCATGGTATCCTTAGCACTCTTCTCCAGCACCACATCGCCAATGAATTAATTTTCTTTCTTCACTGCTTCCTTCACTGTCCAGCTGTCATAGCCATACATGGTAATGGGGAATACTATGGCTTGGATGATTCTAACTTTAGTGTTCAGCTGTATATCTTTATACTTTAGGATTTTGTCTAGTTCTTTCATAGCTGCCATGGATTCCACCTCAACATTAGGAGGAACATCCTGACAGTGAGAGCTGTTTGACATTGGAACACACTCTTTTGGAGTGTGGTGGAGCCTCCTTCCTTTGGAGGTCTTTAAACAGAGGCTGGATGGCCATCTGTCAGGGATGCTTTGATTGGGAGTTCCTGCATGGCAGGGGGTTGGACTGGATGGCCTTTGTGGTCTCTTCCAACTCTATGATTCTATGTTTCTATGCCCTTCCCCTTCCTAATTTTCTTCTGATTTCCTCATTGCAGTCTATCCTGATCAATGTTTGATCCAAGGTATGGGGAATCTTTACACCTAGGGCCTTTGCAGGCTGCTAGAAATAGTGCAAATTTAGTCCACTTTAACTGCTCTGGCTCAGTGCTAGGGAATCATGGGAATTGTATTTTTTTTTCTGAGACATTGAGCCTTCTCTGTCTGAGAGCTCTGGTGCAACAATAAACTACAGTTCCCATTATTCCCTAGCACTGAGTCAGGGCAGATAAAGTGGACTCAATTTGCACTATTTCTGACAGTCTGCAAAGGTCTTTAGTAAATACAGTAAAGACATTGCTTTAAGATATTTTTTTTAATCTCTCAGTCAGCATGGCCAGGAGTTTTAGTCCAGCAAGGTTCTGGGAGTTATAGTTAAAAAAAAATGCCTTTCCCAAACTCTGGAAAAGGGGGGGGGAAATAATCAGATGCTTGTGATACTTCATTTAATCTAGAATGTTGACAAAATGAAAGGAAACTTACATACATTTTGCATTGCACAATTATAGCACTTTGATACTGCTTTAACCACCATCCCTTCTATGAAATCCCGAGATTTGTAGTTTGGCCAACTATTCAGAATTCTTCGCTAGAGAACTCTTAAGTACATCACCAAGCTAGAAATGCCAGGATTTTGGCATGGCCATGACACTTGCTATCAACAAGCTTCTAACAGCAAAGTCTCACATGCTGAGATACTAATGAAGCTGATTTATTCTTTGGAATACTGTGATTGTTGCCAAATGTAATCCAGAGTCACAACTAGATTCTGTTTAGAACCTGGTCTCTGCATTAATAGATGCAAAGGCATAAGCATTCCCTACTTAAATGCCCTCCCCTTATTTTTTTGGAACTGCGTCCCCTTAAAGAAAAATTGATAGGAAACTTTAATCTACTTACAGCATGAATCCATTTTTCCGAGATATGTTTTTTCTTAAGCCAATGACAGTCTTATGATGAAAAGAAAAGTGCTAGCATTCTACAGAAAAGTAAGGGAGGAGGAATCATACAAATGTGGGATTATAGAGAAGTGAAGTCATTTGAAAAGCCTGAGACACTAGATGGCATACTATTCCATGTCATGTAGAAAACACCAACCGTCTGATTGACAATATTCCAGGCTCAAAGTCTAATAAAAACCAACAGCAATTCCATATAATATTCCAGGCTCAAAGTCTAATAAAAACCAACAGCAATTCTATATAACAGACAACAGTGAAACATACAGAAGCGATAGCTGTCTATATCAGAATGACCAAAGTAGCTATTTTAAATGTTTTGTGTTTGTTTTAATTAATTGCATTGGTGTTTATTTGGTGTGGCTTTTTTTTTAATTTTATTAAAGTTTTACTTTGAATCTGTATCTCTGATTATTGTATCAGAGGTGAACAGTAAATAAGAGTGGAATCTACAGGTAGATAGATTGGGTGATTTGCAGTGGATCAGCAACTCCCAGAGTCTTTAACAGCAGTAAAACAAACAAACAACACCTTTTTTTCTGCCTAAATTAGTTTTTTAAAAAAATCAAGAAAGGTTGGAGAAAAACAGAATTGATTTGCACATGAAAGGACTTGGGTGCAAACTCCAGTTTTGTACTATAAACACCATCCTGACATGAGCAGCATCCACTCATGCACACCTTCTTCTTCATTTCTCTGTCTTCCTTCTTGAGCTGCTTTTTTGCAACTAACCCACTTTGGTGATAGGGTTCCAGTGAAAAATAAAGTAGTATCCCACATGCTGTCTGCTCCTGCTACAAAAGCCCTACTGTGTTGGTTTTACTCTTTCTAGTAAGGTTTTAGTGCCCTCCACTGTCTAACGCATGTAATGGCCCCTGTTAGAAATAACTGCTGATGTATTGCAACAATCATACATTAAATGATGCATGCGTGCAGAAGGAGAAACCATATTTCTTACATAGCAATTAATGTTCCTTATAATAGGCTAATGCACATCATTGTCACCACAGGAGGCTACTAAGTAAGTCTACAGGTACAAGCACACCCCTCAAAAATGGGACTATTTCCGGCCAGTGATGGGATTGTAAACTCCTGTGAGGCAAAAGGCTCAGCTGATGGTAGCAGTGCTGCTAGCAGGGTCTCCCGTGTCAGACAAGCTTTTGATGAGGAGCCAGACTAAATGTGCCAAACAGCTACTGGGCAGCAGCAGTAATGAGGGTGACACGAGTGGAGGATCTCTCAGAGACAACAGCAGTGTTAACGTAGCTAATGCTTGTTAGTATAGTGCAGAAGGAGGCATGGTAAAACCCTTTTGAATGTTTTTTTTTTTTACCATGAAAAATCTATGAGATAATCCAAAATAAAATAGTACCAGAAGCTGAGACTCCCAGTTCAGAAGGTGCTCAACAAGCTACTGGGGCACAACAGAGGACAACTATGAGCAGTGCTGTGACTAACAATGCATCTGGGCTCAAGCTGAAAGGACATTTAGCTGTTGATGTGTTCAGACATGAAAGCCTGAAGCTCCACAACATATATTATAGGAACATGGAATGTGAGAATCTGAACCAGGGGAAGCTAGCCGTAGTAAAACAAGAAATGGAACATATAAGTACACTTGCCCCTCCATTTTCATGGGGGATCTGTTCTGCCCCCCACGAAAATGGAAAGTCACTAATATTCAAGCCCTAGGTTTGAATAAGTGTGCGCTCCTGCGCATGGCCATGCATGCACACCATTTTAACCTATGGAGCTCTCCCCTTCATGAAGAATCAAGACCATGGAGTTCAAGTCCACGAAATTGGAGGGGCAAATGTATTGCAATACCTGGGGTGAATATGCTAAAGTGTACAGGAATGGGACATTTTGAGTCAGATAATTGCATAGTGTTTTCTTTACTCAGGAAATTAAAATCTAAGAAGAAATGAGCTGGTATTAATAGTGAGGACAGCAGTAAAAGGATATGATGCAAGGCCCACAGTTTGTTCATCAAGCAACCAAAGAGGTTTGAATAGACTACATCATTCAAAGCAGAAGTTGGAGAAGCATCATTCTCTCTGCAAAACCAAGACCAGGAGCAGATTGTGGCATGGATCATAAACTGCCAATATAAAAAAAATTAGATTAAAGCTAAAGAAGAACACTGAACCAGCTAACGTACTAAAATATAACCTGAAGAACATCCCTGTAGAATTTAAAGATAATGTAAAAAATAGAATTGCACCATTAAGCCTAATTGACTGGGAGCCAGAAGAATGCTTGGCTGAAGTGACATTCTCAGGGAGGAATGCAAAAAGCCACTGTTTGCAGCCAAGAAGAAAGAGAAACCTCAATGGATGACAGATGAAACTCTTCAAGCAGTTAAGGACAGATGAGAAGCAAAAGGAAAAAGTGACAGAAATAGAATCCTGAATGAAACTGTTCAATTACTTGTGCACAGGGACAAAGAGAACTAATATAATAATTGATGCAGAGAAATAGATGATGACAACAAAAAAGGAAAAACACAAGATCTGAGAAGTCAAAGGGAAATTTACATCAAGAATGGGGATGCTATGTGACCAGCAGGGAAACACATTACAGGACCAAGTTGAAATGAAGAGACAATGGAAACAATACACTGAAGAACTATATCAAATAGATGAAAATATGACAAATTAATTCAAATAAGAACCATCTGAAGATGAACCTACAATTTTAGAAAGTGAAGTGGAAACTGCACTCAGAATCTTGGGAGAAATAAATCACCAGGAACAGATGGCATACCAATAGAGCTGCTTCAAAGTACTGAGATAGAATTTGCTCTCATTCTAACTAAAATCTGTCAACAAATATGGAAAACTAAAGAAAAGTCCACAGATTGGAACCACTCAATATACATCCCAGTCCCCAAGAAAGGGGACACCAGAGATTGCATTAACCACAGGATCTTTAAATTAATCTCCTATGTAAGCAAAGTGATGCCCAAAATTCTACAATGGGTCAGCAACCTACGGCCTGCGGGCTGGTTCCGGCCCAGGACGCCAGACTTACCGGCCCAGGCGGACCTCCGAGCGCGCGACCGAGCGCACCGCGGCTGGCATTTTGGTCTCCAAAATGCCAGCCGCGATGCGCTTGCGCATGCGCAAACGCATCGCGACCGCCATTTTGATAAACAAAATTCCGGCCACAGCACGCTCAGTCGCGTGCCGACCAAAACAGGCCACGGTGGAGGAGGCG
>CM034706.1:200327693-200369495 GCA_020142125.1 Phrynosoma platyrhinos | reverse complement strand
GGGAAAGATCTACATCCCAGCTTTTGGAAGCTCTGTCTATAGCCTTTGCAGTTTGTCTTCCAAATACAGGTTTGTCATCTCATGTGCTGTTTGGAAAAAGTAAATCTTTAATATTTACCGGTATTTGTTTGAACTGATGATCTCCAACTCTAACATGCAGGCTAAAAAAATTACATTAAAAGGAGATACAAAATAGTGTATGAAGAAGTAGATGTATTCCTAGGTACCGTATTTTCCGGCGTATAAGACGACCCGACGTATAAGACGACCCCCCATTTTCCGTCAAAATATAGAGTTTTAGCACCTCTATCCTCCTTATCCTCATACCCGGCGTATAAGACGACCCCCCCACTTCAACCACAGATTTTGCAGGTTAAAAAGTAGTCTTATACGCAGGAAAATAAGGTATTACTTTTTAAACAGAAACTTTGGCACCAGATGCAGAAATAACATGGAAAGAATAGGGATAGGGTCCCATACAGCAAAAAAATATGAGCAGTTTCACAGGCTTTAGCAGACTTTTTACCCAAAAACTATTAATATGCACATGTGAAATGAAACAACCAGCTCAGGTAAGCCTTGTATGAGTAAACAAAAACATTTGTGGCCTTCTAGAGACCATTTCAGGGCTTCCAAAAGTGACCTACAGATAATTTTTCTTTCACCACTCTCTGCTTTTCTAATAGTTTCCATTCTGTTAGCCAAACTTACAATCATGCTTTTAAAAAAAATCATGCCGGGGGGGGGAGTTGGTGTAGATTATTGGCTCTCCCCTTTCTCTCTGGGCCTGTCCATGTGGGCCAAAAGGCCATGCTCCCCCCCAGCTTTGCATCATCCTGTATGGACAGCTCAGGCCATTAGCCCGAGTCCAGGATTAGCCAGTCCAGATGTTGGTCTGGTAGTTTGAGACTGATCGTCGCCCAAAGGGGCCATAGCCCAGGGTATATAGACCTGTTTGCCATGTCATTTCCTTGAAACTGGGAGCACTTGGCCGTATGGGTATAGCCAGGTGTCACATTTCCACCCTTATGGGCCACAATGGGTCCATGGCATGGCATGGTATGGCATGGGTGAGTGTGTAAACACCCACCTGTTGCCGTGCCAGTCTGGGGACTAACCTGGGTCAACCTGCTCATCTGCTTAGCCAGGGGTAGGCAACCTTTCCCCTTTAAGGGCCGAGGGACTTCAGCTCCCAGAAGCCTCAGCCATGTTGGCCAATAGTCCCATGTTGGCCAATAGCTCCTGGGATTCTGGGAGCTGAAGTCCCTCGGCCCTTAAAGGGGAAAGGTTGCCTACCCCTGGCTTAGGCCCTCTGTTTTGCTGTTCACACATAGTGAAGACTTCCAAAGGCAGTTGCTTTTTACCTGGCTTGTTGCAGCAGGTACACATGGCTACAGTTGAATTGGCTAGAGCAGAATCCTACTCTTTCCTCATCCAAATGTTATTGCATTATTTAGTACAGACATGTCTCTGCAACCCAACAACAAAGGTTTGTATTTTTTCCAGCCTTCCTTCCCTGTTCTCCCAATGCTGATGCTTCTTAAAATTTTGAGCTACAAGAGGACAAGGATGAAAAGGAAGTCTGGGCAGGCATGAAAAGTCTTTGTAAAAAGAGTCTTTTTTCTTAGAGGCTTTGTTAACTGGGGTATGTCTGTATATTTTGTTTCAGAGCTTTGGCAGGCAATAGCTATGTATTTATTTCAGGATATTTGGAAGTAAAGCTTTTCAAGTAATGATGTAACATTGTTGCTTGTAGTATGTTACTTCTGGAGACAATGAAGCCCACTTATGTTATTTTAAAAATATTTAAACAATATTAACATTGGCTAAGATTCTGTTTCATCATCATTACTACAATTATGGATCTCTGTCATCATGGTTTGTAACTGATGATTCCCTCTAACCTGCCTTCTCATCCTGGCAGCACATTGACCGATGCTGAGACATTGGAGATCAGAATGGTGGGAAAGATACCCAAAGCAAGTGCCTAGTAATGGGTGCCTTGGAACAGGCGGCTGGACAAATCGCTCAGGGTCTTGCAACAACTGCTTATCACAAGGCATCCTTCGACCTTGCATGCTACAGACCTCATTTCCCAGCACTCTGATCTCCAGCACCTCAGAAATCTTTTGGCTGGAGTGCTGCCAGGCTGGGAAGGGTAGGTTTTTGGGGCTACATTTTGTCATGTATGACCATATACATGAATCCCACATCAGTTAGGATATCTTAAATCCAGTTTACAATATTGTAAATAAAGTTTATGATATTATAACCACTGAACAGGATGCCACCTATTGTTGGGGTTGTTTGGGGATAATAACTAACATTTTAGACCTTTGCTTTAGTCCCTAGAAAGCTAGCCAGTGAACACATTATAAAGTTAGATGGACTTGTTGCAAGACCCTGAGGGTCGGACACAGCAGAAATCAGTCTTCTGTATGAGCAAAAGTGACCAATAAAGCATCTATTTTTTCACATAGCAATTCACCCTTTTATGTTTGTTCTTCTTTTGGTATGGACTGATAGGTGTAGAGTTGGATGAGACCTTGGGAAGCCACTTAATCATGTTTACGCATTTCTAGTCATAGTGCTAAACAGATGCGAAAGACAGTTTTGACTAGTTATAGAGCATATATAGCTGATCTATCTTTACCAGTTTATGAGGTGGGGAGGAGAGGTATGTGGGACACCAGCCAGTCAGCCGCCATAAATGGTGACCTCAGAAGTTACTGGTTGTCTTCCACAGACGCTCCCACAGGGAAGGCGTCAATGCAGAAAGGCTGATTTTGTGTATGCTAGGCCACTCTCTCATATGTACTGTTTACCCAACAGACTTCAAGTTTGACAATTTCTCATTAAGCTGATTTCGATTCAGTATCACTGGAGCAAGCTCTTAATTACTTGCACTTTCATCTGTGCCCACTGACGGAATGGAGATGCCAGGAGGGGCCTTTATTTGCATATATTGATTAGAGCTAACCAAAGCTCTATTGTGTCTGCCCATCATGTTTAGGAAATGTTAATTCACTGTCTGCTGTGGCTGCTGCCCAGATTCTAATAAAGGAATGGCAAGAGCTCCTTCAATATGAGGGGCTCTTGCTTGCTAACTGAATCTGAGGACTCCTTTTTCTGTGAGACAGAAGCAGAGAGGATTATATTGACAAACCTATGTTGGTTTTGCAATATTCTCTTTTTTGTCTAATGCCGAAAGCTGAAAATAGTTTTCCTTTTACATTTTAGGCAAGGAAGCTATTTCCTCTCATTCTGGGCATATAGTTTATCTTGCATTAGGAATGCTTGAGGAATTTATTCCATCCGGATTCCAAAACGAAGTTGCCTGATCCACATCTCCTGGACTAGAATGTGAAGATTGGAATGTATTCTCTGGAATCTACACTTGGAACAAATTTTATGAGGTGTTTTGAAGACTGCCTTAAAAAAAAGAAAAGAAAGGAAAACCTTTAAAACAAGTAATTATCTTTCCAAGTAGTTAGAGAGAGTAGAATAATATAACCATAGAGTTGGAAGAGACCACAATAGCCATCCAGTCCAACCCCCTGATATTCAGGAATACACAATCAAAGCATTCCTGAGAGATGGCCATTCAACCTCTGCTTAAAAACCTCCAAAGAAGGAGAGACCACCATACTCCAAGGCAGTGTTTTCTACTGCCGAACAGCTATTACAGTCAGGAAGTTCTCCCTAATATTTAGGTGGAATCTCTTCTCCTGTCGTTTAAATCTGTTGCTTAGTGTCCTGGTCTCTAGCAGAGCAACAGAAAACAAGCTTGCTCCATCTTCAATATGACATCCTTTCAAATATTGAAACATGACTATAATGTAACTCTCTTCTCTAGGCTCAACATACCCAGCTCCTTAAGCCACCCCTCACAGAACATGGTTTCCAGACCTTTCACCATTTTGATTGTGCTCTTCTGGACACATTCCAGCTTGTCAACATCCTTCTTGAATTATGTTGCCTAGAACTGGACACACTATTCCAGGTGAAGTCTGACCAAAGCAGAACAGAATGGTATTATTACTTACCTTGGTACAGACACTATACTCCTATTGATGCAGCCTAGAATTGCATCAGCTTTTAAAACTGCCATATCACACTGTTGATTCATGTTCAGTGATTCATGGTCTGCTAAGACTCCTAGATCCCTTTCACATGTACCATTGTCAAGTCAGGTATCACCCATCCTATATCTGTTCACTTCATTTTTGTCTGCCTAAATGTAGTAGTAAAGGTAAAGGTATTCCCCGTTGACAAGGTTGTCAGGTCATGTCCGACCATAGGGGGCGGTGCTTATCTCTGTTACTAAGCCAAAGAGCCAGCGTTGTCAGAGATTACTCTGTGATCATGTGGCCAGCATGATTGCACAGGACACTGTTTACTTTCCCACCGAAGTGGTACCTATTTATTTACTTGGCATTCTCATGCTTTCAAACTGCTAGGTTGGCAGAAGCTAGGATTAGTGACAGGAGCACCCCATTGTGTGGGACTTGGGCCTCGAACTGCCAACCTGCCTATCTTGCAATCAACAGAGTCAGCATCTTAACCACTTGAGCCACTGCATCTATCCATGTTGAATTCATTTGGTTAGTTTGGGCCCAGATCTCCAGTCTGTTAGTCATTTTGAATTTTGATCCTGTCCTCTGGGGTATTAGCTACACCTCCTAATTTGGTGTGCATCTGCAAATTTGATAAGTATGCCCTTTATTCCACCATCCAAGTCATTTATAAAGATGTTGAATGGCACTGGGCCCAGGACAAAATCCTATGGCACCTCACTAGTCACTTCTCTTCAGGATGAAGCCATTGGTGAGCACCCCTTAGGTTTGGCCAATCAATCAGTACAAATCCACATAACAGTATGATTGTCCACACAACTTTTTGCTAGCTTATTTGCAAAAATATCATGGGGCCTTGTTGAAACCCTTACTGAAATTATGATATGCTAGGTCCAAAGCATTCCCTTCATCTACCTAGCTTGTAACTTTATACAGTGGTCCCTCCACATTTGCTGGGGTTATAGGTGAAGGCCTACTGTGAATGTGGAAAAACCACAAATTAAAAAAAAAACTATTCTTTTTACTGGCAAGAACACCTCTCTAGGAATCTCTAGGTCCTCCAGTGCAACTCTATGGTCAACATCTGCCATAAATTGACAATAAAACATGTAGGAGGACCTACAAATGCCTAGAGTGTTTTCTCTAGGAAATTCTAGGTTCTCCAGTACAACTCTATGGTCAACTTCCAGCAGAGTTGCATTGGAGCACCTAGAGATTCCTACAGGGAACATATTAATCAAATCTGCAAATAATCAAATCTACAAAAGAGCCACAAATGTGGAGGGCCAACTGTATTAAAAAAGAGAGATGTAAGATTAATCTGGCATGACTTGTTTTTGAGAAACCCATTTTACTTTTAGTGATCATGGCATTCCTTTGTAAATACTTACAGACTCTCTGTTTAGTGATCAGCTCTAGAATCTTTCCTGATATTGATGTCAGGCTGACGAGTGGTAATTGTTTGATCCTCTTTTTATCCATTATTGACGATGGGGACAACATTTCCCTCCTTCAGTCTGCTGGACCTCTCCTGTTCTCCAAGAGTTTTCAAATATTATTGCCAGTGGTTCTGAGATTACTTCTGCCAATTCTTTTAATACCTTTAGGATTAGTTCATCTGGGGGACTTGAATTTGTAGCTACGTATTCTTGTACTATCTCTTTACCTACTCTGTGCTGCATTTCCCCTACTGGATCATCTGCTTCATTTTCCCCAGGTTGAACACTGTTTTTGTTTTGCGAGAAGACGAAGGCAAAGAAGGTGCTGAGTAGTTCTGTCTTTTCTCTGCCCTGTGTTATCATTTCGCCATCTTCTCCACATGGTGGTCCTACCATTTCCTTGTTCTTCCTTTTACTATGGACATTAGTAAACAGGCTCTTTTTATTGTTTTTAACTTCTCTAGCAAGCCTAAACTCATTCTGGGCTTTCACTTTTTCTGACTTTCTCCCTCCCTGTGCTGGTTATTTGTTTGAATTCTTTGGTGATTTCTCCCTTTTCCCATTTCCTGTACATGACCCTTTTAAACCTGAAAATGAAAAGATCAGGTTTGCGTTTGAATTAACCCCCTTTTAAATTTGAATTTAGTTATCAGACGAGGCAGAACGGGACAAATCCCATAAATTAAAGACTTCTGCTCGTTCCCGTTTATTTCCACTTTCTCCCACATTAGTGTAGAACAGGGGTAGGCAGCCTTTTTGAGCTGGGGCCGGGTTGCTGTCCTTCAGACAATTGGGGGGGCCGAAGCACCAAAAATAAATAAATAAATAAATAAATAAATATTAAAAAATTAAAAAAAAATAAAAAATAAAAAATATGCATGCACACTCTCTCAGTCCCAGAAAAGCCATGACAAAACCCCTGTGGAGATTTTGCCAAGAAAACCCCAAGAACAAGTAATAACAACAATAATCAATATCATCATGGTGAAGGTGGCGGCGGGGTGGGGGGATGGCGGCAGGACCGGCCTGGGGCCGGTCCAAAGGCCTTGGGGAGGCCGCATCCGGCCCCTGGGCCTTAGGTTGCCTACCCCTGGTGTAGAAACATCTAAGACCATGGGCTGCTTATTTCCCCCCCTTCCACCGTTTGGATTCTTATACTATTTGCCCAGTTCTCTCTATAACATTTGGGCTGTTGTCTTGATGAACTACTGCCCTCAACAATACTGTTTCTCTCTCCCACATAACTCAGTTTAAAGTCCTTCTGATCAGGTTTGTGAGATTTTTGGCAAAATGTTTCTGCTGTGAGGTGCATCATCATTTACCAGACATCCATGTTTATGAAACAACTGACCATTGTCCAGGGAGCCAAATTATTCCCAGTGGCACCATCTGTAGACCTAGTTTTTCACCCCCACTATTCTTTTCTCCTTTCCTGGGCCATGTCCTTAAACTGGGAAGAGAGGTTAAATTACAACCTATGCATCAAAGTCCTTCAGTTTTCTACCCAGAACCTTGTAATAGAGCCCTGGTGGCACAGTGGTTAAATGCCTATACTGTAGCCACTCACTCACAAACCACAAGGTTGCAAGTTCAATACCAGCCAGGGCTCAGGCTCGAGTCAGGCTTGCATCCTTCTGAGGTCGCTAAAATGAGTATCCAGCTTGTTGGGGGAAATTAGCTTACTGTTGTAAACTGCTTAGAGACTGCATAGCCTGGTATGAAGTGGTATATAAATGAAGCTGCTATTGTTAATCCTTCCTGACATCTTGAAGACTATGCCTTGCAATGTCATTGGATCCTATGTGGATCAAAAGGTAACACTCAGTGGGCTTGATAAGTCTTGTCAGCTCCTCTGTTACATCATGGATTTTTGCCCCAGGGAGATGACACACTACTCAGGACATCCTGTCAGGCCTGAAAACCACTGCTTCTGTTTCCCTCATCAGGGAACCCCCTGCCCACCACACTTCTCTTCTGAGCATTGGCAGCCATTCCATGTGCTGAATCTTCCAAGGTGGGCTGACAATCTCTGCACTGACATTGTTGATCTTGTTCCTGTTCATCATCATTGCTGATAAGGGAGAAAGTTTTGAATCAATTCTGTAGCTCCAAACTCACAGAATAATCCCTGGTCCTACTATTTCTACATTTCTCTGAATGATTACCTCCTGTTTTTGGGAACTGACCTCCTCCTGAGAGACATCCCCTGTATGTTCCTCATCCAGGATGGTCTGCTTTGTTCTGACCAAGAAAACCTCATCCTCCCTAATATGCTGAAGAGATACATAGGCCTCAAGTTGCTGGGCTTCTCTTCCAGAAGGGCAACCAACTTGCACTTGCTGCAGGTGTACCTACTTACATCCTCTGGCCAGCGGATAACATGCCACAGCTATTGCAGGTGAGTGCAGCAGTTCCCCTACCATCCATATTCAGACGCCTTAAGTCCGAAATAGAACTCTGGGTCTTCCTCTCAAACTACTCCCACTAAACACTCACACAAAATGCCTGTTGGCCTTGTCTTTTAGGTGGGTGCCTGTTTGTTGAGCTCCAGGGACTGAGCTATAGCCATAGAGTATGTGCCAGCTTCTTCCACAACCAAGTCTTTGACTCACATATTCTAATTATTTAATATGTTGTAAAATGTTTTTATCTTTGTATTGTTTTAATTGGTTTTTATTTATTCATCATCTCGGGAGCCCTTGTGAGTTAGGAAGTAATACAGAAATACTATGCACAAACAAACAAACAAACAAACAAACCAGCACCTCAGCACCCTCCTCCCCACATATTCCCAGGGGTACCTGCATCTTATTTTGAATGCACATGGCCAAGGCTGGGGTTTCAAGTCATATGGAGCATTTGTTTTTTAAAAAGTTAAAAAGCAGTTACAGACTACAGTACGTATGGTTTAAAATAAGAATTTCATGCAGATTTAAGATCAAACATTAAGCTACAAATGGGATGCATCTAATAATTAATATTTGCAAAAAGGATATATATGGACTTAAGGTGAACCTGTCCACTTCTGCTAGCTCTGTTATAAAGATGCAAAAAGACCTGTTTACACAGGGTGCCAACCCATGAGTTAGGAGTAGCTGGATGAATGGAGAGGAAAGTAACTTGTTATTTCAAAGTTACCAGCATATGTTTAGGTAAGAGGCTGTCACTTCCAACAACTGTTGATTGAGATTAAGATAAATGGAATCACTTTAAGTGCAAAGGAAGAGAATCAACTAATTTGAAATGATGTGCTGGAGGCAGACTGCCAAAATTACAAATACAGTCAAGCCCTCTGTATCCATGTATTTTTTATCCATGGATTCAAGCATCCATGGTTTGAAAATATGTTTAAAATGTATAAATTCCAAAAAGCAAACCTTCATTTTGCCATTTTATATAAGGGACACCATTTTACTAGGCTGTTGTATTTAATGGGACGATCCCATTAAATACAACAGCCTAGTAAAATGGTGTCCCTTATATAAAATGGCAAAATGAAGATTTGCTTTTTGGAATTTATACATTTTAAACATATTTTCAAACCATGGATTGAATGTTTGTTTGTTTGTGCATAGATTTCGTTATCCATGGGATCCTGGAACCAAACCACAGTGGATTCCAAGGACCTACTGTTAATGGATCTTTGAGAAAATCAAGCCTTAAGTCTCCCTTTAAGCCAAAATGACCAAATGGCAGCTATTGTTTTTTGTGGTTTTTTTGGGCTATGTGGCTGTGTTCTTAGAAGAGTTTATTCTTGACGTTTCGCAAAAAACTATGGATGCCAACCGTGAAAGCCTTTGACTTCACATTGCAGCTATTGTACTTTGGACATATCATGAAACAACATGTCTCATTAGAAAATATGGTAATGCTTAGAAAAGTGAGAGGCAGTATGAGAGGAGGAACACCACATTACAGGTGGATCGTCCTAGTCAAGGAAGCCATGGTCCTGAGTTTGCACAACGAACTCAACTGACAGATGTTTGCAGCACCTGGTGATTTATGGTCTCTCTTTCATAGGATTGCATATGTAGTCATGGACTCAAGGCTTTTCTGCCAGAGCGCTTTAATGCTGTGGTTTAGGGGAGTGCAATGGAGAAATCTAACTATCTCATCAAACTACCAATCCTGGACCCATGACAATTAAAGTAATATCAAACTGATATAATGCTGCAGTGTAAGTAACAGTGTAGCAGGAATGGGGGCAAGAGGCAATCTATGATCACTTTTGTGATCAGTCCTTGATCCAGCAGGTTGTATACTCTAATGCATGTGTTAATGTCATCCTCATGTCTTCATGTAGATAATCTCCTTTAAAATGCTGTGGTACAGTAAAAGTATGTGTAGTTCCCATGAAATCAATAGTGCTTAAAAGTTTTTTAACTTGGACTGGGTCAGGCTTTATGTGTCTCAAGGGTGTGCTTTCCTGAAAGAAAACCCATCAGAAAAACAAAAAAAGACACAACTATATAAGGTTCCATGAGCATCACACATAGTAAAATATAATCCTCATATGCATATTTGGTTTATATCCCACCTTTCACCCACATCTCACTACACAGGTTTAAACACATATATATCTTTAATCAGCCATAAAAATAATAAAAAAGTTAAAAACCCAAATGATCCTATTAATGATGGTACTTAATTTTAAAACGTTTAAAAGCATTTAAGACATAACAGATAAAAGATAAAAAGTCCAGCACTCCTCATTAAAATACTATTGTCTGCAGTAACAAGCCAATGGCTAAAAGCCTGTATAAATATAAGTTTTGCCTGCTCTCAGAAGGAAAGCAGAGGGGACCAACCTAGTCTTTCACAGGAGGAGGTTATATGAACTGAGATCTGCCACCTAGACTGTCCTCTCTCAGATCCTCACCAAGTGTACCTGTGATGGTGCTGGGACTGACAGCTAGCTAGTTAAGCTATTACAGCAGTGGAGTGAAATGTTATATATGACCTATAACCAGTTCCAGTCATCAGTTTGGCTGCAGCATGTTGGACCCACCAAACAATTTGCAAAGGCAGATCCACATAAAGAGCATTACAGTAATCCAAATGGGATGTAAGGAAGGCATGTGTCACCATGGCCGGATCAAACATTTCTGAGAATGAGCACAGCTGGCACAATAGCTTTAGTTGTGCAAATGCACACCTGGCACCTGAGCATCAAGGCTCAGGGATGAATCCAAAAGTATATCCAAGTAGCCCTATCTAGCACTCCTTAATTCTGTATTTCCTGATACACCTTCAACTGGTTTATCAACAGGTTCAGCAATGGAGAATACATTTTCAGCTGTGGTATGCTGCCTAAAAAAGTCCTCTCCCTGGGTGATTTTTGTATCTGATATTCTTAGTGTTTGATCGTTGTTTCTTTCATCAGCTCTTGCATGTACATTAGCTAGGACTGTGGACTATGAACAATTTTAAATGAATAATTACTATAAAGCCCAATAAATAGACTTAAAAGTCCGCCACTAATGCCAGCTTTGAAAGCTTGCCTAAACTGGGAAGTCTGGTTAAAGTTTTTGAACTTAACTGGGGAACTGGTTTTGGCCTCTTTCAGGAGAGAGTTCTAACATTGTGTCACATCTATGCAATAAACTGCACAGCCTTGCTGCCTAGATTAAAATTTGGAGTAGAGACTGTGGGAATGGGAGGGACCAGAGCTCAGCAGAGTGTGCTTTGCATGGAGAAGATTCCAGTTTTGCTCCTTAGCATCTTCAGTTAAAATGATAGCAAATGATGGGAAAGGCCCCTGCCTGGGATTGTGATGAGACCTGCTATCAGTCAAAGAAGAGAATACTGTGAGAGATGGACAAATTATTTGACCTGCTATACAGCAGCATCTTGTGTGTTCAAATGGAACAAAATACTCCCCTTGCTCTGTTTGGTTAGGTTCCTCTCTACCACACGCTTCCATAAAGCCTGATTCTTCATCCCCTGCTGTCACAGGTGACCCAGAAATAAACTTTTAGCTGCTCAGCATTCTGTGGCTGTGGGAAATGTGTGTGTGGCAACAGAAACGGGAAAAGCTAGCCTAAAACAACAAGGAGAATGGGGCTGTGGAGGTGTTTGTGGCTCATCCCAGATCAAAGTTCAGGATGAGGTTTCTGTACATTCAGGTGCAAGAAGGCCAGGGGTTATGATAAAGCAAATATGTCAAGTATTCATAAAGAGGATCCTGGGTTAGAATATTCAAGTAGCTCATTTATGTATTGCCCACAGTTTAAATTTTGTAGATATTCTTGCAGCATGTTTAATGCCAGAGGCTATCAGTGGCAGCTGGATACTTGCTTCAGTGTTTCTTCTTTTGGACAGATTTTAAAGAAATCTAATAAAGTGTCACTAGAAAAGAAAAGTTAGATTAGGTGGTCCCCCCCAAATATAAGCAACCTCAGCCATACATAATCATTTTGCCACAAAGTTTGGACACTGCTTCAGAAGCAAATGAGTCAGTCCAAAGACTGCTGCTGCCAAGATGAAGAACAAAGGGTGAATTAAGGATAAAATCAGAAGTGGGTATTACAGGGCACAAAGGCCACACATGCCTCCTAGGGCTTTTTGGTGTGTGTGTGTATGTGGCATCTGGACATTCCCTGTTGGGGGAAAAAATAGCCAAAAAAGAGAGAGAACAGCCATTTCTTGAAGCCTTCAGGAGTGGCAGTTTTCCTTCCAACTAAGGCATGAGTGGCATGTCTTCTTCTGCCTCATCTCTCCTCCTCAAGAAGGGCTTTTAGCAAATATGAAATGGACTTCTGGCCACTTCTGATTTCATGTGGAGGTGATGTGGCAGGGCCTGGGGGCTGAAAATTGTCCCCTGAACTGCAAGAGTTTCCTTAACTCTAACCTTAGGAATAGCCATTATAAACAGATGTGATTCAGTGTAAGTACTAAGTGCTGTTCACTATTTCTCAGTTTATTAGGTGAGGGTAGACTTTAGCAAACTTTAATCAGGAGCTCCTCGAAGGTTTCAGTTTGTGCAGATGTGCTCTTGGGTTTGGAAATGCTATCAATAGAGAATATTTTGGCAATAAATTTCAGTTTTGCTTACAAATAAGTGTCACAAAGAGGGTTATTTTTTACAGTATCAAAAGAATGATAGTGTGTGCAAATATGACTGCCAATCAACTATAGATCTTAGCTAAATAATCATCTGGTTTTTAACTGTTGATTACATTTAAATAAAAGTGTATGTAGCCAATGCAACAATATTGATTAGACACTTCATTGAGAATTTTCAAGGGGACATAGTTTTCTGTAAGTGTAGCGAAACAAAAATTAACACTCATTAAATGCAAAGAATTTTCTTCACATCTTTTTCATCATGTTAGGAGACTTGAGTATAGAGCATTTCTTTAAAAGAAAAGACAAGAATTAAAATGGGTTACATGGAGTTGAAGTCTCATTACTAACGTTTTACAGATCTTGGCCAAATATTCCTTGCCTTGTTGTCATGCACCTTCAAGTCATTTCTGACTTTTGGCAACCCTAAGGTGAACTTATCATGGGATCTTGGCAAGATTTGTTCAGAGGAGGTTTGCATTTGCCTTCTTCTGAGGCTGAGAGAGTGTGACTTTCCCAAGGTCACCCAGTGGGTTTCCATGGCCAAGCAGGGACTTGCCTTCTGTGATGCAACCTCATTTCCAGTGCTCAAACAACTACACCAGGGGAAGGCAACCTTTTTGAGCCGGGGGCTGGGTTGCTGTCCCTCAGACAATTGAGGGGCCGAAGCACAATAAATAAATAAATAAATAAATAAATAAAATATATATTTTTAAAAAAAATAAAATTAAAAAAATGCATGCACACTCTCTCAGCTCCAGAAAAGCCATGGCAAAATCCCTGTAGAGATTTTGCCAAGAAAACCCCAAGAACAAGTAATAACAACAATAATCAATATCATCATGATGGGGGGGGGGCGGCGGCAGGGGGCAGCGGCAAGACTGGCCTGGGCCCGATCCAAAGGCCTCGGGGGGGCGCATCCGGCCCCTGGGCCTTAGGTTCCCTACCCCTGCACTACACCATGCTGGCTCTTCCTGCCTTAATGAAACACAGCCCCACCTCTGTGCTGTGCCAGATGACCATGGTTATCCGAACCTCTTTTTTCCTTTTGAGATCCCGATGTGAAGACTGTTCCCACTGGAGAGATGAGCAGGTTTGATATGCAGAAACTGAAGAACAGCAGGCTTTTGGATGCAGCCTTGATATGGAAAGGAGTAAAATGGCTTAGCTGTTGCTCCTGGACCCAGGAGGTGGAGGCAGCATAGTAGGATACAGATGTGCATCCTTGTCACAGGAAGTCCCTTTTGGGACATGCATCCCTCTTTCTTTACAACTGTAGAATTGCTCTTCAAGATGCAGGCAGTGGGACATGTTCCATCCTTTTCCTTGTTCAAAGCTTGTTCATAGGTTTACAGCAGACTTTGGAAAAGCCAGTGGCCATGCTGACTAGAGGATTTGGAGAGCTTTGATCCAACATGTGATTTTTCCAAGCTCTGGACAGGGAACTATTGGTAGTTTTCTGACTATGACAACAGAAACTATAGAAAGTTTCTCCAGTCCCAGATCACCATCCTCCCACTTAGCATAGAATATGATGCTATACTATAAAGCTTCCTTCCATATAACCAGAATATATTTTTCCATAAAAGACCTTGGAAATGAGGTTGCATTGCACAAGGCAAGCTTTGGCTTAAATAACCATGTTGTGAGAAATGTTCTGCACATCTCTGAAGGCTGCCCCATCCCAGTTCAGTTTGTTGGGAGGGGGGGGGGAAGAGCTACCCACCTGGCTTTTCCCTGGCAAAGCTCTCTATTGTGAGAGATCTATTTAGAAGAAATGGTGGCCAGAATCCTGTTGAGGATTTTCATGTGTGTAAACATAGTAGTTATGGTGCTACACAGGGAATCTCTTTCTGATCTCCTTGAGTCTTTATTTACTGGAAAGCAGCTGCTGCAATCGATGGGAGTCTAGTCCCCTGTCAATTGGGAAACATCTGACTGATATTAACACACTGTTCCATGAATGATATCTGGTGTGACAGGTAGAAAGTAGGATGCTGTCACAACCCCTTGTGCTGGAGAGTGGGCAGACTCATCAGCCATCTGCTTCATGATCGACAGGGGAACAGACCTCCGTTGATCGCAGCGGCTGCTTCCCAGAAAGTGGAAACTAGGGAGGACTGTCATAGGTACATCTATATGTTCCCTAAACTTGGGGCTATGCATGGACTGTGAATATGAAACACTAACTATAGGTTATGCATTCATAACTGCCCAACAGGATTCCGGCAATAGCAGTATTACAAACTCTGCTTTCAGTATTATGAACTCTCTGGTTGTTAAAAAATCATGTTAAAGATTACTATAATTCAAATGGAGGAAATGGGATTTTGCCAACTACTTTGAGCTCTGTTTATTATTCCTTTTATTTATATCCAATCTTTCTCCTTGAAGCAGAACTCAAGACAGTTGACAAATTAAGCCAGATACAATAGGAATGAAAATGTACCAAAGATTATAATTAAAATATGATTAAACTATCAATAACATTAAAACAATATTAGACATATATAAAAAGAATGAAAAATGGTTGAAAATGGTACAGTGCTCTATTAAATCCCTTTCTTTAAAACCAATCAATCTGAGAGAATGGATTGAAATAAAAAACTCTGCCTTCAAACAGAAGGACAAGGTGAGGGGCATTTGGCGGTAAAGAGGCACTTTACTTGGGCAGCCCACTCTTAGTGCCTTTTAGGAGTCAGGAAGGGCAAGAGTCTAGCTTACATGTAGTGTTACCCGCCTCTTTGAAGTTCCTGTCTGCATCTATGTCTTCAGGCTGGACAAATAGAAAAGTGTCCATTAACAGTGGAAAAGAGGGAGCCAAAGTTACATCTACTGGAACTGCACCAACTACACTGGGCCTTCTGTATTGGCAGGGTTCTGTTCTGCCCCCCACCCCACCGATGCCAAAAACATGGACACTCACACCCCATATTATTCAATGGTGGCAACATGAACATGCATGCAGTGAAGCATGCACATTCACATCACTACAATTGAGTAACATAGGGCATGACAATCTGCAGTTGGTTTAATTAGCAGGTCTGAAGCCCGCTGATACAGAGGGCCCATAGTACAGTATCTGAGTCAGAATAAATATGAGTGATTTTAACTGCAAAGTGCTGTGCAAATTCTCTTCTCATGATCCAAGCTGTAAAGGGCTTCTGACAAGTCAAAACAGCTCCACTGGACTCCTCTTTGCAGATTCCATGGAGGCAGAGATATGTTTATTTGGCCTTTTCTAGTTGCAGTATCATGGAATAGGATTTAGTCTGTGTTTGGTCAGAGTCGTTCTGAGTTTTCTGGCAGTGTTACTTTAATCACCACCTTCTTACTTGATTCATCACTGTCTGTTCTCTGGACAACTAGGGTTCTAGTTTTGGTTCCAGTCTATGGAAGGGGACACTGAGGAGTGATTGTGTCTGCTGCCCTGGCCATTTCATTTGCTATGCCAAAGATCAAGAAGGGATTCAACATAATCTCCTGGTGACAGGAAACTCCCCAAGAGCCATCAGGATCTAGATCCATCATCCTCTTGAGGAAAACCATCTTAAGACATAGAAGACATAGGCCCCTACCCAAGGCTTCAAATCCCAGGAAGCCTAACCCTACCAGGTAGTTTTCCAACCATGACAACAGAGCTACAGATAGTTCTTTCACTCTCAGACCACCATCTTCCCATCCAGCATAGAAAATAAGGTTTATAGTTTTCCTTGTAGTGTGAATAGGGAGAGATCTGGGGCAGACCAATGGTTGTCATGGCAGACATGAAATCCTGAGCCACAGGGCAGCTTCAGTATGGATGCTGAAGTCCCCTAGTACAGCAAGTCAAGGAGATACCGATACTATGCTTGAGATCAGTAGGCAGTATCCCAATAGAAATCCTATTCTGTGCTGGGAATACACCTTCAAATAGATGGGTGGAACACATAGTCAGTGTGAACCCCATTTCCCTGCCCCTCCCCAACATTTTGCTCACTTATGCACAGAGACCCTTGGTGGGCAAGCTTGAAATGGACTTCCCCCTCCCATCCAGTGCTTAAGTATCTAGCTTGATTTTATCCAGTCAGGAGAAACAACCAGAATCAAGTTCTGGATGGCTGTTTTCCTATTCATTGATCTGGTATTTGGCAACAGCATTTTCAAACCAGAGAGATAGTTGCCAATAATATTCAGACTATTTTAACTGGGAGATAGTTTGGAAGCAACTAGCACTGTTTTGGTTGCTTTTCCCAGAATAGCCCCCCCCCCAGGAGTCTCCCCCTCCCCATCATGGCGAAGGCTCCATTTGGACTAAAAACTGGTGGGTATTGGGGAACAAACATACTTTAAGCCAGAATATCCTTGTATTTTCTTTTTTCAGTGGACATTTTTTATTGGCTGAGATCCTGGATCAGAAGAAGTATTGAAAATTAAACTATGAAATATCTCCCTCTCATCCCATTCCCCAAGTAACCCCTTAACTGAAAACAGAATGGCTGGTGGTTAAATCAGTTTAATAGTTCATGATAAAGTCTTGAGGTTGGTGGGTGGTTGAATAGAGGCAAAGGCTTAATGATGCTGGGGGTGGGGAAGGGAGGAACTGTGTTAGCAGTCAGAATAATTGACAGGATTTAAATCTATTTTTCCCCCACTTCTTTCCCCCTATATTACTGTCAATTATTCTTGTTAACACTTTGCAGGCTTAGTATTTGACTGTGTTTTCTACTGAAGCCAAAAGAATTTTAGGTATGTAAGTGATGAATGGCTTGTTTGGCTGCAATCATATATCCAAAATTCACTTGCATCTTTTGATGCAAGCACTGAACTGGGATTTGGTGTTTTAGCTAAAGGACAAAACTACTTTGCCAACGAGATTTTTAAGATCATGTTGGAGATTCTACAATATGCGGATACCCAAAGTTACCAAGGTTTATCTGAACTGATCTTTAAGAAAAATAAGGACCAAAGTTTCAAAACAAAGCAACATTTTTACCACTTCACACTAGGTAGGCTGTATTTCTGAATTTATTAGAAACAGCGGTCAGTACATCCTTCTAAAACGTTACATTTAAATGTGCTTTATTGCAATCTTTTATTGCATTTTTATTCTAAAGCAAAGTAGGCCAGAATGCTTAGTGTCTGGGATTCCAAAGCTCAACCATCTAGTTTAAAAAATAGAAACATACAGTAAGATCATAGCACATTTGGTGACAAGTACAATGTTGCATTACTCATCTAGAAACTACAATATGACTAACATACAACTGTTTTCCTCATGAAGCAGTTTCTCTTTAAAAGTTAAACTACATGAAGTTGACTATACCATAAAATGACAGAAGAACAGGTTTTACATACCAACAAGACTACCAAAGTTACATGCTGGAATTCATATTAAAAAGAACAAAAACAAAAACAATCCCAGTTGCTTCATGAGAAGCAAATCTTTGACAAATAGCATCCCTTAAAAAGAAAAACCAAAATGGATTTCAAGAATGCAATGCTAATGTGCGGGATGTACAAAGGAGTGCACAGTCTTGGTGTGCATCAATACAAGATGAAGTTACCCACTCATTCTTACATAGATGCAAACATTATACTCTCCGTACACAGTGATCAATACTACGGCTCTCCTTTGCACATTAGTTCTAGATGGGGTTTCCACTGATTTAAAAATGTGCAACTGTTACTGTATCTCAAAGGAAATGGAGCTTATATAAAATGTAACAACTTTGCTTTGAATAAACTTTCATGTTTTATTTGGATCAAATAAGTAAAAACTAAGAAAAATTAGAAATAAAAAAGTATTAGTGATGAACTCCATGTTAGGGGGAGGCAACCAAAAAATGATCCCAGCTTTCAGATCATGGGGTGAGTAAAACAAGTGCAAATAGTGAAATGGGACTTTCAGAGGGGCAGTGCCACATAACAGCCAATGCATATTAGGACATGTGTATGTGAATTGAATTTCCATATATCTATATACATACAGTACATATAAACACACACACAGAGTAAGAAGAGAGGGAAAGGGGGAGAGATTGGTTGCAGACCAGTACAATCCCATGGTGCTGTAAACTGGCAAAACTTACCAAAGTTATTAACAGACTGAGTCAAACTTCTTTGCAGTCAGTCACTCAAAAACCAAACACTCTGCACTTCAAAAGACAGCATACAGATTTACTTGCAAACTGGCTGGCATACCTAAGGGTGCAACTCCATTGAAAGTAACAGACTTATGATGAAGAGGGAGAGGAACATGTTGACCCCAGAAAAATATCTTGAAACAGTAGTTTTTCTTTAGCTGCTGCAAATGTCTGCTCCCTGACTGGGAAAAGTGCAATCTTCTCATAGATATAGGTAAGATACCAAGTAATAATGTGATATAACAGGATGGAGTTTGAGCAGGAGCTATTGCTACATGCAATAGTCACTGAATCAGTGAGATGCTGAGTCCAATCAAACAAAAAGATGCCTCTGTCCCATTCACTGCATAAAGCTCTTCAAGTTAAGTCACAGGAACATCTGCATTCACCATGAGATATGATCAAGGCATGTCGCCAAAGGATTGTGAATAGTAGAAAAATCTGCATTAAAATAATATGGAGCCAGCCCAAAACACCAGTGCTTATTTTTTTTTTAACTTTTAGAAAAGTCACAGACTGATATTAATCTTCATGTACCCTTTGGAACACAACAGACATGTGGGTTTCCCTCCCTCCCTGGAGATATTTCCTGCCAACAGAACATCAGATCTGCAAAACCTCTGCTGTTTCTTATGGTGAAGTCAAAGCATATTTCTGCCAAGCAATTTTTTTTTTTTTTTGCCCAGGACCAAACTGGATAAAATGGATTATCCATGATTGGCTCTCCTCTGTACTGTTTTCAGTTCAAAGCATGTGCATGGTCCCCAAATCACACAAGAGTGGTGGTGCTTGGAGAGGAGGTGGCTTGAACATCGGCCCTATGGAACCCATTCTTAATCACACCCCTAAACTGGTATTTGCTGTAGCAGGAAGCATGGACAGAGACAAAGAGGCCACACATAACTGTATATCTGTTCTCCTACACAAGGCAAACAGCACTTTCAGGAGGGGGGTGTGATTAGAAGAGTATGATACAGAAGGGGGGAGTTAAGCACTCCTTCACCCCAAGCTATTTCCCAAATCTGACTGCAACCCTTTCATTGCTTTGAACTGAAAACAATACATATAGAAGAGCTGGCCCCAATCTTTTAGCAATCTTCTATCCTTTGGCTTTTATTGCTGTTCTCTGTTTTTCCTTAAAAAAAAAAGAGAAGAAGCTTAATTGGAATTCCCTGGCTTTGTATGACTTGGGCCAAAAATGTTATTTTGTATTAAAATCAAAGTGAGCACTGTCTGAGATTTAAAGTTTACCTGATATGCAGTGAGCAGTTGTGTGTATACAACCATTCCTAGAGAATTGAATCCACGAGTTATTTACATACCACCACTCAGTATTCCTCTATGTGGCTTGTGACTAAATGGAGACTACCTACTTGATGGGATGTTGGGGGGGGGCAGTTATATGCAATGGCTTTTCCTTAGCAGTTGCATCATATGGAAGGATAGGCACCATAGAACTGAGGAATGGAGTGGAATTCCCCTCTTTTGTGACCAAGCTGTTAGTTTGTTCCTGCTGTTGCTTTTTAACAAGAGTTTCATCTCCACCGTGCCATCACTGTGGAATTGGGGTGTGTTTGTGTGTGTGTCACATGAACAGGGAGAAGAATGTGTGGGAACCAGGCCCAGTTGACAGGAAAGAAAAGCCAGGAGAGAGCCACAATGGGTGTAAGCTGGCAAGTCAATGACAAAAAAATAAAAAATAAAATAAAATAAAAAACCATGTTAGGATGGCAAATACTGCCCTAAATAGCATAGTATCAGGTGGATGCCATGATAGATATGGTTGCTACTGCCTGGACAGTGGAAGCATTTTCCCAGGTTGGTGCTAACTTTGGTGAACTGGAGCTGCTATAGAGATAAGGAATGAGTTTCCTGATTTATAAGACTGTGATGAGCGAGCATTCCCTGCAACTCATAGGCAGGAACAGAAGAGTCCAGGGAGCAATGAATGAAGGGATAACAATGACAAGGAAAGAAAGTATTGTTAAAAAATCTAACTTTACTTGCTAACATATAACATGGTGGTAGTTTGAACAGTTCATTTCTAGAATAAGGGCTTGGGTGGGAGGCGATTCTTGATGAAGAAACAAAGAGTGCCATATCTGAAAGTATGGTTAAATCTTGTTGCACCATCAGCAAGAAGCTAGTCAGCTACAGATATTTTAAAAGGCAAACCAACACTGAACACAAATCTTTCCTTCAGGAATATTTTGAAAATTCTCAAACCACAAAGCATATCTTTTAAGAATTTATGTTAACAATGTAAAAACGTGTACAAATAAAAATAAAGGACATGAAACAAAACTTTGAACATACACTGAAATGCTTGCTCAATTCTGCACTTTTTATCTCACAAAAATTCTGTGTTTCTGTCTGTGCACACACAGAATATGCACTACCACTTTAGATTTTATTCCCTGTTTTAGAATGAATTAAAAACACCTCACGCACGCACACACACACACTGTTCAAGTACCAAAAAGGGGATTTTCTACATTTGCAAATGTGAGAGTAAAACAGGAAAATTGCTACGTGAACAGAAACAGCACTAAGTCAGTGTAAATGTTGTAAGGTTTTCCATAGCAAGCAAACAGCATAATTATAGACTCAAACCACTCGAGCCCTTAAATATATCACTAGATGTGCCCACATTTCAATCTTTTTTAGAAAAATGTGTCTAAGAAACCTAGTAAGTCTAAACATTTGCTTCTACCAACTATTGTCTGCCTGGGCTAAAGCAGGCTAAAGAATTGCTCCTATCCCAGTTCCTGAGCTTGGGCAGGTTGGTGTTTGACTGTTACATATAAAATAGTTTGGCATTTATGCTTAATGTTATTTGAAACACCTACAGTTGTAAGTGAAAAGTGCTGGGACTGGAAGGATTGTGCATGCCAATTTCTGTATAGATAGGACTAGAAATGGATTTGGTGGGTGGAGCTACAGATAATCTTAAAATATTTAGTCCTTTTCATTTGAGGCCAGAATCCTAAAGGTTGCACTATCAGCTCTCTGTAAGTACAAGAGCTTTTAAAATGTTTCATTCCTTCTAGCAACTGCCTCAATTGCTTGACAGGTCACCTCTGAGACTCAGGTTTAACATGGTTTCTGATGCAGTGCAAAGAACAATCAGCTCTAACATGCATATCCAAGCCCTTATGTATACCTAACATGGATCGCTGATTCATAGGCTAGAAAGGAACCGACTGGTGCTGGATTTATTCTTATTCTAATAAATAAGACGTTTAAGGTACTGCTTTGTAAATAAAATAAAAGGGGGGGGGGAAGAAAAACAATGCGGTACCCCTCGCTCAATCAATTCTTCTGGAAACATTTTATCAAACATATGTGTTTGTTCTTATGAAGTGTGACTGGCAAAGAAACGAGTCAGTAAAAGGACTGGCAGTTCAATTACTTTTCATTCTTTGCTTATCTATTATGCATCACAACTATGATAGTAACTGCAGAAAGAGAAGCAATGTTCCACTTGGAGAAAGCAAAATACTGAATCGTCTGCAGTCTTTGAAAATACATTTCAGATAAACTGTGAATATTAGAAGACACTAATTTACCCCACTTAGATCAATATAATTTCACAGCTATCAGGTTTAAAAAACACACACACACCAATGTGCTACCAAAAAAAGCCTAACTTGCCTTCAAGAACAGAGTGTGCTTTTCTGAACATTGGCCCTACACATTCATCCATTTATCTTCTGCCATTTTCTCTTGTGCATTTGTTTTAGCCTCCAAGAAAGTTGGTGATACTAGCAGGACTAATCCTAACAACAAATGGTCATTTGAGCCATGAGAATTAAGAATATGGCCACTCGAGGTCAGCTAGAAGTGTAAAGTGGAGGGAAGCTGAATGCAGATAGTAGTAAAAGATACTTGCTAGTATTTGAGCTGCTGATTTTTCACTTGCCAGGTGTGCCCAAAATGTCTAATACAAGAGGCAAGTACAAGCATGTGAACATCAGATGGACAACACCAGCAGCTGCAACGGATTGACCTAAACCAAATGGAAAGGGAAATAAACCAAAAAGGAGGCCATATATAAATTTATTTTGTACACTGTCCTAACTGAAATATGTCAGAATATTTGCATTTAAAAGAAAGTACAGGAAGGAGGCTTTTGAAGATAAGTGTACATAAAGTTAATTGGGAAATTTAAATATGAAGTTTAAAAGAAGCATTTATTTCTAAATTTATTAGTATTTTGTAACAACAAAGAAGTGAAGGGGCAAGATCTTATTTAAAGCTGGCAGAGCATGAAGTTGCACAAATGTACTTACACAAAGGATCCCAGAAGTCAAAGGTAAAGGAGGGCAAAGGAAGCTGGATGATGGTGGCACAAGGGAGCTGGAGTTGAAATTATTGTGTAAGGAGGTATTAGATATCTCTTTACATGAAATTAGAAAAAGCAGTTACATTGGCACAAGTCCTGGTATCACCAGCATAAGTCACAAAGAGGATTCTGGTCAAAGAGTTTATATGGGCAAAAAAGGCCATGGTTATCTGAAGCAGTGGATGTGATGTCTTATATTTCCAATGAGTTTATTTCATTAGTTATACATTACGTTGAACAACTTGCAGCTGGCATCCCTGGAGAAGATACCATTATATTCTAAGCAAGACTGTATAATGAGAATAGTAGGCAATGTGCAGATATTAGATTTAAATGTGCAAGTTGGTTGTGTCCCTGGAAGATCTCCCTGCTGTCTCTAAAATCTAGCAAAAGCCAGAGCAACAGTTAATGAAATAAGATATTGCTGGTGAATGAGGGGGAAGTGGGGCATCTAGGCATGGGAAGAGAGGGGTTGAAGAGAAGGCGGCACATTAGATCATTCAGTATCTATTTTCAAAAGGATTACAGAGTAATTTGATAACCACCATTCCAATTTAGATGATGCTTCTGCAAATTAGTTAGCCAGCGCTCAGGTTAAGTGGTGGTACATTAGTGCAAAACAAGTACTTTGGGGACATGTCAAGCAAATCAGTTTGGCCCCTCCAACTGCTGATTAGTGCTCAAGAGTAATCATTTTCCTGTTCAGCAATTCCATATTCTGCATAATACTTCTTATGCTCCTCTATAGTGCATTCTGCTTTGTGTAAACATTAGTCTAACAGTCTAGGGGTTCAAGGTGGCACTGAAGGTAGGGTGGAGCCAGAAATTATCCATGTCCCAACTCCCTGGCATGCACTTCAAATACTACACCAGGAAAAAAAAAAAAAAAAAAGAGGAAAGACTTCATGCTGTATCTGCTTAATTTTTTCCTTCTTTGTGTAAGAAAGTGTTCTAGGCTAAGTATCATCATTAGTAATGACAGTAAAGATTCAACAAGGGTATGTGTAGTGACAAAAATGTCAAAATAGCATTGTAGGAGCACTATGTCACAGTCAAATGGATCCAGTTCTCACCCTTTGCTATAATTTCATTATCCGATGTTACGTATAATCCAGATGACAGGGCAAATGTAAATTCTACCAATTTATATCTTGACTAGTCTCACAGAACTCAAATGCCCAAATAGTTTGCCTTATTGTAAACCAACAATGAATTCTAAGGGCAAGTATACAACCTGTGCAATGGAAATAGTGATTTGTGTGCAATCCAAATATAAGTATAGTTTTGTAGCCAGTTTCAATAATGTGGACTGCACTTAGTTTTTGTTGTTCTTGGGCTTTTTTTTTTTTTTTTTTGGTTTAGTAAGCCACTGAGTAGTAATCCATTGCACTTTTAAATGTTTTTTAAAAGAACAAAACAAAATGTTTTCAAACAGAATATTAATTGTTTAACATCCTATAAGCATGCCAAGAGCCAGCTTCATTCTGGTTTACATTCCAAAGGTTAATATGTTTTCAAAAACAACATCTGACATCCCTGGAAGAAAGAAAATGTAGTCTGAAAGTAACATGGGGAAAGTGGTGCAGTTACAACTGGTCAGGTTAGAGTTTTGAAAACTATACAAGAAAGTTTTAGCTTTTACATTTTTATCTTCAAGTTTTGGCAAGTGTGCGATTGCAAATGCAATTTTTCTGATAAGTGCTCAATCCAGCAATGAGAGAAGTTTTGGTGGGTTCAATTTGGTTTCTCTTATTTGAAGACCTGTAGTGCTGTTGAAACCAAACTTTGTTATTGTTGGTAAAATATAAAGCAACATTTCTTTGAGGATATTCCTTTTAAATATGAACCTGAAACTCTCCCCATAATTCCTTTGGTCTCCTCTCATCAAATACCATGCTACATCAAGATGAGCCCTCAATTTTTAAGTTTGTCTAATTTGCAGCAACGCTGCTAAAATTAACAGGGAAAAGCTTCTGTAGTGGAGAACTTTCCCCCATTTTCCTGGAGCTTAAGACTGAAAGACATTACCAATACCTCAGAAAAACAAAATCCAAGTAGAAGTTCCGCTGATGGCACCTGGCAAAAATGCTTCTCTCCACAGTTTTGCTTCAAGGTTTCTGTATGCATGTTGAGAGTTTACTTGTTCCTTATAGGGAGAACTAGAGACAGCATCTCCTTATATAAAAACACATCTGATCTTCAGGTAGCACCAGGGCACCTACCCCAAAGCTGTTATCTTGTTGCTGCTAGGTCTCCAATTCACATTCATCAAATCACTTCTTGTGCAAAACAAGCAGTCTAAGGAGAAAGAATGCCCTCTGGGTTCTAGTAAAAACTGTAGAAAATAAATCCAAGACAACCAACACTTCACCTATATTTCACCCTCCTAGAATTTATCTACAGAGGGAGGACATCTGTGCGTAGACAGGATAAGCAAGCCGGACATTGAGGGAGTCGTTGTGCTGGACAAGGGAGGTATGCTGGTAATGAAGGACTAATTCTTTAAGGGTGCTATATAGGTTATATGGCTCTGCAAACCCATAACCTCTAGGAGTGCTGTAAATCACACAGTGTTTAACTTCGCCATCAGCTCTGTAAAGGAAAAATAAAGATAGTCAACTCAGAGAATTAGTCACTGTGGCACTGAATTCTCAACACTGCACAAAAAAGCACTGTAAGCTGTCAAGCACATATAACCATTTCTAGATCTACAATGGTTTGCCATCTCACAGATGGCTTTCTGTCATACAGTCATGACTATCTTTAGGAAGGCTTTTGAGCATGAAAAGTTTTAAAGTAATTTAACTCTTCTGGAGGTTTCTTTTAATAGTTAGATTAATATATAATATTCTGTTCTTTGTTCTGTTATTATTTTATCTTATGTTGTTTACATATTCGCTTCTGATTAGCCACTCTGAAGAAAGGTACAGTAGAAATGTTTGTGGGTTTCCCTCCTTTGATAAATAAATCCATTTCTCAAATATTCAGCCCTAGATTTTTAACACAGAAATAATTTCAAGCCTCCTTTTGTGTGCGTGCGTGTGTGGCGGTGGGGATGCATCAGCATTTTCTTTGTTCTGACAAAAGAAGTGCCACCTGTTAGGTTTTTTAACATATAGATCACAAGAGGTTTGCTTGTAATTCAATATTCTAGAACTCAACTTCATTTAACCTATAATTTAGTTATAGTTAAGAAATCTATATTATTTTAGTTTGCTTTGGTATTCTGGTTTTAGTTATTCCAGTTTTTATGAAAAAGACATTTATGGCATGACATCAGAGATCACTCTGATACTATAAGGTATAGGACAATTTTGGCAGTGGTGAAAAATTATCCATAAAATACTCCAAACCACCACCTCGAGTAGCAGTAGACTTTAATGGCACCATCCCCACTTTATTTTTTCAAACATCAGCGAAAACCAGACTTAACAATCAAAGAAATGAGACAGGAAGTGACTTTGTAACCTTCCTGTCTCAGTTCCTAGAACAGAATATTGAAAGTCGAGGGATCTGTGTTCAATGACTATGGAGCCCTGGGAGATTTAGCAAGATTGTAGAGCAATGTAGTTGCTAAACTCAAAGTAAGAGTGAAGACGAAATCTGTGGGTTTTGGGAACTGAAGAACAATTCACCGAAGAAAGGAGGGAAAGGGGGAGGGAAGGGAAGGGTGCTTTCATCATGGACAAGAATTAGCAGATTTTTTATTTTTTTTTATAAATGTAACCTGAAGAACTGTGGGGCCAGACAATTTTATTGCTGTATTTATTAATTATTGATATTGATTAATCAAACTACCAAACATATGCATCTCTGATTAAAATCAATTATATTCACTTCTGACTGAAGCTAATGATAATGACAGCAGCAATAGTTTTTTAAAATATTAAAAAGAAAAACTGTGGCACTTGAAGCACTTGGTTCAATGCACCTCAGTACAGTTACCTACGCTTGCAGTAAAAGTTCAAGGTTAGGACCAAGGTCTTAGTAAGGATATCATGCACATGGACAGAATAACTCCACTACAAAGCATTTCCTAAATAAGAAGTTACTACCCTAATCCAGAGAAAAGTACATATTATCTAGTTCCTGCATAGTCCATCTTACTTCTTTCATAAAAAGATGACAGTTTACAATTACTGACGACATTGACCAGCAATGATATTAACTAGCAACGCACTATGAATGACACTTCTTATGCACTGGGGTAGACAATGCACTGGGGTAGACAATGGCTAACAAAATGCCAGGTTTAGTTAAAATTCCAGGTTTGCATTTAACTAGTAAGACTTTCATTTCCTGAAAGTTTCACCTACCCAAAATGAAGGACAACGCAAATATTTCTCTCAGCCGTGGTATAACTACCCATGGGACAACTACTAGAAAATACTGAGATGAAAATATTTTTTCTACTACTGTGCTGTAGCTAAATTTGGGGCTGTAACCCAAGTTTATATCAGGGGTTGGCAACCTTTGTTGCCGGGGAGGGGGGGGAATGGCGCGTGGGGGGCGCCATTTTGGAAGGTCCCAGCGCGCGTGTGCCGGGCAAATTCACCTGCGCATGCATGCTAGGGCCTTGCCAGGGCCCAGGGAAGGCTCCACGGTGGCTGCGCCATGCGAACTCGCATGGCGCAGCCACCATGGGACCTTCCAAAATGGCGGCTGCGCTCATGTGTGTGCAAACACGGGGGCCATTTTGAACACCAAAATGGTATCCGCGCTTGCGCATGGGGCGGCAGCGAGACCGGCCCCAAGGCTTCCATGGGCTGCACCCGGTCTAGGGCCGTAGGTTGCCGACTGCTGGTTTATATGATAGATACCAACACATAAGTAATACATGTCTTAGTAAAATTTAACTAATTTTGGGCCTTTGCAGACTGCCAGAATAGTGCACATTAAATTGAGGCACTGCCCTGGCTCAGTGCTAGGGAATCATGGGAACTGTAATTTATTGTGGCACCAGAGCTCTCTGACAGAGAAGGCTCAATGTCCCAGAAAAAAATACAATTCCCATGACTCCCTAGCACTGAGCCAGGGCAATGCCTCAATTTAATGTGCACTATTTCTGGCAGTCTGCAAAGGCCTTTTGTAACAAAACCAGAATAGAAAATATGACTCAAAGTAGTTGTCCCATGGGTAGTTATTTATTTTTACTGAGTGGATATGCTCACTGAAGAGTTCTTTGAGTAATTTTGTCAAGAGGACCACTCTAAGAATGCAAGTAGAAACAGACTTAATTTAGGAAACAGGCACAAAAATGTATGGACAATGAAACTTAGGTGGAGGAAAGAGTCACTGGTCTATTCATCTTAAGATAAATTGGTCTCTGCATGATAAAATAGTAAAGCAAGAATCACTACTTACACCACAGAACAGGCGTAACAGCCCTTCTTGCTACTTTCTCGGATTAGAAATGCTCCATCAGGTTTTCCACAAAGCAAATCTTCTGCTTGGATACGATTGAGATCTCCTACAAACCAAGTCTTTTCATCGTAATGTGGCAGACTTTCATCCTCTTCATTTGTAAAGTATGTACTAGGAAGAGACAAAAAGTCTTATTTCCTAATGCAGAGTCTCTTCCTATATTAAAATTAAAGAATTTTGAATGAAGCAATCAATACACTCAGAAGTCTAGTAAGTCACCTGTATGCTTACATTATCATTCTTAAGTCCCATTAAAAGACCAAGCCCTAGAGCAGGGGTGGGGAAAGTGGCCTGCATCCACACCATATTACTGTTTGTTGTCCTCCCCTTATCCCAAAATGCTCTCTACAGCTGTGTTTTGGGCTCCCTGGGCCATTTAGGCCCAGGAGAGGGCCCTTTTCTATCAAGAGCTGAAATAGAAGTGGGCTTCCAAGTCACTTCCTATTGTAAAAAAAGCCTCTCTTGTGCCTACAACAACTGGGAAGGGGAATATTGCAAAACTGACCCCTCACACTCCATAGAGGGCACACAGGAAAAAAAAAAAGATTTTTAAAATGTGTGTGTGGGGGGGTACAGCCCTTTGAAGTCTCCTGGGGTGTCAATATGACTTCCAATCCTGACAGTTCTCTACCCCAGTCATTAGAATCATGAACACATGATAACGTAATTGGTACACAAGAAAACATTTCCATCGTCTTAAATATTCAAATTCCATTCATAGAGGAATGGCTTTTAAAACTTTATGAGGTCTTGGACTTAGATAAGACGACAAGGAATTTAAGGGACGAAAAATCTGATATATTTGTTAATGATTGAAAAAAGTTTTACTTTCTTAGAAGACAGATGGGGTAATTGGGCTACAAGTTTGATTAAATGATATTTATTAATATTAATTCAGACTACTGTTACAAAAATACTTACTCATCAATGCTTTCATTTTTGATTCCTAGCCAGTCATTTATTCGTTTTTGCCTCACTCCTTTATGATTGAGCCAGCTGCCAATGAGATACAAGACAGTATTAAAAGTTGGGATCACTAGAAAATGACACTCGGAACACCTTGAAGTATAATTGCTCTCTTTACAGCATGTTCTTACTGAATAAATATATCTAAAATACATTATAAAAAGCATATCTAGTTGTGCATAAGCATATACTGTGTGACCTCTTGCTGCTTCAGAAAAGGGGCTATGGCTCATATAGTTCCAGCGATGCATACAGAACATTGTGGTGGAAAGTAACCTAAGCATATGAAGACATAGCTCTCTGCTCTGACTTGGTTTGTTCAACAACATGGATTCTGTACAGGCTGCCTTTCACTGACTTCTAAGTGAAATAAAACATTTACTTGGAACCAGAAAAAAGACTGTATTCAGAACACTTTGAATTAAGAGCTATAAATAAGCCATATAGTTATTGTATTGAATAGGCTTGCCAGATGTTTTTCCATGTCAAGAGGCCTAGATTTACTTCCATTAATATGCTTGATGGTCAAATTAGACAAAATATCATTAGTATTATTAGCAAGTGAATGCTGGCAGGGATACAGGGCTCCAGTCATATGACATCCCCATTAGGTCTACAAAATCTTCAATTTATTTATTTTTGAACCTTCAGACACTTGCTAATTGCAATAATGGTATCTCATATAGCTTGGACCTGTTAGTCAATATATTGAAAATGCTAACTTACACAAGATACTGATCTCTGATTTTGCGCAGCTGGATAAGATCAGGTTTGATACTGTTCATTTTCTTGTCAATTTCCCGATTGTCCAGGGCTTGCTTCTTCAAATCTTGTTCCAGTCGCAACTTGCTGTCATGAATCTCACCCAGACGTGATTTTAATTTTTCGTAATTCATCATAATCCTGTAAAGCAACGTGTGATGTTCTTAAAGGTTACCAGTACATTTGTTGTTGTTGTTTTTAACTATGGGTTGCCGAGTCACAATTTTGGGAGAAAAGTAGGATATAAAGAAATACAGACAAGACTTGACAACCTTGTCAATGGGAAATACCTTTACTTTTACTAATATATACATAAACCAAACTAAAATTACAAGCTCTATATGCATAGAGCTCATCTATAGCTACATAGCACATAACAATTGTGACAGGCACAACAATTGTGACAGGCACTGTGCTAATCACATCATGTGAATCTACTAAAAAGCATCATGTTCCCAACTCAATACTTAATCATTAAACCAGAAGGATAGAATGATGATCTTGGAAAAGTAGTTATCAGATGTTGCACATGAGAATCTAGTAAGACAACCTTAAGACTGGTCCAGAGACTGCCACTTTGTTCTACCTGATAAAATTTAAATAAGAACGCTTTCCTGCCTATCTAAAACAATTCTAGCTGGAGTTAGCTAGATTTCTGCTAAGTAAGGGGAAAGAATAAAAGAGCCGAATGTCTCCCAGGCTCCTGTGCTTTCAACTTCATAAGTTTATGGTGAGTAGTCAAGGCAGACAGGCAAACTAGTTGTGGAAAACTCTCCCCAGTTTTATTAATACAAGTCTACATTATAACATCTTGTGTTGTGTGCCTTCAAGTTGTTTCCGACTTATGGCAACCCTAAGGCAATCCTATCATGGGGTTTTCTTGGCAAGATTTGTTCAGAGGAGGTCTGCCATTGCCTTCCTCTGAGACTCAGAGCATGTAAGTTGCCCAAGGTTACCCCCTTTCATGGCTGAGTTGAGAATCAAACTACTACGCCATGCTGGCTCCCATTAACATCATGCACCTTATTATTTATTTTACTTTTCCAAATCTGGCTGCATCCAATTGTCTTTCCTGTTTCTTTGTACAGATTATGCTGGTTTAATATTAATATAGCCATGTTTTATTTTGATGGTGATGTTTATTACAAAGAATCAATTTTAAAATACATCATGAGCTCCCTTGTCTTTTACACTGTCATTACAGTAAATACCCATCTTATAGTTCACATTGTCTGATTATTTAACAATCATATAGATTTTAAATGAAACCACTGGAGAACATGCTTCTTGATGGTCTGGTCCAACATCCATCTAAGCCTTAACAAACTGTCTCCAACAGTGGCCACAGTATCATGAAACAAGACTGTTTTATTAACTGATTAATTAAATAAACACACAAGTGCAAAGAACCAAAAGAAGCAGCTGCATGCAGCAAGATTATAATAGAAATATGTATTAAATATGGTTCATTTTAGAAGTGCATAAGACCATATTAGTTTGTTGTTGTTGTGCTGCTGTGTCTCTTCAAGGTCTTTTCGACTTATAGTGACCCTAAGGCAAACCTATCAAGTTTTTTGAGGGCTAAGAGAAAGTGACTTGCCCAAGGTCATCCAGTGGGTTTTCATGGCCAAGTATGCAACAATATTATGTTCAACACATTTCCAGTAAAGTTCCATTCCTACAATTTCAAGGACAGACAAAGAAAGAAAAATGACAGATGGACCCCCTGTTGGACGGTTTATGTGGACTTACATATGCGGGAATTAGAATTGTGCAGTTGTGTAATATCCAGATCCAGTAGAGAGCTGCTGTTACATTATTATGCAGCAGAGGCAGCAATGGGACTGATGTGCACTGCATTATTCCTGGTGTACATTGGGCACCAATACACATTGGGTATTCTTACTGGTGTCCTGTTACATATTTTTACAATTCAGTAATGTGGTTTCTTAGCACCTCTGCTACGTAGTTAGGTATACATAAAGCTATGGGATGTAAGAAGTCATCTAGAAGTCCAGTGATTCTAAATTGTGGGTTAGCATAGTCAAGTCTGCAACATAATACCAAACTGAAGCATGGTAAAAAGTGGACTATAGAGTTAACAAATGGATTAAGTTGTTTCTGAAATAGAGTGCCATACTAAATTAAAAGTAGCAAATCTTCCACTTGTCTTATAAAACAAAGTCAATAGATACACTAATACTCACAAATGGTTTTCACCAGATAAGCATGACCAACCACATTAGGGCATGTGGCCATCTATTAGTTGTCCCTAGAATCTTGGATCAAAAGATGCTACACCTCTTCTTAGTTAATTCCATGGTTAGTTATCATGGTTAGTTGCTCTGTCCAATAATGTTCCCAATTCTACCCATGTTCTAACATCCCTTTTCAGATACAGTTTGTCTGAACTTCAGTCTGCTTGGAAATGTGCCTTTGTAATTTTTTTATATTACTTCCTCTACATAAGCAATATTCCTTAATCTAGCAAAAATGTCTTAAATATCAAAACTATCAAAGAAAAGCTGCTGCCTAAATTCGAACAGATTATCTGGAAGTATTGCACAGTTCCTCTGTCAAGTTCCAATCTGTGAGTCTGATACTGATATGGCACTGGTATTGACAAACTGCATATTATTTATGAAACCAGGTTAAAATGTATACTTTGACATTTTATTTTGAGTCAGATTTTTGAAAACCTAGTAAGAACAATTGTAATTATGGAGAAGAGACATGCAGTGCCATACTGGGCCAAGGACGTACCTTTCAATTTCTTTTTCATTCCCTTCTCTTCGGAATCGTTCAATGTACTCCTTGCTATAACGCTCTTGAGTGTGACATTGTTCTTCAAATATTTTAATTGTCTCATTAAATGCTTCTATTGCTGTTCTTTTCATCTGAATTTCCTGCACAGAAAAGCCAGTTTCAAAGATCATCATTAACCATTGGAAACACAAAACTATACTACTGTCTTTAGCTTTCTATTTATTTATTGTTATTTGGATAAAACAAAGCAGATAATCAGTTTCGAGTTTTCAATATATAAAATGTGAGTCAACAATTAAGAGTTTTATGATTCCAATCTTGAGAAAATGAACATTAAATTGACAAGAGTAATTGATTCTTAGATATTTCAATTTCCCTTTTTAACTTAATAAAAAGTGACTCCAACCCTCAGTATGAAGAATTGGATGAAGCTATCCCTAGTCCTTGTGATCTGCCACAGTGACAGAGCCTAAGGATGCAACTTCAACTCTAATCCTCTATATCGGGTAGGCAACCTTTCCTCTTTAAGGGCCGAGGAACTTCAGCTCCCAGAAACTATTGGCCAACATGGGACTACTGGCCAACATGGCTGAGGCTTCTGGGAGCTGAAGTCCCTCGGCCCTTAAAGGGGAAAGGTTGCCTACCCCTGCTCTATATGGACAGGAAAAGAACTCTGAGATGGGAAACTGCTGATAAACCCCTAAGAGCTCGCCAAAATTTCAAATGAAAGAATAAAGATGCATGCAGCAATATAAGATATGGATACTATTTAACTCTTGTGGTAACATTTCTATGCAAAGGGATCTTGGAGCATGTGAGAGTAAATGAGAGAAAGAAGTTGGCAGCGTACGCTGTCATAGATTTAAGTCTACTTCATCAGAGTGACATAGATTTATGTCTATAAAAACTTTTCTCTCATTTACTCTCAAAGATGCTGCAAGATCCCTTTGTGCATATCCCCCATCTTTCTCCCATTATGAGACCCAAGGCAGGATCCAGACTAGCATGGCTATGTCTTTGAATTCTAGTAATATTTCTAGTGATCATATGGACATTGTTCTTTTTGTTTCTGACAATGTACATGGCTCTGGCTCTGCTCAGATATAACTAAATCACATCAAGGAATTATTATATATTAATACCCAGCCAAAACAGCTTTGTCCAAGTCAGACTTTCACATTTTAAAGGAAGAAAAGGGTGCTTATTTCCCCTTCCACTGCTGAGCTACCATTTAGAGAAGTCCCAATATTCTCTTCAAAACAGAATAATGCCTTCCTGCTAGGCTGACATCCAAGATTACACACAAAACAACATTCAAAATCTGTAACAATTCTCTTCAGCCAGGGTAGGAACACATTCCAAAACTTGTGTTGCCCTTTAACATATAATGCAGAGAGGAGAGGAAGTGAGCAAGACGAGTATTCTTAGCCCCTTCTTCTAGCTGTTTCAATTGTGTAAGACTTCCTAAACAGTTTTTGCCCCATCTGTCCTGACATTATTTTCCTAATACAGTAGAAGAAACCAGGTGGGGCATGCAAGCAAGCATCCACCTCCAATTATGGACTAGGGAAAGCTGCCTAATTCTAGTTCAGGCCTAAGATATAATGAAAGTCTAGTGCAAATTGCAACATACCTGTGATGTTCTAGTGTATTCTTCATATAATCTGTCATACTCCTTGCTTTTCTCTTGATATTGACTGTGGTACTCTTGAAGCTTTTTGCCTACAGCATCAATATTATCCTCTTTTACCAACTGATCCTGTAAATGTCGAAGTAGAAAATAGGTACATTGGTGTACAAGAGAGGTTCAAGTACTGATCTGTCTGCATAACAACCCACATAGAACATAGGTATTAAATTAATCTTCTTAATCCTAAACAAAGCCTTTCTACCTCCACATTCATGTGGTTCCATTGGGGCCATACATGAACCAATACATTTTCTCCAGCATTTTAATAATGACTATACCAATTACTTGAGAAATAGGTATAAATGTTTGACATTAAGTTAAATTTTGAACCTTTGTGTGAACCAGTATTTGCAGCTGGTTACACAGCATTAACCTCTTGACATCAAATGCTTAATATGCAAGATTTCCTTTAGAAAGAGCATGACAGCCTTTCAATACTCTTAATTTTCTCTGTGAAATACATCACACACATAGAGCTCTGAAGATATCAAGTAACAACAATTTATATGCCAAGTTCCGGAGTTAGTGGTAAGTAAGAAGTAGAACGATAATGATCAACAACCCAAAATGTACAATCTATATACAGATTTTTAAAAACTGAAATGTAACTGTATCCTCAAACAAAATGTAGAAGATTAAACCCAAGCAGGGTTCTAGTCAATTCCTTAATGCACCCTGATTATTATGATAGTTCCAGGGGTAGGCAAACTGTCCCCTTTAAGAGCCGAGGGACTTCAGCTCCCAGAAGCCTCAACCATGTTGACCAATAGTCTGGAATGTTGGCCAATAGTCTGGGATTCTAGGAGCTGAAGTCCCTCGGCCCTTAAAGGGGACAGTTTGCCTACCCTTGGAGTTGATTTTACATTATTTTTAACATGGAAACATCAACTTGCTGTTAAGCCAGTGAATGACCATAACAAGGTTGAATTTAAAGGAAAATACTGAAATAAGGGCTCTATTTTACCTGGAAAATCTTTGTTTTAACAGCAGTTTTGAGATTAGTGCTCATATTCAAACTCTTATCTCTAGAAAAATAGTTTATGAAAGTACTATAAAAACAACAGGGTTTAATGACAATACTAAGTTCTTAGAAAACTTTACCTGCTGGTATCTGGATACAGGATACATCAGCTTCACATCAAGTTTAGGATTATACTGGGCAAGAGACTCATGGTGATAGTGGTTAATTAGCTCCACAACAGAATTAAATGTCAGTGGATCAGAAAAACCATATTTTCCATCCCGATGATAAATTTTTATTAATTTATTGTTGCCACCTTTCCTAGAAAGATCATTAAAAAAAGAGGCATATCACACTCTGTCACATATAATACTGTAACTATGCTAATACAGAAAGACAAACTCACTCTTGCACACATTTTCACTCTTGTATGAGGCATGCCATCTAATATTATAATTTGAGAGTTGGAATATTCATATTTGAATACAACTTAAATCTGGCATTCACAAGCTTCACTAATTTTTAAGATTAACTGGAATTTCCCCAAAGAACTTCAAGAGTGTATGGAACAGCATGACCTTTTTCTAATATTGAGGAATTTTGTAAAGGCATCATTTGACCTTTTAGTCTATTCATGTGATCCAGCTACTTTGGCATTACTCACAAGTATACTACAGAACTTTATGCCAAAAATCTATTTGGCTTCTGACATGCCTCATTTGTTTGCATGTTTTTGTTGCTAAAAGCATAGATCTTCTTAATTTATTCCCTTAAAATTTGTAGGAGACAGAAAAGCATTCAATTGTTTTCTCTTCCCAGGTTTTATGTCATTATACCATACTTTATTTTCAAAAACAGTAGTTCTAGAATGAACCAAACTAAACAGTAGTTCTAGAATGAACCAAACTAAAAGATTTTCTATAACTTTCAAACTCATGGTTTGTGTATACAGTCATAGATCAAAATTAAGTATATTAATTGTGTGCTAAGGCCATATCTTATCCTAAGATAAGAACCCCTTCCCCTTGTACTCTTCACAACAGGAACACAGTACTGCATCAACAGTACTGCATCAACTCACATTTAATTGAAGATGGTTGCCATTAATTCCTGTTGAGGAAAATAAAGTACCACTCTTGTGACAACATTATATAAGGCTCATCATGCCTGACCTCAGATGGTACAGTCATGAACAGGAACTCAGCAGGAAGGCTGGTCCTTACTTGTGTGGGAGGAACAAAGTTTATGATGTCCCCTTCGCTCCCCAGATGAGGAGGGAAGGTGACAATTAAGAACAATGTCTTTCCCCCTACTCTTCACTCAGGCTTTGGGTTAGAATATAGAAAAGTATTCTGTACTTTCTCATCATGAACTATAGGCTGTGGTTTAGTTTGATGGGATTTCCAAGGTTTGGAGAAGTAGGTATGACTTAGTTATTTGATCTTGGTGGATGTTTGGGCTGAATAAGAAGAACCAAACTGGAGAAAGGACTCAAATTCTTCATCCCTCCCTTTTCTGTTTGGCATTCATTTACTGGTCAAGTGAAGGTATCTGGTGAGGGCTATATTTACTTTGTGCAAAAGAGATTCTAAGTCGTTTGCCAAACCCTGTCACAAAAAATTAAGATGCCACCTTTATTTCTTCCCCAAGATTGCAATTTATGTTTTGGCAAAAACTGGGGAGGGGAGAAAGGGAGGGATATGTATCTATGGAGAAGACAAAGTGTTGTGCAAGGTCCTCAATCCATAGGAGTTTTGGTCACTCTGCTCTAGCTTCAATTTTCATAGACTTGAAGGTCTGCTTATTTCCACAGTCATCTGCAGTCATAAGGGCTTGAACCCAGTTGTCAACAGAAGAAATCCACAGAATTTTAGAATGGCCATTTTTACTGCAATGTTTTTGATAGAGCCCAAGTTGCTTGCTCCTGGTTTATGGGTAAATTTTGAATGGTAGGGGCTCATCATGAAAATTCCCAAAAAGAGTCCAAAAAACAATCAAAACCCAAAAACAAAACATAAAAATAAAACCAAAAGAACACTCCATAATGCAGGAGAACTTTCTTCATCCACATGTATTTATACTGTATACCTATACCTGAATTTACCTAGCAAAAATCTGAAACAATCCCCTTCCCTGCAAGTTACTGTGAGTACTGTAGCTCAAAGGCAACAGGGAAATTTTGTGGGAGAAAGGTTGGCATAAGATCTAATAATTTCTGCTACTACTGCTATTAAAAAATAACCCCTGGTGCTTTGAGAATGTAACCCATTCAAGTACAACTCTATTCATTTCTACCCCCCAGTATTTTTAAGACCTAGCAAATATGTAAAAACAAAATATTCCAGGACAATGAAAGATACATTTGCTGTTAATATTCAAATGAGCTACAATACCTATAACAGGTTTATCTTTTGGCATCGTCTACAATTTGGAGAGGACAACTGACAGGACAAAGTCCCAATTATGTACCTCAGTGTCAGTGTATAGTCTCCCTGCTTCTTTGTTGATGCATCTCGCACCAAGAAAGTTCCATCTGGCATGTCTCGTAGTTTGTCATTTACTTCTTCCCTGGAAGAATGAAAGATAAGATAAAAATATGGTATTACCATTATACCCTTGTTTTTAGGAACACCATGAACTGCAACGTATGAAGGGTTCTGCTCTACTTTGCTTCTTAAATGATCACATATTTACTCTTTAAACTGTCATTGTTTAGATGTGTTTGAATAATAAATCAAAATTAATCAACTTTTAGGTTAAGTTTTACATTTTAAATAAAGCTGGTTAAGTTTTACATTTTAAATAAATCCCAGGCAGCTGCACTTAAAGCCTCTTTCGTAAACAGAAGCTAATGTTTGAGTACTGACTTTCTGTTCAGAAGGGACTAAAGGGATATTTCAAACCAACCTTAATTTCCTACAGGGATTATTTTAAAACTGTCAACAAAAAGGGCAGATTTCAGTCATTTAAACCAAGTTTCCAGTTTTTGTAATTCCATGAACATATGCTAATTGGCTATTATAAACATTTAACATGTACCACATAATAAACTAGAGTGACACTACCTGGAACACAATTTACATTCTCTATCTGTTTAGAGAAAGGAAAGCAACTATGGAATTAAGGATTTTTGACTGACTCTTTTGTATGTACACAAGGACAAATTGTAGAAGCACATCTTTGAAGGCAGAGAATGCTCAAGAAGCAATGCCTGGCAGTTTTTGTGCAGAAGAGCTTTTCCCCCATGAGATGCAAACAAAGTGACAATATTGCTTTGCTGACAGAGTGAAAATAGTTGTAAATATAATGTAGCTCCAATAGTGGCACCAGTGCCCCTAGTATGCCTGCAAAATAAAAAACAAACAAACCATAGCAATAGCTGCACAACTGATGGGGCAAGGGAAGGAGTGTGTTCTTTGGTCTTTTATCCACAGAGTCCTAAGCCCCCTCATTCCTTTACATTCCTATGCCAGTTTGGGAGCTGGTATAGTTAAATCTTCTACTTGCTAGTGCTATGGAAGAGAAACAACTCATAGAAACATTTGAATAGGGAATAGGAAATGAGAAGGCCAAGTTTGTCCTCTTCTCCTGGCCATATCAGGCTGGCACAGCACAGGATGTGGCAGCAGCTCTTGCACATATCTCATCCTTGCTACCTCCACAGGGTGGCATAACCTATTGTATCATATTTACAGTGCTTGACCTCATGTAATTTTGCCCTGGTGTTCTTTCTTTCATGGAAAGTGAGAGTATTAGACTGATTTAATTTATTTAGGTAATTTTATTTACACCCAGACTTTCAATTAGAATCACCAGAAAGACAATAGTGTTAGAATGAGTATAAACAATGTGTCTGATAGATGGGCATGGGTCCAATCTGAAAATACAGTACTATTCAACTCAAATTTCACTTTAAGCTGGGTTATTTGAGAGTCTAACCTTAGTTCAATTTGCTGTTTTTAAAGAATAATTTACATAAGAAAACCATATTTTTTTTTAAAAAATAAGACATTTATCAATCTTAGTCTCACTGTGAAGATTTCTATAAATTTAGTTAGTGCTTAATAATGATCAGGATACTTAACATAGCTAAGAAAAACTTGATCTATATATATATATATATATATATATATATATATATATATATATAGTGTGAAACTCAATTTCTTCACTATGTTTTCTAAATTATCTCACATTTGTAATACATGAATATGAAGGGAAGCCAAGATTTCAGGCACTTTAGAACATTATTATTTACCTTGAAATGTCTCCCCAGTACCATTCTGCATCCTGTAGTGATAAGATGCAATTTTCTTTTAGTCCATTTGTATTTACTGGAGTTATTGGTTTGGAGGGCTTTGGAGGAAGAGCTGGGAAGAGAAATTTTGCTAGTTTAATTTTCTGACTTTATACAGCAACTTTAAATGTTAAACAAGGTATTCAACCAAGAAATAAGGTATTAACTTAGAGGCAAGGCATAGTATAGTATCAAATACCTGTCAGAATTGAAGAAGGAAGACATCTTTAGGCTCAAAACATATTTTACTTCTCTAGCTGAAATTTGATTACTCATAAAAACTATTTCAGTGGGACATTAATTTATATATGTGCTATAAAAATAATTCTACTATCCTGCATATACTTCTGTGCACATATGACTCTCCAATTTAACTGGGATTTAGGGCTGTCTCAGACAGACATCTGGTTCAGATACAAACCTAGCTGTGTGTGTTCAGGAGTTTTCAGGTAACTTTAGCAGGTTTAAACTCCAACTGATACTACCGCCAGCCACAAAGCCCTAGTGCAACCCTATGTATTGTGCTGCTACTACTAGCTTCACCACATTTTTAAGCAGTTGCAAGCTCCTTCAGGAAGGAAGAATTCAACTCCCTGAGAATGAACTCCTAAGTGTGTTAATGGTGACAGTGGTGGTGCTATTGAGAAAGCAGGAATGGGACCAAATGGTTACAACAATCAGTTGCCCTCATGCTGCTACAACAAACAATTGAAGTAAGTTCATAAGTGGTTGGCAACCTATGGCCCAGCGGTTGGCAACCTTTGCACCTCCATGTCCTCCTAAAAAAAATATTTGAAAATATTTGCCACTAGATACTGTGGAGAGGGGAGTAAGTACATTTTCCATATGTTGAAAGCCTGGTTTAGGTCCAAGATAGTCCTTTTTCTGAGTCAGGAAAGATCAAAAGACCTATTTGGACCCATGAGGAAGGCACAAATTCCTCCCTCCCCCATGGCCTTTAGAGTGCATGGGAGGATTTTCAGCTCATTTTTAAAAATATATAAAATTATGAGGGGAGGATTAGTGGTCACATGCTGTCTGCAGGCCACACTTTGCTAGCCCCTGTTTGTGATGGTGGAAGGGTCCTAGCAGTGCAAATCAAAGGGCATTCTGTCTTTCCTTCTTCAACAGATGTTGTGTAGTTAGAAACATGATAAAAGGCAGAAAGAGTGGTGAAGGGAGGAAAATTGAAGGCTTAAGAGTGTTAAATGGCATCATGTAGATCTGCAAAATTCTGTGAAGCACTCAAAGCCATAGATGAAACCAGAACAATTCTCTGGAGGGACAAGGTTCCTCAGTATATTAGCTATATATATTATTTCATTATTAATTGCATCCAGGCCTCAGAGGGAGAGAAGAACTGCTGGACCTGTTCTCCTTCCCACTACCATTCCCTTCTCCTTTTGTGTCATGTCTTTTTAGATTGGAAGCCTGAGAGCAGGATACTGTCTAATTAACCATTTGTAAGCTGCTGAGAGCCTTTGTGGCTGAAGAGTGGGGCACAAATACTCCAAATAAATAAATAAATAAGACATTTCTGCAAAGCAGGATAGCCTATAAAGGCCAATGGTCTCACTGCTTCTATGAGAGGTATGTTCATCAGCAATAAATCTAAATCTTGCAGAAGTCCTAACTCACCAAAACTGAAGTCAAACCTTGACATGTCAAGTGGAAACAAGAACCAAAAGTCATATTACATGTTGAATATTTGAAAGGTTATCACACAGATGATGGAGCTAATTTGTTCTTTTGCTCCAGGTGATAGGAACTGAACCAACAAGTGGAAGAGGGAGGTCAACTGAACATTTGGAAAACTTCATGATGGTACAAGACAGGGGTAGGCAACCTTTTTGAGCCAGGGGCCCAGTTGCTGTCCCTCAGACAAT
>CM034706.1:200301609-200325536 GCA_020142125.1 Phrynosoma platyrhinos | reverse complement strand
AAGGTGGCACATGATCCATGTTCTAGACCTTGATTCTGGGATGGGCCATGTTCTAATTTATTTTACTGAAAGCTAGCCTAAGGCTATGTTTGCAAAGAACAGGGCATGTTTGCATTTTCTTTGCACCTCCCTGCACCAAACCCAACAATGTATGCTATACTGCAGCTCCTCCAACAGCACACAACTTGGCCAATTGCATCTCTTGGGTCCCTGCATGTACTGGAGGAGCAGGACTTCAGTTATTGGTGAAATAACATGATTCTAAGTAAACAATTGGATTTTAAATTTTCAAAGATAGGAAATCAAACTTTTTTTTTTTTTGCTCTCAGACATTGCAAGGACAAATGCAAGGGAAAAGTAAAACCACCACCATCACCACCCCAAAGCCTTATTTGAGTACCTGCAGCCCTCATCCTTTATTCTACCTGAAGACTGATAACTCAGACACCAACATCTCTGTCCCCACCACTTCTTTGTAACATCTTAGCCAAATGAAGAGACCATGATAGCTTAACTTTTTAGTTTGCCTCTTAAAGTAATTAGACTAATAATGAATTTTCAAATATTCTTTCTTCGTTTAAACTAGGTCTACATCCACATTTTCATCTATTTGAGTGTTATGTACAACAGAACACTAATGTAACATGCATTTCATATTCTAAAATTATTAATTTACTTATTGTGCCAAAAGTGTACAGGGAGAACATTTTAGTGAATTCTCAACTGAATCTGTCTTTGCATCCTCAAATGAAAAATATTACCAGATGACTTCTCAAAACATCTGCAGTATCTTCAAGTACAAAAAGGCACTATGATTCCGTTATACTTTTAAGTTTACTAAAGATTACATATTCTGTGTAAGACAGGTATCAAAATAAAAATACTTAAGATAAAAGACACTTTGCATTTTATCTATCAAGAGCATATACCACATGCATATAATTATGTATGAATGAAGCTGCTAGACATGTCTCTTCTAGTATTGATACATCTGAAGTTGTTGCATATATGTATTTTCAAATGTTTTTACAGGATATTTATAAATTACCAAACTAGGCCTGAAACTCTTTGCTGCCTGCTGAATGATCTGTGCTATGTTGGGAGGTAGCTAGAGGAACATATCTAGCTCCTAGTTCTCTCAGGCTTCCTCTTCTGTTATGATGTCATTACCAATGCTATCCTTCCAGGTCATCTGCCAAGGTGGCTCCACTTCTTCCTGTTTAATAATCTCAGGTAGCACTGGGAGATGTAAGGAGTGTTGCATGGTTCAACCTTGTCCTGCATGCTTTTTTAAAAAAAGTAACAGCATAAAGCTACTGGAAAGATTAGCCAGGGATCTGGAATTGAGCATGATCAGAATACCAATGTCACAGTGTTTTGCTTTTGCTTTTCATCAATGCAACATTCGGCTGAATGGATGCCTGGCAACTGCAATGGCCAGAATGAAGTTTATTAAACTGAAACCAAATCCAAAAAAGTCATAGACAAAAAGTAGAGGAGCTGACTTCTCTTGCACTCACAGGTTCTCCTGTACAGGATGAGGCTGTTCCTCCCTTGAGGTACCAGGAATATAGGGGTGATATTCCACGCTTATGTTAGTATATTAGCTGCAACTATCAGTAATGATCTTGCCACTATCATATATGTTTTGATGACCAGAGCAAGCCAAAAACACATCCATTTTATTTCTATGCACAACCCAAAGGGCTGGCATTATTTCACGTCATAAATTGTCTTGATCCAATTCCTTTACAGAAAACCATTTAGCAATAACTACGGTATTTAGTTCCCACCCAGTGGTCCCATGAGGGGCTGGGAACCCTTTCCTCTACCAACAGCTAGACAATAAAGGAAAGCCTCTTTGTTGGTTACACTGTCACTTCTGAACACCAATGAAATCCAGATTTGACTTTTCCTTCAAGAAAGGAGACAGAATTGTTCTTTTCACCTTCAGTGGACTAGGTTTTTAATGACAAAGCATGGCCCACAGTATACTTTGCTGCTGAAATACTGCTTTAATGGGCTAGACTGAAAAGGATGCATATTTTCATCTACCAAATTACAAAAAACAGGGGGCTTGAATGGGGTGTGTGTGTTACTACATGGATGCCCCCCCCCCCAGTTTAGACTCTTCTGCTCAATCCTGGCATAGGGATGGTAAGCAATAATGAAATTCCAAACACTTCCACAACCTATTCTTTTTCCAAACAGGATTTTTAATTCTATCTAATAAAAATTCATGGGTTATGCATTTAGGTATGGCTGTTTTACCAATTTATTTTATTCTAGGGGGAGGGAGGAACAGAACCTGTTGGGTTGTCCATCAGGACTGTGAAGACATGCTAATCAAGATAGGCATTTCAGGCATTCTGTCAAAGTGTTGAACTAAAAAAAAAAAAAAATCCCTCATAGCTCTAACTTTGGAGAAGTGTGATTTTTAAACTAATATTTGACATATTATATTGGTTACTGCCCAGGGGACTCAAACCATATTGATGGGGTATCAATCTCAATAATAAATACTTTTGACAAAATCAGTGCATGTAGCCAATTCAAACAAGAGATTTGCTATTGATCTTTAGTAGAGGAAGCGATCCTCTGTTTATATGAAGACATATCAGTGTGGATTTTCTGTTTCTGTATTTCAAGATTGCTACTCAAGCAGCTTTCTGTGGCTTACTGCAGATGTCATGTTCATGCTCTCCTACATAAGACTAGGAGTGTGCTATAGCACGTATGCCCTCTTTTTTGATTTCTTACTGCTGAACCTACAATGGCTCTAACCACCATCAACACCAGATTGTTCTTGTAACCACAGTCTAACATGAATTTACACATCCTGGTTGAAAGGAACCAGGTTAGTGTCAATAGGATTAACACCAATGCAGGTGCTACAGTACATAATGATTAAAGCAAAAGCAAAAAGAAATGTGAGTGGGAGAGGAAAAATTATGTGTCCAAAACGCACTCCTACCTTTTGTAACTCTAACTGTGAAATCAGAGTTCCAAATTTATAATAGAGTAAAATCAGGAAACAAACAAGTGAGGTGGTACTGTTGTTTTACAATGCAGTATATAAGAAAAACAAGACTGTCTTACAACTATGGAAAAGTGGAAAATAATTTGCTAGATGTAGAACCGTTTTAGAAAAGGCACTAAGTCTTCCAGTTCTGTAAATGGCATGCAGTCATATAGCAAGAAATGAATCGACTCTCATGAATATCAAGAATTCACTACATTACAGGTTAACAATTTGATATAGGGCACCAAGCCATCCATTATGTAAAATCCTGTACTGCTCAAGAGCTTTAAAGTAGTTCTCAGTAAAGTTCTAAAATATTATATATTGCTTTCACAATAAAAATGTCATAATTAGGGTTGTCAGAGTAAAAACTGAAGGGGGTGTCTACATCTTCAATGGTTGTGTATAAGAGGGAATTTCAGCAGGTGTGATTTTCACCTTATTGCATGAGGGAGCAACCCCTGCTGGAATTTCCTCTTCCACACAAGTATTAAAGGTACAGGAGCCCTCTCTAGTTTTCACTCTGGCAACCCTAGTAATAATCCTTACTAGAGCAGAAGTTAATTGTATCTCATACAGCAGTTCTGACCGATATAGCTCCATCGGAATTAATTACAGCCATCTACTATGATTTATAGAATCCTAGAATTGGAAGTGACCCCAAAGGCCATCCAGTCCAATCCCCTGCCATGCAGGAACACACACTCAAAGCACCCCCTGAGAGATGGCTACCCAGCCTCTGTTTAAAAACCTCCGAAGGAAGAGACTTCACCATCAGGTTGAGTCAGTGCTTGCTATACACAGGATAACTGCACATATGTAAGTCACAGTCCAGCCACCCATGCAGGGCTCTAAAAAGCCAGGTCTGCTTCAGCAGTCAAGCAGAGGACTCAGTAAAAAAAAGCTGAGAAGTCTCTCATATTGATTTGGTTTGGAGACATCCAGAAGTAAGTAAAGTTTCTTTCACTGTTTCTGCCTTGTTCTGAAGCTGAGGCAGTGTTTAGAACCAGCCCTCTCCACAAATTAGGAACCCTTTGTAGGCCTGTAAAATATGTGAATTCTGGGGACAAAACTGGTATGTTGCTGGGCATCCTCAGAGGGCCAGGGTAATGTGCTCCTATAAGAAAATTTGTGGAGACCAACATACATTCCTAATGGAGGACAGGATGCATGGATTCTTTGAAAGATCAAATCATGCTGCCTCTTGAGCTTTGCAATTCTGCATCTCAACTGGATGTACAAACAATACAGAAGGCAACCTCAGGCTCTATACTCTGCTCAACAGGACATATAGAAATTTAAATCTACATATGCACTTCACACACATCCAGGTGTGAGAGAGATGATTAAAGGCCTAAAACAGTAACATTAACAAGGCCTTCCAGGACAAGTGGGCTTTGCAGCAGAATCTAAAGGTCAGAGAAGAGGATTATTGAAACCTGGGGCAGGGATTCCTCAAACCTAGGGGTAGTCACAGAGCATACTCTGCTTGCTATTAACAATTTAATCTTCCTAGTCACAAAGCAACTGGACAAGAGCTCACAGTGAAGATCTAAACCCCGTAAGTAGGCTCCTACAAGGAGAGGCACTCTCTCCTCATACCATAAAGGACTTTATGCCAAAGAATTATTTTGTTCTGGTTTTACTTGGCTTTTGATATTCATTACTTTGGCTTTCTTGTTCTACTGTTATGTTATACTGTTGTTATTGCTAGGAAAAAATGTAAAGGTAATCCCCATTGACAAGGTTGTCAAGTCACATCCAACCATAGGGGGTGGTGCTCATCTCCATTACTGAGCCGAAGAGCCAGCATTGTCAGAGACTACTCTGTGATCACGTGGCCAGCATGATTGCACAGAACGCTGTTTACCTTCCCACAGAAGTAGTACCTATTTATCTACTTGCATTTGCATGCTTTCGAACTGCTAGGTTGGCAGAAGCTGGGACTAGTGACAGGAGCTCACCCCCATCATGCAGCCCCCAGGCCTTGAACTGCCAACCTGCCAATCTTGCAATCAACAGAGTCAGTGGCTTAACCACTTGAGCCACTGCATCCCTTCATGTTTATGTTATTAACTGCCTTGATTACAGTTAATCCTTGAGGTTGGGAAGGTTTAGATAACAGAAGTGACTGAGGGAAACATTCTTGCCATAAGTTTTTGCAAGAACAGTATAGATCCAGGTCAGCACTTGGGTTTTGTACTATGGATATCAAATACATTGCATATTTGTAAACTATGAGGCCTCCTGGTAATATTACTTTTAGCTTATTTGGAATCAGTTTCTGCTTGCTCACCTACATCCACATGACTGTAGCTTCCAACACTGATTCAGAACTATTACTTAGACTTAGAGAGACCAAAGTACAGTCGTCCCTCTGTACTCACAGGGATAAGGGGAACAAGAGCCCCGCAAATACAAAAAATTCACAAATAGCGCCACCTCCACTCACCTTCTCTCTGTCTGCGATAGCTGCTGCCAGTTATCCCAAGGAGGAGAGAAGGGACCAAGGCAGATCACACATGGCTAAGCCCACTTTCTACCCACCTGGGATAGCTGTAAGCAGCTATCCCAAGCCAGGGGAGGGGAAGGTGGGCTGAGGTCACGGTGAAATTGTGAATAACCAAATGTGTGAATCCGAAATCTGCGAATACAGAGGGACGACTGTAGTATCAACAGTTTACCGATGATACGCAACCCAAAAGCTCCTGGCAATCTGCCGCAGTACCATTATACAAATGACATTAAACCACACAGATAAATCTGAACTTCCACCTACATCTTTCACAGGCAGAGAAAGCACCTCTAATAAGCACCTTCTAATTTTACTGGTAACAGGAAATATAAAGGGTCCAAATGTCTTTGGTTTATTTTATGCTCCGTTTTTGACAAAGATAAAGATAAAACAAAAATAACAGAGAACACTGGTGGGCCTTTCAGAAGAAATGTTTGTATTACTATTGGTGGGATATAACCTAATATTCAGATTCTAGCTGGGGAAAGAAGGGAGACTAAGGTCCAAAACACACTGCAGAAATAATCCAGTTTGAGACCGCTTTAACTGCCCTGGTTCAGTGTTAGAGAATCTTGGGAATTGTAGTTTATTGTGACACCAGAGCTCTCTGACAGAGAAGGCTCAATGTCTCACAAAACTACAGTTCCCAGAATTCCCTAGCATTGAGCCAGAGCACTTAAGTGGTCTCAAACTGGATTATTTCTGCAGTGTATTTGAGACCTAAATATCAAAAATCAGAGAAACATTAGATAATTCACTGAAAAATTAACTTTGTTTTCAAACACACACACACACTTCTCTTTAATAGTTTCTACTCAAAAGATGTGTGGGGATCACAAGGGAAAAGACACTATTTTGGGATAAAACATCCTAATTTAAGGAATACATCCTGTTGGGGAAAAAATGGTACAATGTGCTCTAGGAATTAGTTGTAAATTAGAGGTTTTGTTTTTTTTTTAACAAGGAAAATGCCTCAATACTTTGCTACATTGAAAGAACTACCTTAAAGTGAATGGTACTATTCATGGAAAGATGGAGTAGTCACATGAAAGGGCCTCAAGAATGGGCACTAGGTTCTTAAGTTTACAATGCACATGTACCCTTTGATATGATTTATACAACTAATGTAACCTGACAGGTTCTATGGTCAATTAGCATCTGTTTGAAGCAAACTGCAGATGTTAAAATAATTTAGATCCTTCAACCCATAAAGCTCTGCAGCTGAAGTATTTAATTTGCTGAATTAACAAGTCTCTTTGGTCTCTTGCATGCAACGATAATGCACTCACTACCAACATTCGTGTACCAACAGTGTCAGCACAGCATTAAGTACACAATTGTGTACGTGATGATATTAAAACAGGACTGATGGAACAGCAACAAAAATACTGAAAGAATAATTACCAGCTCATGTCCTACAGAATAAGCTCTCAAATTTTACATTTGGTCCAACTTATTATTGCAGCAAAAGGACAAAAGAATTAGTAAAAGCAAAAAAAAAGCAGCTTATTTATATACCGCTTCATATCACGCTATGGGATGTCTAAGCGGTTTACAACTGTGAGCTGATTGCCCCCTAACAGCTGGGTACTCATTTTAGTGACCTCGGAAGGATGCAGGCCTGAGTCGAGCCTCAGCCCTGGCTGGTATTGAACTCGCAACCTTGTGGTCTATGAGTGACTGCAGTACAGGCATTTAACCACTGCGCCACCAGGGCTGAATAGTAATCACTGCATTGTTTGTAGATGACAGGCCACTATACAAATTGTGGATTTCTCCAAATTTAATGCAATACAAAGACTAAAATATAAATTATGTAACACTAAATGGATAGGCAACTTTCACCCTTCAAGGTTTTCCTTACCCTGAGAGAATAAGATTCTATGCTCTTTACAGAATCCCAGTAATGCTAACTTTTAAAACATATTAATTTTTTAGTCTCTACTTTTGCAGAGTTAAGTTTAAAAGCAGGGCATTAAATATTTTCAATATGATCTTCATTGCCAGAGAAGCTACCCACCCCTGGTATAAATGAGAATTGTATTGGTGCCAAAATCAATTAAATTTTTTTTTAAAAAACTCAGATTTTATTTGTTGACTAAACAAGTAGTTTGTAAAAAGTTTATAATTATAATTTATAATTATAACCTAGTAGTTAGTAACAGTAAAACCCAAAAAGCTATGTCTTTTCCCTCTAGGATTAAGAACTGTGAGATTCAATGGAACATTTCTTCTTCTGTATCTGTGCATAAGCACAATCGGATCCAGACTTCAATAGCTAGCTGGTATGCACTGCTAAGTTAGATAATTTCTCACAAAGGCAAAGATAAACACCATCTCTCACACTGGAATGGTTTCTTGAAAGCCTGCTTATTAGTAACCCTACTCTCTCTCCTAAACCAGCATCACCAACCAACCTGCTGCATTGAGAGTTCAGCTGACTCTGATTGGGATTTGGGAAACTGAACTCTGAAAGAAAACAGCACTTCAGCCAATGACAGCGCAGTACTTGAGATCATACGTTGGTGACGTCAGTACATAGACTGTATCTGTGGAGTTTCTAGCAGGTAGTTTTAGCACAGCTGCTCAGCTTTTGCAAATCATTTCCCTTTTCTGTGTGCATACATTTGCAAATTCCAGACCTTTTCTTGCAAACATTTACAGTTTAGTATTATTATATGTTGTATACTCAGACATAAGCCCTTCTGTGTTTGATGGGCTTTACTGTCAGAAAATGCGTACAGGATTTTCAGCTTTATGCCTTAAAAAACAAACAACACAATATAAGGAAACAAAGGTACATCTCCTTCTTTACAAGAAATGTTTTCCCAGTTTCCATTATCTTTGCAATTTGGGAGGGACATATTCTTAAAAATTATCATAGCAAGCCCCTACAATCAAATAGAATTTATCTGAAGCTCCTTAGCAACAGCTAAAGGACTCGGTTATACTGTATCTAAAAGCTGATCCCGTTTAACATAGTATTATTTATAACAGATTGAGGAAAATCATCTTGCAACAATCTAGTCTGTTTCTTTATCTATTGTTTGTTTCTGTACCCTCCTGCTTCCCCAGCTAAAAGAACTGGTAGGGGTTTGCACTATTCTCATTTCTTATTATGAGACACCCAAGCTTAGCTACAAATTAGAATGGTGCTGGAAAACTTCCAGGCACACATATTTGATCATGTCCTATTTCAGTTTTATTAGTTTTGTGCAGTTTGGGGCACTTACATATATACAAAGGCTATGTGGTATATGGGAGGCTCTGTGGTGTACGGAATAGAGTCATTATAGTACGGATTTTATAGACCAGGGCCGAACACCATTATGTACAATAAACTTTAGAATATAAATATTTTAAAAAGTGAACAACAAAGTGAACATGCTTGTTATGACTACTCTTACCAGGGTCATTGTTCTGATCATAACATTTCTCTCCCTCTCATTCATATTCATATACACACACACACAGAGTCACCCCTCTGTTCTGTTCTTGAAGTCCACAGTTTTGCATATTCACAGAGGGGCGACTCCATAAATAATAATTGGGGCTTGAATATTTGTGAATCTCCATTTTCATAGGGAAGGGTCCAGAATGACAGATCCTCCATGAAAACGGAGGGCCGACTGTGTGTGTGTGTGTATACGTGTAGGTTCACCATGGGTCGAGACTGACATGAAGGCAGTTAACAAACAAACAATAAACAAAAGTGGTCATAAGCAACTGCACACAGTCGTCTCAACCAATTGTTATCCAACTATACACAGATGGTTGTCTAAAAAACTACCAGGCTACTATGGGGAAATAGTAACAGCAAGACTCAGAGACAATTCTCACAGGCTCCAAATAGTGGTACTAACTCTGCACAGGGTTTGCCACTGTTAATTGTATATTCTATCTAGAAAATGCAAATGTGACCATTTCCTAATCATTTTAGTTCAGCATTAACTTTTGAGAAGAGATCTTTCAATGCTGAAAGGCTAATATGGAATGAAAAGAAATGGTGTAAAGTTGAAATCAAGTTATGTCAAGATAAATATAAGTAAATACTACACTCGTCCCTCCACATCTGCTGAGGTTAGGGGCACAGGACTCCTGTGAATGTAAAAAACCCACAAATAACAAAAACACAATGTTTTTACCTGAGAGGACACCCCTCTAAGAATCTCTAGGTCCTCCAGTGCAACTCTGTGGTGAACATCTGCCAGACACTGACCACAGAATTGTGCTGGAAGAGGTACAAATGCCTAGTGAAGTGTTTTCTTTAGGAATCTCTAGTCCTTCAATGCGACTTTTGGTTAAAGTTGACCATAGAGTTGCACTGGAGGACCTAGATATTTCTAGAAAACATATTAATCAAATCCACAAAAGTCAAAAGTCAAATGTGAAGGGCTGAGTGTATTTTGATTTCAGGATGGCAACTGTAGATATTTCTAAGTAACTCCTCTTTTACTGTGAATCTAAAACAAAAACTCTGAACACAAATCAGCTGGCAAGACTATACGTAAAGACATGTCTGCAGTATGTACTTCTCCACTAGATTTCAAGGTAATCTCACCCCTGAAGACATGCAGCAAAGCCAAAACACTGTATGCACCTGATGACATTTTCACAGGCATGCCCATTTAACGTGAAGAATAAGAGTTAAGCATAGTAAAGTGACCATCAAGCTATTATGGGTTATTTTACCAGAACTCAGAAGAAGACGATCACTATGTGAGATTTTTTTTTCTAATTAAGTAAAGAACACAATTTTAAAAGCATTGCAGTGCTTTTGAAAAAATTCCCCTACACCCACACTTATTCAAAGAAACGACAAAAATCATCCTAATTATTCTATTCATAGTTGCTCCCTTTGACATATCAGATTTAATATTTTCTAGAGGAATAATCATTTTAGTATGTTACTAGCTTCTGATGGAACTCTAAAGATGAACAAGTTTAGTATGGTAGTCTTTTGTGTATCAAAATGAAATTGACTGTAGTCCACAAAAGTATGTAAATATAATAAATTTGTCTTTAAAATACCATGAGACTCTGTTGAATTCAATAGCTTTCCTTGTTTTATGTGTGTTATGAACTTTATCCAGAGGTTTAAAGGTTAGCAGCTCTAATCCATTTCTAGTCACTGGCCTGGATGGGGACATGTATTTTTTAAAGAAGCAGTCATATCAGTGGGACCCAGATAAACAACACAATGCATGCAAGTCTTCCTGCTGGATTAGGGTAGATGTATGGAGGGGTGGAGAAACACTTATAGATCAATCCTATGCATATATAGTTCTATTATATTCAATAAATCTCATTCTCAGGTAAGTATGTGTATGTTTTGGCATTAAAGTTCACTTGACAGTACTTTCATACTGCTAGTTTAAGCACCATTCAGTGCCATGGCTCCTCCCTCCCCATAAAGAAAAGTGTCAGAACACCAGGACTCCTCTACTCTTTAAACTGTTGAGCATAAACGAGCAAGTGATTTCTAAACTTTCAGTCAGTAAGTGTCTAGGAGAAAAGTTTAAAACTCTAGAAGCCAGAGATTTCACAGACATATCATGAGGAAGAAATAACTTGCATTGTATTAAGCTGAAACACAAAGAGATCAGATGCTCACAACTGACAGACTGCACAGAGTCCAGCAATTATCAGATCTCACTTTCCAATAGGAAGGCACAACTTAGTTGTGAGTATAGCTATCCTTTATCTTCCTACTCTTCTGAAACAATGCCATCTTCTTTCCATTGCTCTTTGTGACTGAAAAGTGTATTTGAAGGGGATGATTCAGCTCATTCCTTATTGGTCAAGACTATTACCCCATTCTTTTGTAGGAAGTGCCCTCAGGAAACAAATCTGATAAGAACTGTAGCGAGCAAAATGAAGACTGTTGATATTACATTAGTTCCTGCTGGATATTTTGTGGTAGAAAATGACCTCAAGAGCCATTAGGCTAAACCGTTGTTTTTTTTAGAACAGCCATGACAATCAAAATATACTTTAGGTATCAATTAGAATCTACTCTCCATCTCCACTGAACAATGTTGTAATTTGTTTTTATGTAAAGCAGAAAGTCCTTGGAGAATGAGGTAGAAGAGATACCAGAGTACCTAGAATAATACTAATTAGTCTCTGCTGCCTGTTTGTCTCCAAGGGAAGAAGTAATTTGGATGCTAGATAAGAGATCCGTATCTTTAGCTTAAAGTAGACTTCGCAAGCATTTTAGAGGCAAACTACATGGCATGTCAGAGATTTTTATATAATGCCCCCTCCAGTGCTTGGTGGAGAAGGAAATGGGCTATTTAGTTAGGTAAAAAGGCACACAGAATAGTTCACTCCATTCTGCCTGAACTTCACTGCTGTATTCAGACTGAGATCCTTCCATGATAGCACTTAATTTAAAAATAGCATAATATAGGTAATATGTTAACATTGCAACAATGAGTGAATATCTGAAAAATAATTGTGTGCGTGTGTAGAGCTACTAGTGCTGGGTACCTGAGCCATAAGCAGGAGCAAGGCAGAAGGTAGGATGAGAGAGCTCACTATACAGCAGAAAGGACTACTCCAGTTTCTGTGGCAGGCACATCTTTGTATGTCTTCAAGTCACTTGTCATCTTATGGTGACCTCATGAATTTAGTATGGTTTTCTTAGGCAAGGAATACTCAGAGGTAGTTTGCCAGTTCCTTCTTCTGAAATGTACAGCATCTGGTATTTGTTGGTGGCTTCCCACCCAAGTACTAACTAGGGCTGGCCATTTTAGCTTCCAAGACCAGATGGGATCTAGTATCTTTAGGGTATTTAGGACCACATTTCCCAAACAAAAAATCTGATCAATACCAAAGAAGCAGTATCGAACAGGTATTTTATCTGAAAACAACACATGATATGTCTGAGACATATGTACCGTCTTCAGTCCCACCAATTAAGTATTTACACCATCTATTCATATGTGCATGCTAAAACCTTTGGTATGTACTGTATTGAAATTTACCAGTCATTTTAGAGGTATGCATTCTATAATAAATGCATTATAATAGTAAATTATGCATTCTGTAATAAATGTGGCACCTTCAGGTCATTTCTATCTCATGACAACTGTAAGGTGAATATATCACAGTGGTTTCTTGGCAGAATTGGTTTCAGAGGGGGTTTGTCCTTGCCTTCCTGTCAGGCTGAGAGAGTACGACTTATCCAAGGTCACCCAGTAGGTTTCCATGGCCAAAATGGGATTTGAATCCTGGTCTCTCAGAATCCTAGTCCAGCACTCAAAACACTATACTACACTGGCTTGCAATAAATGTGATACAGTTTCAGAATTGTTGCTTTAGTGGAAAAAACCAAAAGGGTTACTTGGGGGGAAAGTTCTCTTAAAAAGCTGACAGCTCTATACACAATTGTAAAGTTAGCACCAAATGTTGCTGCACAAGAGCATAATAAAAAACATAGTACTTCTTCCATTGTAAGGGATACTCCCCAAGAGAACTTTGTCAACAGTTCCATCAGTTAGTCAGAATCTCTCCCCCCCCCAACCATTTCTCAATATCAACAACAAAACCACCTTTTTCTGCATATGTTCTACCTTTTAACTGTTTAGTTTTCAGAAATATATATATACATGCACTGCAATTCTGGAGAGATGGCACAGTGCAAAAGCACTGCTACAGCTTCATCTCTCAGCCTTCTATGGCTGAGCAAAGCATCTCCAATGGTACTGTCACATTCTTTCCAGCCAGGCCTCTTTTCTTTCTGCATTACCTGGCCACCAGAAGTAGAGGGTCACAGACTGCAAGGAGTGCTACGATATTAATAGACTGCAAAGAGTGTTATGCATACTGTGTCTTCTGTCCGCTCTGCTGCCCCCTCCCAATTGGCATAGGCAGAGAACAACAGCACTGCAGCATTCTTTTTCTCAATGTGCAGAGTGCCACAGCACTATTATGGCTACATCTTCCAGTTTTAAAGGGTTAACCAAAAGAAGGCAACACCTGCTTGCCTGAGCCATGCAAGCAAGTAGATACTTGCTCCTCTGTTGTAAAGTCTCAATGAAAGACTGGTACAAAATCATAGCCAAAATACAGTATTTCTTCTAGCAGAATGTTCCTCCAATACTTCCCAAGCAAAAGGTAACAGAGACTTGAAGGACTCCTGCTTTCGAATGGTGAAGGTGATCAGTTACTTGAAACTAGACATTTTCCCATTGACACAATTTGTGTACAGTAACAGATTTTTCAGCTTTGCAAATTTACATTCTTCAGCTAGAGAGAAATTTGCAGAAACTGATTTAATTTTTACTTATGCTTGCTATTAAAAACAATTTTCCAAAACAATTTTCAATTATTTAGAATTATAGTATCTGCAGAATTTCTTCAGTTGATGCTAACTGTTCCATGTAAAAGAAAGTAGCTTTTCTCTTCACACTATGGGCCTTTACAGACTGCCAGAAATAATGCAGCTTGAGACTACTCTAACTGCCTTGGCTCAGTGCTAGGGAATCATGGAAACTGTAGTTTATTGTGGCACCAGAGCTCTCTGACAGAGAAGGCTCAATGTCTCAGAAAAAACTACAATTCCCATGATTCTCCAGCATTGAGCCAGGAAGTTAAAAATGGTTTCAAGCTGGATTATTTCTGGCAGTCTGTAAAGGCCCTACATATATCAGCCCAGTTTTATTATCATTATGTGAAATCCTAGGAAAAATGATGTGGTCAGTTCAGTACAATTTGAATACTCTGTTGATGAAATGTTCATATATACAGAGAAATCCCCAACAAGATCTTTTACAACAGAATGAGCCAGAACTTGGGTCCTTGCCTCTGTTTTCTGAAAAGTACAAGCCCATTTAACAAGTTTAACACTCAGATGTTCTATGGAAATACACAGAAGCTACTGAATGTATGCTTTAAATGTACAGTGGGTCCTTGGTATCCACTGGGGGTTGGTTCCAGGACCACCACCACCCCTGGATCCCAAAATCCATGGATGCTCAAGTTCATTAAATATAATGACATAGTAAATTGGTGTCCCTTTTAGAAAAATAGCAAAATTAAAGTGTGCTAGCTGGAATTTAGATATATATTGAGTATTTTCAAGCTGTGAATAGTTGAATCCATAGAAACAGAGGACCCACTGTATAATAGAAAAGTGTTTAGTAGAATATTTTTCACTGGAGTAGATTAACTTCAATGCTCAATTTCTTCATACATCCATGGATACCCCACAGCTACTGTAGGATTCTCAATTTAATCCTTTATGCTGAATGACGTAGCAAAGTGATTGCAATATATGCCATTCAAATGATTACAGACCAAGGCACCTCCTATAAATATCTTAAAGGCACCAGATCCATGGTTAGTACTTGGATTGAGGTCACCAATGAATACCAGGTTCTGTAGTATTTAAGGAGTATTCCTTGCCTAAGAAAACCCTATGAAACTTCATGGAATTGCCTAAAGTTGATAGGAGACTTGAAGGCACACACACAGACACACGAGATCAAATGGGGTGTGATGTCTGATCATAAGAAGTGCGCTTTACTAACCTGCCCCATTTCCTTTAATTCCAGCTGCAACAGAAGAGACTGTAGTGAAATGTGCAGACAGTCTCCACAACTCCCTCTCAAATCCCAATATACAGGCTTGACAAGATTTGGGGCTGATCACATCATGTCTTCATAAATCTGCATCAGGTTTTGTGACCTAAAGGCAGCATATTTCCTTCAGCATTCTATAGTAGTCTTCATTATTCAGTTTATTTATTTTAAGGAACAAATTCATCATTCATTGCAAAGTTTATTCACATATTTTAAGTCTACAGCTAAGACTCTGAAATGTAGTTTTTCCTCAGTACATTACAGGATCAATGCCAAACCAAGTGTGGATCATCCATATTATGAATGAATATAAAACACACTTCAACTACTTTCAGATTAGTCATACAGTGGACTTCCATATCCATCGGCTTGCCCTCTGTGAATCTGAGCATTCACAGACAGCAAGTACTGTTGTCCTCAATGGCTGCACTAGTGGGTGCGTGCATGTCATGACACCGTTAGGGAGAACGAGACTTGAGGTCCTGCTTTTTTTGTATCCAGGGGGGTGGGGTGGGGTCTGGAACAATCCCCTATGGATACTGAGGTCCGACTGTATATCCTCTAATAAGTGTTACTTAAAGTGGTGGTCGGTGGGCTGCTGGTGGTCTACAAGCCATCAGCTGCCAGTTGACAGCAAGTTACTAGAAACAATGCAAATAAACAATATAGCAAAAATATGGCATTAGTCCTAGCACATTAGAAAACAAAATTGCTGGCCTACCACATTACATAACTTGAGAAGCACTGGTAAAATAATAGTAAGCTAAATATAAAAGTACTGCTTTAAAGGATCAATTGGCATTCTATACACAGCATCAGACAAATAGGACTATTCTGTATTGCATCTGAGAATAATTATAAAGTAGGGACAAAGAATGTGTAAACATCCTCATGTTGCTCAACAACACCTCACCTGCCAGTTGATGGTCATGCTGACTGATGGGAGCTAATGTCCAACGTTTGGAACACCACAGGTTCTCTATGCACTGAAAGGCATCAACACTTGTTGGGGGGGGGGGGGGAGAAAGCATGCTGCTCAGAACATTTATCTATATATAGGCAGTTATCAGGAAGAAGCCAGAGATGCACCCAAAAGTAGCCATACTATATCTGCCACATGCAAGAAAATACCTCTCATGCACATATAGTCCTATAAGTGTATCAAGTTGATAATCCTTGTATTATAGTTTGAAAGCAACAGATAAAACACATCTAATAAGATGATCCTGCTAGAAGCATTTCTTGATTTAAGGGGGGAAATGTAAAACAATTCAAATATCTCCATCTCCAGAGAAGCATAAAGCCTGCAATCATATATACAATCTAGAATTAGTCCATTTGACCTGGGATTCTTTCTTCAACCCAAATAAAATGATCAGGCTCCTGAAAATGAAAAAAAAAATCGAACTAGTGCACATTTGAGATGACTTCCCGATATTTCACTATGAGCTGCTTATTCCTTCTTTCTCATGTTAGTCCTCTCTAGCTCCTGAAGGCCCTCCATTTAACATGTCTTACTAAAGAAAAAAGCATTCACTTTACAAGTATTCACCCGTATGTTCTGTCTTCGGGTCTGCCAGCTAAATTAGTGCATAAAGGCTATCTATCCACACAATATTTAAATACTTTTTTTTCTACCCTTGTGGTTATTTAAGTGTTGTTTGCTTGCATAATCATCCATGAGTATTTCTTTACATTTAGTCCTTTGAAGAACACTTTATCCGCAAGAGGAAAACTGACCAATAGAAGGTGGGCAGGAAAATCATCGGCTCTAAAGATAGCTGATTTGCCCTTCCAGAAGCCCTGAATCGTGTTGTGTGCATGCACACTTCTCTTAAATTAATAAGTTGTAAAACAAAATAATGATGCTCTAACGTTTTGCTCTACATATTTTCCTAGCTGAATGAAAAAACAATGGAAAGAGAATGCACCTGCTTTAGCAGGTTATTTGCCATATTTGTCAATTCTGAGGGCTAAGGCCATAAACGAATACATACATACGCTGAAGAATCTATACTTGAAGAATCAGAGGCCAAATTAAATGTATATCACCCCATGAAACTACTGGAGATTTCCATAGAATATCTAAGCAAATCCTATTAGCTAGATACATAATTCTACATAATTCACTAGACAGTCAAAAAGCAACTGTTGCTAAGTTGACATCCTTTAATAGGATCCATTCCAATGTCTAATTCAACGTAATACAATTGATTAACACAAAGTTTGTTACTACAGCAATTCAAGTTAAAAAGCATTTTGTTCTTGGCATTCACTGGGAGTCTAAGGCTTATAGTGCATATGGTTTTAGTGCAGAAGCATATTTTAAACATCTTACATTAACTACCTTTCCTAGAATTTTGAATTCTCTATTTTCTACTTTAGAATAAGAGATTACATGAATTTATCTGATTTAGCAACTTGGGTCAGGGTGCAGTAAAGAATTTGTGTTCGCCTTCAGGTCTCCATAAGTTGGAAATGATTTGAAGGCATATAACAAATATTTCAGTACAGCCTTACTAGCCCAGAATGTTGTGTAGCATTCAGAGCCTAAATCAGCTTTGACTGATTCACTGCCTTTAATTCTGTGGCAAAATCAACTTTCAAAAGGAAAAGAAATCTACAAGCCACCCTGACAATTTTTTAAACAAATATAAACACAGATGACCATCCATTTAACAAGCCTATATTGAGGTTTTGTAAATATAGCCACATTATCAGTTTGGAAAAAAAAAATATTTTAGCTAGTAAGGAGGTTGCAGACTGCCAGAAATAGTGCAAATTGAGTCCACTTTTAGGGTTAGGGTTAGGGAATCATGGGAACTGTATTTTATTGTGGCACCAGAACTCTCTGACAGAGAAGGCTCAATGTCTCAGAAAAAAACAACACCAATTCCCATGATTCCCTAACCTTAACCCTAAAAGTGGACTCAATTTGCACTATTTCTGGCAGTCTGCAACCCCCCCTAACTGAAAAATGCACACAATATGAAATGTAAACTTTATAGAGAGTTTAAGCTAAAAAAATATAGTCAGCCCACCATATCTATGGATTCTTTATCCATGGACTCAACCATCCACAGATTCAAAATATTTTAAAAACTATACATTTCAAAAAGCAAACTTTGATCTTCTCATTTTATAAATATTTACCATTTTACTATGCCACTGTACTTCATGGGACTTGAGCATCCATGGATTTTGGTATCCATAGGGGGCCCTGGAAATAAAACCCAGTGGATACAAAGGGCCCACTGTAATTAGTACAAGAAAGCTACTTAAAACCTATTGCTCAAAGTTAAACTTACTACAAAGGCTATACAAATTGAGTATCCCTTTATTCAGAATTCTGAAATACAGTACTCCAAAACTGTCCACATGCACGGCTGATAGTGAAACCTTTGCTTTCTGATGGTTCAGTGTAAACAAATTTTATTTCATGCGCAAAATAAGTTAAAATATTACATATGAAATTAGCTTCAGGCTAGGTTTATAAGGTGTATATAAAACATAAATGAATTTCTTGTTTACATATGGGTCCCATCTCCAAAATATCTCATTATATATGTGCAAATAATCCAAAATCCAAAACACTTCTAGTCCCAACATTTCAGACAAGGGAGATTCAGCCTGTATAACTAAGGGCCTAAGCAGACGGCGCAAAGCACCGTCTTCGAGGCCAGGAAGGGGAGGGGCAGCCTCACGCTGGGCGCCCCAACCCCTTCCTGAAAACGTCGTCGGAGCGGCCGGCCCTCTGCATGGCCGGCGCTCCGACAATACACTTCTGCTGCAGTGGAAGAGGCACCGAAGGTGCGCCGGAGGCCTTTTGCGGCGCAGCTTCAGCGTCTTGCAGAAGGAGCGCTATTTTAGCGCTCCTTCCTGGGCCTGGGACTCTGCGCTGCAGGGCCGAAGAGTGCGGATACCTCGGCCCCAATCCTCAGCTTCCCGGGGTAGCCCCGTGCCACCCATCTGCTTCTCCCCTAAGGTGACACAACCTGTTACATAACGTTTTGATTATGAAGGTTAGAACACCATCTTCTCTAACAGAGCAGCTGAAAATACTATCCATTATTAAAAAGGTTTCAAGTTATACAGCTTTGTCAAGTGTTGTAAAGTTAGGATAAACATTACAGTATATGAAAACTGTAAGCGGACTTTGCTATTTATACATTCTCATATATGCTGGACAATACATTGCTAAGGTTCCTAACTGCAAGCTATTGGATAGTCCACAATTGTGCCTCACAACCAATGGAGATGATGCAACCAACTAATTGTACAGCCACAAACCACATTAATAGTGCCAACACATTGGCCAATAATCTCTTATTAAATGCTACCAAAGTAAGATCAGATGTTCTTGACAATTTCGACATCTTCTATTCTCATACATAAAGGATGTAACTCAATGTTTGAAGGGGAAAGACTGAAGGTCAGTTGCAGACTACATGCTCTCCATATAAAATGCTCCAGGTTCAATCCCTGCATTTCCAGGTTTGGCTAGGAAAAATCTCAGCTTGAAACCCTAAAGCCAGTCAGAACTGACAATACTGAGCTAGGATGACCAACGCGCATATTCTGTGAAAAACAGTTCTCTTTGTTTCTATGTGCTTTCCCAAAACTCATTTCACACAGGAAGTTTACAAAGAAACTATGGCATATATTCCTATTAATATAGTAGCATAGAGGAAGGGCCTCTTTATTTCGCAATTTATTGTATTTGACCTTTTACAATGTTATATACACTGTCCTGATATCTCTTGTGAATGAATGGTGGCTTATAAATTTGAAGAATAAATACTGGGTTATCAGTCATGATGGCTATATATCACCTTCAGAATTAGAGGCAATGTGCCTCTGAACACCAGTTGCTAGGGAACATGATCAGAAGAGTACTAGTGCACTCCTGTTACGCCTATGGGCTTCCCATAGGAATCTGGTTGGTCTCTGTGTGAATAAACTAGATAAGGATTTGGTCTGCACCAGCAGTGATCTTCCTATGTTCTTACGGTGTAAGAACTCATTGGTAAGGTTCTTAAAGACAATTTTCAGTCATTGTCTAACTAAGCACTACTAGGGTAAAATTATTTCCCAGTACTCTCATGTAGATTTATTGCCACACACTAATTATACATATTTAATAGTTTAAATATTGGATAGGAGTCTGACTTTTAGTCATCATACTAAGGACATAACTATTCTATTTCTTTATAGCCAAGACCAACCATCATTATTTTCAGACCCACATACCTCACTAGGGAAAGAGCGGATTTCTTGCTTCTTTGATATTATAAGATTTCAGTAACTAAACATTAGGACCTTAAACTTGTAAATTGCATCACAAGACTACACTGTTTGCAGCACTCCAGTGGTCATTCTTAAAGCATCTATTTTAGCAGCTCACTGTGAGTAAGGCTACAGTGTATTAGATGGTGTTCATATATAGAGATTAACTCACTGGGATATGCAAGTACAGACAGCCCGCCGTATCCATGAATACTGCATCCATGGATTCAACTAGCCACAGCTTGAATATTTTTTTTTTAAACTTTTCAAAAAGCAAAATTTGATTTTGCCATTTTATATAAGGGACACTATTTTACCACACCGTTATACATAATGAGACTTAAGCATCATGGATTTTCCTTCACCTTTAATGAACTTGCCTGTACAAATTTACAAAGTCTATTAAAAAACTGAGGTTACGCTTGGTAAGCCATTTTCTTGTGTGTGTGCCTTCAAGTTACCTGTATACTTACAGCGACCCCATGAATGTCACAGATTTTCCTAGGCAAGAAAAAATTAAAGGTGGTTTTGTCAGTTCTTTCCTCTGAAACATGGCCTGCAGCACCTGGTGTTCATTGGCAGTCTCCCATCCAACTACTAACCAGGCCTGACCCTGTATAATTTCCAAGATCAGATGAGATCTGGTGTCTTTAGGATATTTAAACTACCCATCTTTAATACCTTTCAAATACTGAATATAACATTTCTGATTTATTCAGATTGTCTGCGAAGTCTCAGATAAATCACTCTGGTGTTACACTTTTCAGAGGGAACCCCGGAACAAAACATTTTGGAACCTTGTAAATACTCCATGACATAGAAGTTCACGGTTCTATGATTCTATCTTTTAAGAGTCCCCCTTAATGGATGTTACAATCATGTAAATACCATCAAACAATTTTCAATTCATTTAAAATAAAATAAACAAATAACTGAAAACAAGCATTCACAATAGAAATGCTAATAAAAGGAGTGTATTATTCTGTTTTACAAAAGTTAAATGACCAAGAAATATACAGTCAACTCTTCGCATCCACAGATTCAACTATCCACAGATTGAAAATATTTTTTTTTAAAAAACAAAACCCAAAGTAAACCTTGGTTTTGCCATTTTATATAACGGATGCAATTTTACTATGCCAATTATATATAATGGGACTTGAGCATCCATGGATTTTGGTACCCACAGAGGTCCTGGAACAAAACCTCAGCAGATACCAATTAGAACTGTCATGCCAACCTCCAACAGATCCAAGTAGATTTAAAGTACCAGTATGTACACGTTAACAACTCTGTGTTCTTCTGAATATCCCCAGGATCACTATGCAAGGATAAAATCTGCAGAGAATGTCAACTTGGTCCATTTTTTACAATGGGGTAAGTTCCCAGTCTTCATAGTTGTGGAGAGAAAAAAATTAACTGTCCCACAAAGCACTGAAAAAATCTTAATGAGGTTGAGTAGATCTCTACAGTTTTGTCCATTCCCTTCTTATTACCACTACTAGTTGCCACCAGCCCTTAGTAATACAAGTAGAGTTTTGAATAGCTATGCACTCCCAAATTAGGGCTTTTCAAGGATTTCTAACGTTTAAGACTGGGCTAGTGCATTATAAATTGGGAATGGCTTATCATTCCCAATTTATAATGCACTAGCCCAGTATTAAAACATTAGAAATCTCTGAAAAAAATTAATTTGGAGATGAGAAGAACTATGTAGGTCTGTTGTATTTGGATAATTCATTTAAAGTATAGAACTTTGTTGTTTTTCTTGGAGGCATGAAGAGTATATAGCCCTGATCATATTTCATCCTTCTTCCCATTAAGACTGAAAATATAAAAGCAAATCTTTCTGATGTATTATTTTGCTTTGTTGGCCTGCTAAGATATATTTGTAGTTTATATTCAGTCAACTTATTTTAAAGTGTGGTACTGGTATATAACATTTAACAGATGTGAAGATAATTTATCAGCTAGAAGGAAGCAAAAATCTCAAGTAATAACAAGTGTGTTTCAGCCTAAACTTGGAATACAGTGGGCACTTGATATCCACTGGGGTTTGGTTCCAGGACCGAATACTGAAATCCATGGATACTCAAGTCCCATTGAATATAATGGCATAGTAAAATGGTTTCCTTTATATTAAATGGCAAAATCAAGGTCTGCTTTTTTTGGAATGTATGTATATATTTCTGAAAATATTTCAAGCCGTGGATGCTTGAGTCTGTGGATATGGAGAGCTGACTGTAGTTGGGTTTCCATATTTTACCACAAATTATCCTTAATTCAAGAGATTCAAGATGACAGGCAATTAAGTTCTTGAGACATAGGAGACACTGAAAAACTGGGAACGCCTACTTTAGAGATTAAAATTTTATAAATCCTACTGATTCCAATGGTCATTAAATGCAGGTTTGTAGTCTAACAGGGAGTACAGCAGCAGTTTTCCAGTACCCACAAGACTATGCTAAAAGAAGCATCAAATAGTTTATTGCATGCATCAAAGAGATAGGATTGAACTTCTGAGAAATGCTAAAGCTGCAGTTTAAGAAACTTTGGCAGGATGTCTAAAAATGCTGACTTCGATATGTATCCAGCAATAGGTCCTCTCAGTAAGCTACAGAATGCCTTTTACTGGAGGTTTAAGAGAAGCACTGTGTGGCTAAAGTCTAAGAAATCATGGTACTGCATCTAGATGAGCAGGATGGTCTCAGATTACTTTTAATGCTTTGATTCAACTGAAATAGCTCAAACACCTTAGGTCATGACGAGCCACATATATCGACATGGCAACAGAACTCTCAAATACCAGCAGTGATTATTTCTTTACATTTTTGGAGAGAAAAAAAATTCTCAGTGTGATCACGTTTTCATAAATAATTTCCAAATGAAATTACACACGCACATATTTGTAGCTGTGTGCATCCAAGTCACTTTTGATTTATAGAGAGCCTAAGGCAAACTATCAAAGGATTTCCTTGGCCAAGTTTCTTCAGAGGGGGCCTGCCAATGCTATTTGCCTGTTAAAATGGTGTCAACAAATAGGATCAGAAGCCTGAAGCAATTTCACACTCTCGCAACCATAATTCTGAATGGCTCCAGCTTCTACTAGCGATTCAATTGATCTCTGGCTCTTCTCACATCTCCTCCTCCCCCCTAGACACAAAAGAAGTACTATGCCAGAGTAAAGCGGGGGAGCAATACCTCTCAACTATTGGAAACAATGTAGATATACCTTATACTGGATTTTTTACTTTGTAGGATACTTAGGCTGCAATCCTCTTTACTGGGTAGTAAGCCCAACTGGAGCCAGTGGGACTTACTTCCAAGTAACGAAGCGAAAGGATCGGGGTTGCAAGAGTTTTGTTCCCCAAACCAGTGCAGAACCAAACGCTTTTTTAAAAAAAATGGAGATGGAGAGAGATCTACAGACTAACACTGCTGTATCTTTGAATTCTACCAGTTTAAAAATATGAAACATTAATTAAAAAAAAGAAACAAAAAAAAAGAGTGTACAAAG
>CM034706.1:200274137-200290369 GCA_020142125.1 Phrynosoma platyrhinos | reverse complement strand
GCAGGGTGTTGCTGGCCAGGATTTTTGGAGGTGTCTCATTCATTGGGTTGCCACATATCAAAGCCAACTTGAAAGCAGTAAAAAACAATAAGAAATGGACTAGATTTTGCTATTAAAATCAGTTTCTTTCCTTTTGATTTAAAATACAATTAAATATAGAAGCAGTGACGTCTCCCAGTCAGAAAGCTCAGAATGGTTTGAAGTATTGTCATTTTCACTTAGTCATTGGAGGTCCTCTGTTGAAAACATATCACAGTGTTCCCCTGCACTAGCCCCAGACACCTCCATTGCATTTAAATCAAGTCATTCTTGCTATATCCATATTTCTTTCCATTGGTAAAGCAGAAAGAACTGTTGCCTATAATGCCAACAATGGCTGCATTGGTTACAGTTTGCTTACATACATATCTAGTCAATGTACTCAAATCTGGTTACATACATATCTACTCAAAGTAAGCCCCACTGAGTTCAATAGGATTCACTCCCTTACTAGAAAGTAAAGAATTACAGCCATAGTATCTATTGTTGATGTAGGAAACTTTTGGCATTCCATATGTTTTGCACCTCAGCTCCCAGAAGCCCCAGCTAGCATAGTCAAGTTTGGAAGGTCAACGTTTCCCCTGTCTTGGTTGGTTAGTTCAATTAATTCCAGGGGATAACAGATCCTTTTAAATTATGTATATAACTCATTACATGGAAAGGCAGGTATGTTTTCACATTATAAGTTTTCAGTCAAGATAACAAAGTTTTATATGCATTCAAATTGCAAATAAAGGAAGAATTGTATGATCTATGGTCTTTCTTGTAAGTGAAATATTTCCAACCTTTTATGATATGCAACATGCCGATCCATATAAATGCACCCCAGCTAACTTTGCGTTTTAAAAGATTTATTCTGTGGTATTATGCACACCTCAAATAATGTCTTACGTGATTTTACTTATTGTGTATCACCTCAGAAGCCCTCGTGGACCAAGAGTGATGAATAAATACTTATAATAAACAAGTAAAAGAAATGCATTTTTTCATCTTAGCCCAAGCAGTGCCTTGTTGTTATGTGATTCATGATCGTTGACCTTTTATAATAAAGATAATGATATGATGATGATCCTAAAAGACTTGAAACCCACACAACTCTGCCTGCTCCCTGATGCAACAAAGGTTCTCATTGTCAGGTGCTATCAACTCTTTTTCATTTCCTTGCATCTGACAATTTGTACTTTGAGGCAGGATTAAATATTAAAGACCTGAGTGTTTTCATGTGGTTTGGAAAAAGCTAAGAGAACTTCCAGCAGAATATGCTGAACATAGGAAAGCCATTTGATCCAATCTGCTGGGTTTCTTCTTGGCAATGTGCTGAAAACTTGCTAACTAGCGACCTGATTTAGTCTCAAGCATGTTCCTGAGTTTATACGCATGTGGTGAATTAATCCTTCCCTGGAGCAGAGATTTGAAAATTATTTTTAAGAAGAATGACTATGATGACATACTGAAGCCATCCCTAACTAAGCAATGGTAGAATGATGCTCTGGGTTTCAGAACATCATCCTACTACTGTTCAGTTATGGATAGCTTACTGTTCACACAATGCTGGTGGAAGAATAGCAGGAGAGATTTTATATCAAAACCAAATTATTTGACAGACGATAGAGAAAGTCTGTTGTATAGCAAGGAGTGCACAGAAGAAAGGGAATCCTCTTATTTCTAGATCAGGCTGTCTAGGGCAAATCATAGCCTGGTCTGCAAATCAGGTTGCTTCAGTGGGCTGTGCCCTCTGCAACCTGAGAAATAGGCGAGAAGCTGAAGCCATCATCCATGACTACATCTGTGAATATGCCCTGCATCCTAGATCAAGGGAGGTAATAGGTTATAAATAAAATGTATTATTATTATTATTATTATTATTATTATTATTATTATTATTATTATTATTAATAGTGCCACTCTATTCTGATTTGGTCAGGCCTAATCTGGAATACTGTGTCTTGTTCTGGGTACCACAATTCAAAAAGGAAATTGACAACGCTGGAGGGTGACCAAAATCGTAAAAGGTCTGGAAACCATGCCCTATGAAGAGTGACTTAGGGAGCTGGGGATGTTTAGCCTGAAGAAGAGAAGGTTAAAAGGTGATATGATAGCCCTGTTTAAATATTTGAAGGGATGCCATATTGAGGATGGAACAAGCTTGTTTTCTGCTGCTCCAGAGAACAGGACCTGGAACAATGGGTGCAAGCTCCAGGAAAAGAGATTCCACCTCAACATTAGGAGGAACTTCCTGACAGTAAGAGCTGTTTGACAGTGGAACACTCTCCCTCAGAGAGTGGTGGAATCTCCTCCTTTGGAGGTTTTTAAACAAAGGCTGGATGGCCATCTGTCAGGGGTGCTTTGATTGTGAATTCCTGCATGGCAGGTGGTTGGACTGGATGGCCCTTCCAACTATGATTCTATGATTTTATGATCCTGCTTATTAAACCTATAGCTGTGTGGGCCCAAATTAAAACCTGAGAGCTAAGAATGAAATTAATTACTCTGTTGAGTAAATTTGTTGAACCTCTTGTGGAGGGTAGGTGGAATAGCCCATTTTCTTCAATTCATATAATATTTTGAATACTTAAAAAAAATCTCCTAGTGCCATTGTTTATTACCAAAAGTGGCATTTCTCACTTGTGGAGGACCTTTTTGCCAGGCACAGGAAACTGAAGCAAATGGGAGATGGAAGGTACAATTCATCTCTTTAATGAAGTGTGCAAAAATCTGGTGGGCTTGTGTATGTGTGTATAATTTGCAGCTTTCTAACATGTAATGTTTCCAATAGATAGCCAGCCATACACAAAGTAAATTGCCACAGCCTTTTCCTTTCCTTATTCCGGCCACTGCCTGTCACACTTCCTGCTGTCTGAAAAACTCCTGCACAAGCTGCCTCACATTCACCCTGATAACTGCAGTAAAAAATAGATGTAACAAAACTCTAACTTTGACCCAAGCAGGCAAACAATTTTACATGCCAGAAGGGAAAGCAAAACTCCCTCAGGATCTGACCAACTGATCTGATCTCAGATAAATTTCCTTCCTGTGTACAAATAGGCCTATCAGACCCTGAATATGAAAAGTAAACCTGTCTATAAAACATCCTCAGTGGAAAAATTTCAAAGCAACATAGCAGTCGTCCGCTTCTTCCATGTATTATATTTCTGTTTGCAGTGGAAGCACTGAAAAAAAACAACACATGGTTTGCAGAGAGGAGCACTAGAAAAATTTTTGCAGGGTAAAATGGACAAAAGCAGAGTGAATTTTGGAGGGAACAAGCGGTGTCTTCAAGTCTGAGCTAATAAGGAAAGGCACAGAAAGGTTAGAGGGGTCCTAATTCAAGAACTGCATTTCAGGTTCAGCTCCCCATAGGTGCTGTCAGTGGCAAGTAGTTATTACCTTTGGTCACCTTTGTCACAACTTTTCAACTAAACCACCCCTCCAAATATTGACCAGGTTTCAGAGGGATTCTATTTTACATCCCTCATTTCCTCTTACAGATTCAAATATAGATGGTATTACAACTTATTCACTTTGATCTGAGCTTCATATGAAATGTTACCATGTCCTGTTAGCCATTTAGCAGAGGCAGAACTTTATTTATGCAATGAAGTACTCATATCTTTTTGTGATTGCTGATATTAGATTGCTGCGCCCATTCCCGGAAAAGTCAGATCTGGCCACAGTGGTTCATGCTTTGGTTACATCCCATCTGGATTACTGTAATGCACTCTACACTGGGCTGCCATTGGAAAGTGCTGAGAAACTTCAGCTGGTCTAAAGAGCTGCAGCCAGGCTGTTAACTGGAGCTGGCTACAAGGGAGCATACAACTCCCTTGTTCCAATAGCTCCATTGGCTACCAGTCTGTTTCTGGGCACAATTCCAATTGCTGGTTTTGACCTATAAAGCCCTATGGGTTGGCTATTTGAAGGACCATATCTCCCTTTCTGAGCCCCCCAGAGTGTTGAGATCATTGGGAGAGGCCCTTCTTTCTGTCCTACCTCTCAGGCGTGTTTGCTGAGACCAAAAGAGAGGGCCTTCTCAGTGGCTGCTCCCAAGCTTTGGAACTCCTTCCCTAGGGAGGCCAGGATGGCACCATCCCTGCTGTGCTTCTGGCAGCAGATGAAGACATTCTTGTGTCAGCAGGCCTTTCCAAACTGATAAGGATTGGGTTTTTAATGTTGTACGATATGAATTTTAATGCTTTGTATTTTAACATGTTATATTTTAATTTATAACTGTTTTAACTCTTAAAATGGTTTGTTTTTTAAATTTTATATTTTAATATTGTACAGTTTTTAAATTGTATTGTTTTATACTTGTTCACTGCCTTGAGTCCCTATATTAAAATAATAATAATAATAATAATAATAATAATAACAATAATAATATAAAATCAGAAGCTGAACCAAATTAATTTTTTTTTTTAGTAGAAACAGATGGCAATTCTGCAGACTTAAACATGTCTATTCAAAAGTAAGCATGTGAGTTCAGGGGGATGTATTCCCAGCTAGGAATGCAATATTAGTGCTTTAAAGGCTATTCAGTTAGTATAATACTGGGGAGGGAAATTGGAGTCAGGGGACAAATGCTTGATGACCTATGCCAATATTGCCTCTCTAGGATCCTTTAATTTGTTAGAGTGAACACTTTTTGTAGCATACAAGGTCTGGTGGAAGTGGCTATAGTAATTGGATGGGGGAAAACAATCTGGTTCAAATTAGACACCCCCCTCCTTTGAAACAGAGTGGACAAAGTGTACCCACTCAAGCTTGCCTGCTGCCCTTGGGTGCAATGGAGGAAGCTGGCACATCACCAGCATTGAAAGAAAATTCAATTACTAGTCCAGTCAGTTTCTCTATTTGGAATAGGCGCATGCCTGTAAACTGAAAAAATTACCCATGATCCGAGTCAAGGTTTATGAAATTGGCCATTTGTTTGGGGAACTTGATTATGAGATCTCCAAAAGACCAGCATGCAATGTATCCTGAAACAGGATGGATTTTCACAGTAACATATATTTCTTTCTTGAAAACCCGAGGTCATATTTGTAGTCCTTGGAAGAATGGGCCCATAGGACCAAAAGCTACTAAGTATAGCTCTTTCCTGGCCATGGCCACATGTGCTCCATCCATACCTCATCTCTTGTTCCCAGTTGTAACCAATTATGTTGTCTCTCATTCCTGATTGTACTTGCAAAGTCCCTGACTCTCAGCATGTGCCTCTGATTAACTCATTTAACAGTGAAGAGATCTTTGCTCAGCTATTTTTCTCATTTCTCTCCAACAAAAGGACCACGATAGGCAGAAACTGCTGCAGAAGTGAAAAAAGAGTATGATGGCAGCATAATTTTGGTACAAAGAGTAGAAAAAGCTCACTCCACTCTTGTCCTCTACTTCTGTAAGGGTCAACCAGCCACCCCGTCTCTGTAGGACAGTTGTTGCCCCACACTCCAATAAAGGTTTCTAGCTTCTTCACGAAGGTCCAAAACACACTGCAGAAATTATCCACTTTGAGACCACTTTAACTGTCCTAGCTCAGTGCTAGGGAATCCTGGGAATTGTTTATTGTGGCACCAGAGCTCTCTGACAGAGAAGGTGAAATGTCTCACAAGACTACAGTTCCCAGAATTCCCTAGCATTGAGCCAGAGCAGTTAAAGCAGTCTCAAACTGGATTATTTCTGCAGTGTGTTTTGGACCTAAGATCCTCCCTGTATAACCTCTCCTCCCCATTTACATAATTGTAGGAAATCTGCTTCAGAATACTGCTATTGTAGAAAACAAATGTCCGTCTTCCATAAAATTAATTTTTAACTTCTAACATCTTCAAAATTCTTTCCCCAAAGATACCTGACAACACACGCAGAGAAGTATAGTTACTTATAATATATTACTTAATTTAATTGGCCATAGAAAGAAAGTCTTTATTGGGTTCATTCACACTTATGTTTTTGTACCAAGGAGATTCAAATCTCTTCAGTGGTGCAATACCAAATCAAAGTTCCCATCGAATCTCTCTATGGCATCTTAACCCTATTGCCATTCATACTGCTGATGTATCAATTTAAAATGGAGCCTCCATTCTGAATGTGTTTGATCGTTCTCAGGTTTTTAAAAAAATATCAATCAAGTGATGCGCATCTTCGTCATTCCACTTCCGCTTTCACTGTTGATGATGTGACTATGCTTCCGTTGTCGTGGGTATTAGTTTAAATCCGAACACAAAAAGTGTATAAATGTATAAATAAGCCTTCCAATGCTAAGCCAAGGGAAATGGAGGCAGTGGGGAAAATACTGGCCAGATTTATGGAGCCGGTGACATCACTAGCAAGATCAGGTGGGATGTGTATGCTCTACCTCACTGCATGTATCTCTCCCTGTTTTGGAAGAATTGGTCCAGAATGCCCCAAATTGAATCCGCATCTTTTCAAAAGACACAAAATCCCAGTATCGAATATAGGGGGGTAAGTGGGTTTTGAGGCAGCCCCCTCCTTCCCAAACTGCACTGAGTACACTTGGTGCGAGTATGAACCCCATTGAAATAATCTGGTTTCCACACAGAGTTATTTCGTAGTGTGAATGAGCCCATTGTGATCCTCATTTGAAGGTGGGCTGTCCCTCTTTGCATTTCATTTAAGGATGAAGACCCAGTTTTAGGGCCCAGAGTGCAAAAGCTCCCATACCATCTTTCAACTAGGATGATACAGACATTTGTGTATAATACTGCATTCAGGTATCATAATTGTGGTCATCTGTGGGATGGATCACACCTATTGAATGTGGCTATAGGCAATATTCACTATGTTTCCATACCCACCCACTCCACATTCAGTGAAAATGAACAAGATTTTCTAGGATCCAAAGGGAGATTGTCAGCCTGAAGTCTTTTCTGCCTGGACCAGGGATGCTGTTGAGGCAGTTCAATTCTCCCTAGACCTGAGGGAAAGGGGGGTGTTATTTAGATCTCCTTGACAGTTCTGTAATCTTGTTGTCATCCTCACCAGAAAGAAAGGTGTGTGACGATGATCCAAGGCCTGTGGGGTTGGGAGGATATGTGTAAAGTAGAGAAAAGGAAGGAGAGACCTAGAGGGCATGAAAAATTTAAAAGGGCCACATTATTTCTTAATAAGTTGAACTAAAAATTCAGAGGCAGACACCTCAAACAAATCTTTGTTGGGGGTATCATTTTCCTCCTGATAGCACACAGGCAATTTGTGCCTTCGAAATGACCCATTTTACCATAATGCATGGTTGCCTGGCTACATACATTCACTCTCCTTGTACATTTTCTCAGATGGAAATATGGTTATGTTTGCTTGCAAGATGCAACTTTTTTTCCCCTGGCTTCCCTTTCCTAAGGGACACAGACAGGACAAGAGCAACCTCTTAGCATCGGGTGAAAAATGCAGCTGCTGTATGAAGTTTTATTTCTTTTATTCAGAAGACAAGACATGGAAACCTGACCCCATTTTAACTGGTAAGCCCCTGATGGGAAATGGAGAAAGAGAAAATATATAGCTAAAACTTAGTATTAGGCATTGTTTATTGAAGCTTAGGTCTGGAACATGTGAGCCAATAGAAAAGTGGTTCTGAGCAAGTACAAAATGTCTTTTCTTCACCAGTGATCCACTACAATCCTCTCCAGTTACATGGGAAAGAGCATCTTGATCAGATGGCACTCTGATTCACAGGAAGACTTAAGATCCAGCATCTTTCTTTTTAGAATGTAAGCACTATCTTAAAACAAACCCTTGCAGATTTCTGTTCGGTTATTATTCAAATGAAAAATTCTACTTCTTGGCAAAGAAAAATGGTTCATTACAACATAAATTCCACTGCAGCTGTATACTCTGCTTTTTCTTGGGGGAACACAGGACATATTATTCTGAAATGCAAGCATTATACAAAAATGTGATGCATTCAGCTAAATGTAGCAGGTTTTCATATACAGTTTAAAAATCCTATAACCACTGTACTGTGTGTTCCCAATCATTCTTTCCCTTCCTTCTGTATATTACTATCAAATGATAATATCTCCCAATCCTTTATAAATTGCAAGATGGTATCTTCTTTTCTCTCTCTAAAACTCAGAACATATCAGAAGACCATGTTATATTGGAGAATGTGGTATTCTCAACAAGTCTTTCACTATTACGAAGTCACAATTGGGGCTAAGCTGAAGTGCTTACCCATAGAACCTGCTTCGGTTCTGGGAGCCGCAATCGGAGTTACACTGAAATGCACAGACCTAGGATCTGCTTCTTTGATCACATGAGGGGTTTGTTTATTCTAACACTGAATAATCAACATATTTGGGTTCAGGGCTTCCAGACTGTGGTACTGCCTCTACACAGGCATGAACCATAAGCTTTTCATTTTAGAAACTGGCTACTATCCAGCTTGGCTTGGAGTGCCTCATTTAAACCTAGGACATTCAATCTCAAGTTCCAGATTAATTTTTAAAGTCCCATATTCATGTGGAGAGTTCAGACACATGGCAACTTCCCCAGCCATTTGCCATCAGTGGAGAAGCCACCATTTCCCTCAAGTCTGTACATATACTTAACATGAGTGGCACACAGGAAAATCTGATGATTCTTACTATGGGAAAGGGTGGTGGATGGTGGTTATTGTTAGCAAAGCAGACATGTCCACTTGACTAAGGGAAAAACTCCTGGCGTTTCCAAAAGGAAGGGCTGTCTCATGTTTTTATATCTACAGTTTTAGAGGTTATCAAACCACAAAAAGGTTAGCCTTCACTTTACACTGTACTAAGAGCTAGCATGGCCTAGTGCAGGGGTAGGCAACCTTTCCCCTTTAAGGGCCGAGGGACTTCAGCTCCCAGAATCCCAGGAGCTATTGGCCAACATGGGACTATTGGCCAACATGGCTGAGGCTTCTGGGAGCTGAAGTCCCTCGGCCCTTAAAGGGGAAAGGTTGCCTACCCTTGGCCTAGTGGTTCAAGAGTTGGACTATGACTTCGATTTCCAGCTCAGCCATGAAACCAACTGCATGACCTTTGACAAGTTACATGCTCTCAGTCTCAGGGGAAGGCAATAGCAACCCTCCTCTGAACAAATCTTGCCAAGAAAACCCCATGATAGGGTCACTATGCCAGAAAGGACTTGAAGGCATACAACAACAACAACAACAACAACAACAAATAATTATGAGCTGTTTATTGCTAGGATGGGGTGGTGCTGGAAGCAAGGTAAATAATGGAGTTCTGATTAATGGACCAACATACCAGTGCAAAGTTTAATAACAACACTCTCTAGGCCAAGAATCTGCCATAAACTGAAAACTGGAATTGTTCCTATGCAAATCACAGCAACGAGGTTAATGCATCACTTGCCATCTCTCCCTCCCCTTGTAACTTAATATCATTGTAAAAGTTGTCAGCTCCCATAGAAGCAACCTTTATTACCCAGCTCTCTGAAACCCTTAACTTCCCTAATCAAATAAAAATTTAAACAACTCATATGTTGGCTTGTTAACAATTTGAAGGCAGACAATTGCATCCTAAAGCACTTTCAAGGATTAAATTAATTAGACTATTATTTGGGGGAAAGAAAAAGCCCAGAAGAGTGGGAAGATGAAAGAAAGCAATTCACACAGGAAACAGAACTCACAGATATTAAAGTAAAATGTCACCAAAGATAGATAGATAGATAGATTCACACAGTTCTACACTTGTATATTTATCATAATGAACATTGAAAGGTTTGTGAGTGTGTGTGGTGCTCCCCATCATGCATACATGTACATATTTTTGGTCATGCATTTAAAGTAGGATGCTACTAAAGACAAAATGTATACCAAAACCTACAGAGTTGGTTGTGCTAGGCAAATGTCTAACAGCAATTTAAAACTGCACAATAACTTGGTAAAACCTCAACAGGGAGAGGCAGGATACAAACAACAACAACAACAACAACAACAACAACTATTATTATTATTATTATTATTATTATTATTATTATTATTATTAATATTACAACCAAAGCTCCCAGCCAAAACAATGTGCCTTGAAGTCAATTCTGATTTATGTCCCACCCCACCATCCTGGAGGTTTCTTGACAAGAAGAGGTTTGCTGTTACCTTCATTGTAGATTGAATGTAAGGCAGGTGTTTGGATGTTGAATGTCAGAGAATGCTATGGCTGAGGGACCATTGATCCATCAGTGGTCCACACAATACACATGCTTACTGTGTAAATGCAAAGTTCCGGAGAAGTTAAATTGCACTGAGTATTAGCAGGAGAAGAGGAGAAATCAGAGGTAGAGTTGTAAAACATAGAAGCTACAGATACTCATGCAAAATCAGTTCCACATACTGATGAACTTGAGAAGATTACAGCAGAAGACTGATTCCTTCCCTGGTTAACGGTGGTCCCATTTACCTTTCAGAAATGTGTATTGTCATGACATAATAAGATACTCCTCGATGTATTCCTGACTGGTTCTGAATCTGTTGGAAATGAGGTAATCTGAGGGCTCGTTTTAGGCTTCATGTATTCACTAGCCACATGGCATATGTATTTCATATTGGGCAATGTAATGGTAGACAAGTATATGTGATCAATTCTTTATACTTGTAGAGAAATGGCTTCCATCCATTAAAATGTCACTGTTCCACCCAGGAATTATTTGACTTATATGAATGCATCTTTAGTTCTCCCACCACTTTTGTTTATAGAGTACAGTACAGTATTGGCCAATGCATTTGACACAGGAATAACAGCCAGCAGTTAGCTTGAATAATGGGTGACAAAGTCTGGCCTTAAGAGACTTCAGTCTGTCTTGGGCAGAGAATCAGCTTCATTATTTTCAAAAGGTTTGATTGCACATCACTGCAGTGTTACATAAAGTAAAACAATGTCAGCCAGGAAGTGCTATGTTTTCTTTTGTGGTTTGTTGAGATGAGGAGGTGAAAGGGTACAGGCAAACTGGTCTTCATGCCAAGACAGGCAAGAGACAGCCATTATGCGTGACAGAGATGGGATTATTTGACGGGATAGGAAAAAAGCTTTATTTCATTGGGTGTGGAAAGACAAGGGCTATGAAACAGACTGGAGCACATCTCTTGGGAGAGCCATTTTAACTGAATATGGAAAGGGGGGCAGAAGTAATAATAATAATAATAATAATAATAATAATAATAATAATAATTTTACAAAAGGATTGCTGAGACAGTAGCACAAGAATGAATGGATGGATGGTCTTCAAGAGATCACCCACAAGCTGCAAGAGCAATAACAGCAAAAGCTGAGCCATGCACCACCTTCAGAATCATCCACAGAGGAGTGAACAAGATGATCAAAAGTCTGCAGACCAAGTCTTATGAGGGAGCTGGGTATGTTTAGCTTGAAGAAGAAAAGACTGAGAAGTGACATGATGGCTATCTTTAAATAGCAGAAGGGATGTCAAGTAGATGAATGGACTGGATGAGGAAAAACAGATTGAGACTGAATCTAAACAAAACGGAGGTACTAACAGTTACGGGCCCAAAACCAGGTTTGGGAATACAACTTCCAGTCCTGGATGGAGTCACACTCTTCTCCAAGGACTGTGTTCGCAGTCTGGGGGTGCTCCTGGATCCGCCGCTCCAGATGTCAAATCAGGTAAATGCGACGGTCAGGAGCGCCTGTTACCAGCTTCGGCTGATATGCCAGCTGCGCCCTTTCCTGGAAACCAAGGATCTTGAAACTGTGGTACACACGCTGGTAACCTCCCATCTTGATTTCTGTAATGCGCTCTACATGGGGCTACCCTTGTGCTTGACTCAGAAACTTCAATTAGTTCAGAACATGGCAGCCAGGTTGGTTTCTGGAACTTCCAGAAGAGAGCATATTTCACCTGTGTTAAAATCTCTCCACTGGCTGCCCATTAGCTTTTGGGCACAGTACAAGGTGTTGGTTATGACCTTTAAAGCCCTACATGGCTTGGGTCCAACCTATCTCCGGGACCACCTCCTTCCGTATTACCCACCTCATGCACTCCAATCCTCTGGGAGGAATTTATTACAGCTAATAAAAACTAGGCTGTAGGTGACCTCCCAGAGGGCCTTTTCTGCTACCGCTCCCAGATTATGGAACGGCCTGCCAGATGAGATCTGTCTTATTTCTACCTTAGACAGCTTCAAGAAGGCTGTTAAGATGGATCTCTTCCGGCAGGCCTTTCCTGTATAACTATCCCAGCCCAAATAATCAGATAACTTTTCTCCCTTTGGTGGTGCTGCTGATTATATTGTATTGCTGTGATGCCTGGTTTTATACTTTGTTTTATCTAATGTTTTTAAATTGTCCCAGTTTAATAACTTTTTAAGGGGTGGGTGGATCTGGGATTGGATGTACTTATTGGTGTTTTTATCATTGTAAGACACCCAGATTGTGCTGCAGAGGGGTGGGATAGAAATACATTATTATTATTATTATTATTATTATTATTATTATTATTATTATTGAGGAAGCTTGTTTTCTGCTGCTACAGAGACTAGAACACAAACCAATGGATTCAAGTTGCAAGAAAATTCCACCTAAACATTAGAAAGTACTTTTTTTTTTCTATAATATCTGTTCAATGATGGAACAGATTTCCTTGGATGTTGGGGAACTCTCCGTCTTTGGAAGTCTTTAAAAAGAGGTTGGATGGGCATCTTTCAGGAGTGCTTTAGGTATGTAATGCTGCATAGCAGTGTGGACCCTTCCAACTCTATGATTCTGTGACTGATCAATATCTTGCCTTCCTCCCAACATAGGATTCATAGAGGCTTACAATATAGGTCAAAACAAAGTAGCCTTAAAATGTGATGGAAAGGTTTGAAAAAGCATTAATCAATTAATTAGAACATTACTTTTAAGATATTTATCTAAAAACAATTGAAACACATAAACCACAGATCGCATATTTAAAACAGCATCTACTGCATATCCCTCTACCTCAGGGGTAGGCAACCTTTTCCCTTTAAGGGCCGAGGGACTTCAACTCCCAGAATCCCAGGAGCTATTGGCCAACATGGGACTATTGGCCAACATGGTTGAGGCTTCTGGGAGCTGAAGTCCCTTGGCCCTTAAAGGGGAAAGGTTGCCTACCCTTGCGTCTACCCCAATCACTTAAAGGCTGAAAGCCTTTAACAGAAAGGTCTTTGCCTTCTTACAAAAAGAGAACCTACCAAACCTTCCTAGGGAGCAAATTTCATAGCCTAGGAGCAGCCACTAAGAAGGCTCTTTCTCTTGTGTCCTCAGCAGTTAAGCCTGGGAAGAGGTGGGAGAGAGAAAAAGACCTCCCCAAAAGACCAAAAGATGCAGACAGGATCATATGGAGAGATATGGGCTTTCAGATGAGTGGTACATGGCTGTTGTTGCCCTTGTAGTTCTTGGTGATCACTTGAAAACCATCCATTCTAAGCTGAATAGGGCTATTTTACAAGAACAGTATCTAAGTGACCATTCTCTATCATTTTTTGTGTAGTAACCATGGCTGAAGCAGGCTGGTCATGCCTTTGGGCAGGGTGAAGCATGATGTTGGGAAACAGTGGTGGGGCCTCCCAGATGTTCTTTATGAACTCCCCAGCTCTTCTCTATTGAAGGATAAAGCTCTGTATGGCACTCTACCTGTCTGGAGCATCCCAAACTAGATTTCTGCTTCTTATATGATAGAAGACACTGTTCCATAGGCCATTGTGAAGCAAGGGTCAGCTGCCAAGCCAGTTTGTATCTGTACTGTGGATAGGGAGAAAGTGCTATTTTGTTCTTTGTCTCAGGCAGCAGGAGGTCTTCGGTCTGCCCTGGCTTGAAAGTGAAAAAAATACATGACAATAAATTGCCACCATATTCCCACATTCTAACTAGCGCTACTTCTCTTCCCCTTATCCAAAACTTAAGGAGATAGTAGGCTTTAGAGAGTTATGAGAGTTATGTAGAGTTATGTAATTATGTAGAGAGTTATGATAATGTTTTTAAATGATGTATGCATGATAGCCAGCATGATATAGTGGTTTGAGCATTGGATGATGTCTCTGGAGATCAGAGCTCAATTCCTTGCTCAGCCATGGAAACCCACTGGCTGACCTTGGGAGAGTCACATACTCTCAGCCCCAGAAAACCTCTTCACCTGAGGGTCACTAAAAGTCAGAAATGACTTGAAGGCAAATATAAGAATAATAACATGCATTACAACTTTGTGGAATCTTAGGCTAGGTCAGGGGTAGGCAACCTTTCCCCTTTAAGGGCCGAGGGACATCAGCTCCCAGAATCCCAGGAGCTATTGGCCAACATGGGACTATTGGCCAACATGGCTGAGGCTTCTGGGAGCTGAAGTCCCTCGGCCCTTAAAGGGGAAAGGTTGCCTACCCCTGGGCTAGGTCCTTCCCTGTTGTTTTTCCTATGGTAAGCAAAGGCCTTTCTTCTGACAGGATTTTAGCAACTGATGTCTTGATGTGGATGAGAATTTTAAACATATGAGCTGGACTTTGTAATATTTTCAGTTTCTTATTATTAGGGAGGTTTTTCCCATCCATTTAAACTTACATTGTGTTTTAATGTGACTAGTTTAATGTATTTTAATGTGCATAATTTATTGTATTTTTTCCTTTTTACTGAGACATGGGGGGCTGCAGACTGCCAGAAATAGTGCAAATGGAGTCCACTTTAAGGGTTAGGGTTAGGGAATCATGGGAACTGTATTTGATTGTGGCACCAGAGCTCTCTGACAGAGAAGGCTCAATGTCTCAGGAAAAAAACAAAACAATTCCCATGATTCCCTAGCACTAACCCTAACCCTAAAAGTGGACTCAATTTGCACTATTTCTGGCAGTCTGCAACCCCCCCCCCCTTACTTTTTAATTTTGTTGGAAGCCAGCTTGGATCCTGGCACTGAGAGGAATGCAAGATAAAAATCAAACAAACATCAAATCCTGCAGCTGGTATGTACATTGGCTAGTTTAAACAGGACAATTAAATGAGGGAAGAATTATGAAATCTTCCATAGTACAATCTGGAAAATGACCAAGGGCTATTATGAAAAATTTGGACCTAGATGATCTGAATTCAAATCATAACTCTGTCTTGAACTGCAGAAAGATGGGGAAGAAAGAAGGCACTGCTGACCAGAGCTAGGAGTGCCCAGCATTGTTCTTAAGATCTTTTTGTAGTGGTATGTCTTATACTCCATGGTAGATATTCCCACAAGCAGGGCTGTATTCTGAACTATGCCCCATGAATGCTCAATGCTTGTGCTGTACATTTGCTATTCTTGTGCAAAACTATGCATCAGATTAAATGGATAGAAGCACTTCCTATGACTGGTGCAGTCCAAATGATTTTCTTCTTATCCCCCAGGTGTGCAAATTAATTTGCACCAGTGTTTCTGTGCCCCCCCCCATTTAACTATACAGATTGCTAATTTGCTTCACTGTGGCTATTCCACAGGCCAAAAATCAGGTGCTTTACTGCCATGTTTCAGAACCTACTACTTTGAATGCATAAGATGAATAGATACATGGATGCAACTAGAGAAATTCAGCATTTAAGTAAATATGGAAACTTTTAGTATGCAAAACTGGGAAGAGAAATATGCATGTTTATGGTAACTTAATTGTGTTCATTCTGACACATTATGCCAGAATAGTGAAAGAAAGAAAGAGAAAGAAAGAAAGAAAGAGTGTGATAACTGAGTTGGGGCATATATAATCATTCAGTATCTGAAGGGAGAAAAAGAACACGTCAGAATCTCCATTAGTGCACAAAGGCCTAAAGCAGGGGTAGGCAACCTTTCTCCTTTAAGGGCCAAGGGACTTCAGCTCCCAGAAGCCTCAGTCATGTTGGCCAATAGTCCCATGTTGGCCAATAGCTCCTGGGATTCTGGGAGCTGAAGTCCCTCGGCCCTTAAAGGGGAAAGGTTGCCTACCCCTGGCCTAAAGCAATCTACCACCACACACAGACTTACGTTGTCAGCCTTTGGTGCCATGCAGATGGTAAGCAGCCAACCTCCACTAGCTTCTAAACCAATTATGTGGGGAGATATCATCATCCCAAAGCCTTCAGTTTGTGATGAGTATGCTACGATTACAGGCCATTTATTTATTTATTGTATTTATACTCCACTCTTCAGCCATAAAAGCTCTCAGAGTGGCTTACAGATAGTTAATTAGGCAGTTCCCTGCCCTCAGGCTTACAATCTAAAACAGGGGTAGGCAACCTAAG
>CM034706.1:200246230-200257627 GCA_020142125.1 Phrynosoma platyrhinos | reverse complement strand
ACTTGTGAAGGTCCTCGGTGGTCATTATTTTTGTTTTCTTCATGTTCACATTATGCCTGCCTTAGCGCTTTCTTCTTTGATCTTCCTTAAAAGGTATTCCAGGTCTGTGAGGCTTTCTGCTAGTACTATGGTGTCATCCACACATCTTAGATGGTTGATATTCCTTCCTCCCATTTTCACTCCTCCTTCTTCTACGTCCAAGCCTGCTTTTCTTATAATGTGTTCTGCATACAAGTTGAACAGATAGGGTGAAAGAATACAGCCTTGTCTGACCCCTTTGCCAATTGGGAACCATTCTGTTTCTCTGTGTTCTGTTCTGACAGTAGCTTCTTGTCCTGAGTATAGATTCTTCATCAGGACTATCAGATGTGTTGGCACTCCCATGTCTTTAAGGGTGTTCCATAGCCTTTCATGGTCTATGCAGTCAAAGGCTTTGCTATAGTCTATAAAGCACATGCTGATTTTCTTTGGAAATTCCATTAGTCATTGTATGTTTGCAATATGGTCCCTAGTGCCTCTTCCTTTCCCGAACCCTGCTTGAATCTCTAGGATTTCTCTCTCCATGTATGGTTGGAGTCTATTTTGCAGAATTTCGAGCATGATTTTGCTTGCGTGGGAGATGGCTTGTAAAAAGTCTCTTTGCTAGGATTAGAAAAAAAGAAACCTGGATAGGTTTTTATAAATGTGTATCCTAATTCTTGTCATCCATTTTCAGACCATTACATCATTGCCAACCATTATCAAATAGTTTCTCTGTGAGGCACAAGAAAGGACGATGGGTTATAGAATAAGGCTTGTACAAAAGAATATGACAATCTTGAGCAAGTATACACTTGGATTTTCTTGCAAAGCACAACAACTCTGAGATATATAAATAACCAGTCATAATATCACTGCGTTACGTCTTTAAGAGCTAACTTCCTTCCCTGTTTACACTTTTCCTACAACTTATTTTTTTAAAGGATGACTAAATAATACTACATAAAACTGAGAATCTCTGAAGACCACAAAAATCTCCCACCTTCACCTAGAACCTAACCAAGAGCAAGCTGACAGTCTCATGGTGTGCTTTTGAAGGGTAGGAAGGAAGCTTTTTCTGGCAAAGAAGAATTGCTTCTTGATTGTCACAAGGATGTCTTTCTAATCCTGTTACTTTTTTTGCAGGGGGTACCATGGCAACACATGGTATTTCCAACTACAGAATGACTAATGTAGTCCAATGAAAGTCACATGTATAAGAAAGGTGAGCAGCTGATCTCATTCCTGGGCTGATCTGACCTGTCAATACCCAGCTGAGTCAGGGAGCATGTGTCGTGCCGTTTTTAGGAGAGTGGGCTGAATGTGTCCATTTGGTGCATTTCTACAAGTCACATGGAGCCTGGTATATAAACTGGCATCGTTTAAATAGGAGACAAATTATATAAAATGTAGTGATTACATGGAAATTGGTTATACATATATGCTTCTGGCTCCATATATTTTACTGTGTGTTGTCCTGGTCACGTATTTGGCTCCAAAACAGCCACAAAGAAAAGTGGGTCCTATGTAATGTTTGCATTTTATGTATCATAATTTTTTAAAAAGTGATCCCATCAGTGAAAAGGTTTAGCTTATAAAAGGTCATCCAGGGAAACTGCATATTCTGTGTATCCATGTGCATATAATATATGCAGTCTGGCATGGAAGGATATGACCATATAAATTGTAGGTTCTGTTCATTTTAAATAATTTTCTGGCTTCCATAACTCCAGAAGAATCTTTGCAATTGCGTGACCAATGTCTGTGTATGGTTCACTAGCCAGAAGGAAGCTTGACAAGGTGTTAGCATGATTCCATTCTTATCTTGAGCTTTCTCCTCTAGTTTGTACCACAATATTCTTGTCTTTTTTCCTCTAGTTTGTACCACAATGATTTCCAATTTCTATTTCCATTTTTCTTGAGAAAACACAACTTTGGGAGGTTTATTTACAGCAACAATTGTTTAGTGTCCAATTCACAATGTTTCTGGGTAGAGATAAAGCAGCATGCATTGCATTTCAAGACTCTTTGTGCATATGTGTGATCATTTTTTTCCTGCAAAGTAACATGTTGGTGTGGTTTTTTGTGCAATACATATAGCCATATTGCTATGAGTCTTGCTAAAAGTGAAATGTGCTGGGTTTTTTTTGTTTTTTTTTTTACTCTCACACAGGAATAAAAAAATCTCGAGTGGCTGTCTTTTTTTTTTTTTTTTAAGGGGACACCCTCTGTTGTCATGGTCAAGAAAATTTACAAATATTCCTTGCATCTTTATCTCTGGTTGGCTATCAATTAAAATTTTAAAAAACTTAGTTTTTTTCTCAGTTGAGAGAAGAAATACACATTAAAATGTTTGGGAGAATAAATAGGTCTTTATTTGGCTCCAAAATGTTATGTTATGTTATGCTTTGCTGGGTGTTTTTCTAGGGATGGCATTCTACAATGGAAGCACCACCACCAAAAACTCTCCTTTTTTGGCAGCTACTTGCTGTACTTCACTGGTTAAATGGTGAGGTGGGTCCCCAGTAGAGAGTGAGAGTTGCTCAAGGGGGACTTGGGGACTCTGATTTGACAGCAAATCTCTTCTCTTGATCCTCTTGATCCTTCCTCTTCCTCCTCTTCTCCAACTTTTTATATGTAAAATTTACACATGCATTGAGTTAAATATTGAATTTACTTAAATAAAACTCTTCTAATTTGAACAATGTTATTTCCTTATAAAATGTTAAAATATGAATATATATGGATCTGCAAATGAAAATAGGCACACTAAATAAGCAAAATATTTTCATTTATATACTGTGTTGAGTTGGGGGGGGGCACAACATCCACATGTCAATGTAAAGAGGCATCCCAAGGGTAAAATGTTTGAGTACCACTGCTGTACCTCATTTGGTAGGACCATTCTGAAAAGTATCTCTGAAAAAGATGCTAGACTCTAGATGGGTAAATACAGCAGGAGGAGGTCCTTCAGATGACTTGGCATCAAATTATTTAGGGCTTTAAAGATTGAAAGCAAAACTTTGAATTAGGCCTAGAAATCAATGGGAAGCCACTGCAGATGAAAAAGTACTGGTGTGATAAGGTCACAATGACCAATCCCAGTTAGTAATCTTGCTGTATCGTTTTGAACCGGCTCAAGGTTTTGGACCATTTTCAAAGGCAGCCCTACATATAACAGATTGCAGCAATTCAAATGGTAGGTTACCAGAGCATGGATAACTGTAGCAAGACTGTCTCTGTCCAGATAGGGTCACAGATGGTATTTCAGCTTTAGTTGCTAAAAGGTGCTTTGCACCACTGAAGCCACCTGAGCCTACTGTGACAATGATGGATAAAGGAGTACCCCCAAACTACAGACCTGATCCTTTAGCACGGGTGAACTATTCCCACATAGTCTGGCTGCTGGGGCAGATACGCCAGCTGCTAACATCACTTCTGTCTTCTCTATACAGAGTCTCAGGTTATACTGGGTCTCATCAGAACATCCTCCACCTCACTTAGGTGAAAAAGAAAGGGAGAAGTAGGTATCATCAGCATGTTGATGGCACCTCAATCCCATTATCCAGATAGCCTCCACCAGCATTTACATATAGATGGTGATTAACATAGGGAACAAAATACTATCATATTGAACTGGAACATGTTCTGCCAAAGGGAAGAGTATTTACCTTCTGGCACTTCCTTCTGGAAACAGCTATCCAAGTACGTAGACCATCCACTAGTTACTTGTTAGCTACAGAACTAGGTTCAAGCTTTTATTGTTACCTTACACACCTCAAGACCAGGATTCCTGGCAGACTGCATTTCATTATACATGCCTAGTTGACCACAGAGATCCTCATTAAAATTAATGGAATGCCTTCATGTAAAATTTAAAAGTGGGCCTTGTTGGTAGACTCCCCATTTGGTCTGGAAGGAAAATATTTATTCTGGGGTGGACAAAGCGCAGACCACACAGACCTGTCTTTGGAGCACTTGACATTGCCAGACTCAGCCTAGACTACCCTTTTTCTACCCCTAAATGCACCATTTAAACAGGTTGCTGCCCCTCACCCCTGGAATTCTTACATAATAAATATCCTTCCTTTTCTTCCAAGACCAGAAATGGGCATCTGCCCACTTTTGTTTTTTATTTCTCTTTTCACTCTGAGGTGCTTTTGGCTGTCCATGCATCTCCTGAAAGATTCTAGGGACAAAATAGCAACCCCTGGACCTGCCAACATTGCTTATTCTGCTGTACTCTGTTTTTAAACATGGCCAGTTGTTGACAGTTGCTCACTTTTTCTGCAGTTTTAATCATTTATTATGATCTTAAAATTCTTTTGTACTTTTTTTTACTTACATTAGAGATGTGTTTTATTGTAAATCAGTTAGGGATTTTATTACACCACGTGGGAAATAAATAAAGCAAAGCCACTGCAACACAGCAGCTGCAGTATCCATCCCAAAAAATCTGTTCAGGAAGTTATAATGGGTGAAAGTTGCTGAGAGGTCTAGGTGAAACACTAGGATCACCCCACTTCCAGCCTCTCTATAAAGGTTATCCAGACAGAGTACCTGAGACATTTACTGTTCCAAAAGCAATCCTCAAGCTTGATTGGAAAGGAGCTAGAAAATCAGTTTCATCCAAGAAATCAGTGAAGTTGGGTAGCAACCACCCACTGAAACACTTTGTCCAGGATGTGGGGGAGGTGGGCTTGCAACCAGCTTTGTTTTTATGTCTTCTGGGACCCAGTTACATCCCTCCCTGGTATTTTCCTGCCTTTTCCGAGAGGCTGGATCCACTCCCTCACACATGGATGAATTAACAAACTCCTAAACACAGCCAGACATCCACTCCCTGTTCTAATAATATAAAACAGGCTAGAGTTGAGCCATCAGGTGGTCAGCCAAACCTGTCCAAATGACAGTGCCAATTCCATCAGAAAGATGTATGTGATGTGATTTTGGGCATTAAATCACCACAGGAGGTCCATGGAATGAACTAACTACATTTATCTTTATTCAGCCCACTCAGCAAAACAAAAAGATATATCCTGCTGGACCAAATATGCACCTAATATATTTTGCAGCTTATCAGTTGCCCTGATCTCACAATGAACTATCTGAATTGCAAATGAGAATACTTGAAAGGCCACTGCAGGAGGCACAGTCAACATACATGCAGAAATTATAGTGGAAAGCTGCTTTTGGGGACTATAGCTCCCAGAATCCACCAGTCAACTTGGCTAATGTCCATGCTGGTTAGATAATTCCAAGAGTTAGTCACCAAAGCTCCAGCTGTGGCTCTTTTGTGTTACATCATTACTTCTTTTTAAGAGAACATTTCTTGTGCTCTTGCTTTATTCCTAAAATGTCAAAGCAGGAACATGAGAAGACGCCCTCACGTGTGTATCCTGAAGGTAAATGCTATGAGAAAAGCTAACTTTGGCTGCAGTCATCAATACTTGTGCCCCATCTGGAAGCATCCCATTTTACTTCTATTTCAGCATGTCATGTGGGCTAAATCAATAGGGCTGGAAATACAAAATAGTTTCTTACAAATGAATACACATTCAATAAGTATATTAGTCCCACCTTAGAATACAGATAGCGTGGTCTTATGGAGGAGTACTCAAAAGTAACCCCCAGCTTCAACAAAAACAGAAGCAATTTTTTCTCTTCTGAAGTGAAATGTGACTGTGTTGAACTGGATTGGCAATTTCCCACTTAGATGTACATTGAATCTCATATTATGTGGCAGCTGGTTCCAATCATTTCAACAAGAGTAACATGTCATCTTCCTAGCTGCCTCTCAGGATTGGTTCCATGGTCATCTGGACTAAGCCCATAGTAATTTAGGATACTTGTAAGATTTGCCTCTTTACCATAACCAGAAAGTCTACTCACTGTCAACAAAACTTTCTCCTTCAAATGCCTCCTTGATTTCTTTCTCTATCTCAGCATCACACACCAACACCCAGATAAATTACTAGCTACCCGTGTGTCCTATGACCATTCTGCTAGTACTAGTGCTTATGATTTTTTCCTTGATTCTGGATTAGGATTTTCAGACTGCTAAATTCAGCACAACATTGGAAAATTTGCACTGATACTGTATTGGCACTGTAATGGGTCTTACAAGCAGGGCAGATAAACATATTATAGATCAAGGGTAGGCAACCTTTCCCCTTTAAGGGCCGAGGGACTTCAGCTCCCAGAATCCCAGGAACTATTGGCCAACATGGGACTATTGGTCAACATGGCTGAGGCTTCTGGGAGCTGAAGTACCTCGGCCCTTAAAGGGGAAAGGTTGCCTACCCCTGTTATAGATTAATAGCAGACTGATGGCAGACTGATGGGTGGAAAAATGGCAACTGCAAATGCTCAGGAGAATGTAACCATGATTACCTGGATGGGATCAAAGCTTGGATATTACCTTTTTGTACTACAACTCCCAGAATCCCTCAGCCAGCATAATCTCTTAACAATTCTTACAGTATATAGTTCAAAAAATAATTTTGTAAGCTCTGGATGGAACACTACCTAGGGCTATGTGTAACCAACTCTATGCTAATTGGAAATAATATAACAACACTACTTATAGGTATAGCTATCAACTTCAGGGGCCCAATTGAAAGGTTTTTTGAATTCTTCTCTGTTCCCAAAGCTAAAACTGAACTCAGGACAATCCAAAGATGGAGATCCCAGACTGAATGGCAGCAATAACTGGTCAAACCCACTGGTGCTGGCAGCTGATCTGGAGACACATTGTTTGGCTGAGATCATTTGCATTGAGCTGAGCTTCCGTCCATTGTTTTAGGAGGAGGAATACAATGAGGTGTGTGACAGCAGAGAATCAGCTGAGTTACATTTTAGCTGCATTCAGTGTGCTTAGCTGATGTTTAGTTTAAAGACCATGTGAGGTTCTCCTCCTGTTCTTCTGATTAATGAAATGAGGTCTTGGAATGACAGCTGGATAATTTTGCCTCCGCTACTCATGGATCGCTCACAAAAGGAAAGACTCTGAGCTCACCAGATAGATTTATGTTATCCTAACTACGGCTTCTTCTTCTTATGTAATCTTAACGATGGCTTTTTCTTTTTCTTTTCGTTTTTGTCTAAAATTACAAGCAAGAGCTCTTTTGTTATGACATTTTTATTTGTAAGTCACACTGAGGTTGATACTTTTTCACAGGAAAGGAGGATAAAAAGATTCAAATCAGTCCGTCAATTAATAATTTGCTTTGTCAAAGTCATACCTTTAAAGTCCACAACTGAAAACAACAAGAAGTATCCTGCCTACAGTTTCCTATTGATTGACTGGTGTGATTAGTGACTAGTCTATTACATTTTTATCCCACCTATCCTCCTAAGAGTTCAGGTAGCTACATTATGTGCCTTCAGGCCATTATCTTCAAAATGCGGGCTTACCACCCACTTATTTAAAAGGCTTTAAAATAGTATGAATATACCCTTTGTTTTACAATTTGTTGCATGCTCCAAATTATCTTTACAGTACATATGTAGGACGTACATTAAAACATTAGCTTCAGTCTTCCAGAGCAGAAGTAGGAACTGTACGACCCTCTAGTTGTTGTTGGACTGCAATTCCCAGCAGCCCTAGTCAGCAGGGCCAATGGTGAGGAATGATGGAAGCTGCAGTTTTACAAACTCCAGATAATCTGCCCAACTACCCTGTCCCACTAATCTCCAAGGATGCTTGCAGTGTATATGATGCACATTTATTTGGGAGTAAGCTACATTGAAGGCACAGAGGGGGGTTTGTAAGTATACATTTTGACTGTAACACATTATTATATTCATGATTATGGATGGGAAAGTACTTTTGCCTCCCCTTGCATGTACAGCATTTGCAAGAAGAAAAAATAACCTGCTCAACCATATTGAGTCCTCTTCCTAAAGACAATTCAGGGGTCCCTACCCACCCACTGCCAGAAGTATTTTAAAACTAACATCTCAATGTTCTGAATCTCCTAGGCACTAGGACAGAATATTAAAATAGTGAAGGAGGGGAGGGCTATGTGCAGTAAAGCAAACAGCAACCTTAAGAGCTGAAAGGTGAAGTGATTGAATGCAATCATGGTTAAAGAAAGTCAATTAATTATAGTATGATTTCAAAAAAGAAAAGAAAAGAAAAGAAAAGAAAAGAAAAGAAAAGAAAAGAAAAGGTATAGTTCCAGATAATATGCCCCACTAATAGAATACACTGGGAGCTAGGGAGCTGATTTAACAGAGAACTTGCATAGTATAGTGGTTTGAGTGTTGGACTAGGATTCTGGGAGATCAAGGTTTGAATCCCTGCTCTGCCATGGAAACCAACTGGGTGACCTTGGGCAAATCAAATTCTCTCAGCCTCAGAGGAAAGCAATGGCAAACCCACTTTGAAGAAATCATGTGAAGAAAGTCCTAGGATGGGGTCATGGTACTTTACTTAAATTTACTTAAAGACAACACAAGAAAGAACGTTGTCTTACACCAAGTTAATTGGCTCATCTAGTCCACTATTGTCACTCTTAACAGCGGCTCTCCAGGTGCCCTAGCAGAGTTCTTTTATGTCACCTACTATTCCAGAGCCTTCAGAAATGGGGAGGAGGGCTACATTTCCCCCATCTGTTCAAGGCCATCAGGGACTCACTCAGCACCACTTTGCTGCCACTATCATACCTTCCGATATTTCACAGATGAAAACTGGGACATGTGTCAGTCAGTTAGCCGTTTATTGTATTTGACTAAAAGCCATTACAACTCCATAACACCCCCCCCCAACAATGACATCATTTAAATGAACCTCCTGCACAATCTATAGCAGGGGTAGGCAACCTAAGGCCCGGAGGCTGGATGCGCCCCCCCGGGGCCTTTGGACTGGCCGGTCCTGTCGCCGCTGCCACTGCTGCCCCCACCGCCACTGCCGTCCACCATGATGATATTGATTATTATTGTTATTACTCGTTCTTGGGGTTTTCTTGTCAAAATCTCCACAGAGGTTTTGCCATGGCTTTTCTAGGGCTGAGAGAGTGCGCATGCATATTTTTAATTTTTTTAAAAAATTATTTATTTATTTATTTATTTATTGTGCTTCGGCCCGGTCCCCGGCTCAAAAAGGTTGCCTACCCCTGATCTTTAGCAATATCTTTCAGATAGATGGCACGTATACTTTTAGCTGCTTTAGTAAATAAAACTGTTCTATGTGTAACATACAGATCACAGTCTGAAAGTAACCAGCATTTTTTCATGTAAGAACAGGGACATGTGGAGCCAAGCAACATCAGAGTGTGGCCAAGATGGCAAAAGGCATTTAGTAAGGAAGAATACACAATCCAAGTGAGGCTGAAGCAACTTGGCTTTGCCTAAGCCAACTGTGAAGATTCTACCTTCCCCTTTCCTGAGTTTATTTGCATTTTGAATTCAGTTTGCAGCAATTGCAATAAGCTGAGGGCAAAGGGAGAAGGAGGAAATATATTTTAAATGCACCTGAAAAGTGGGATAAGACAGGAGTAATTGGGACTATCTCTGCCAGAGGGTTGGGAGGTATGCCCTATGCCACAAGAAAAATAAGGTGCGTTTTTTTTGTTTTTTTTTGGAAGCACACACTGTGTTTTAAAACAGAAGTTTCAGTGTGTGTGGAAAGAACAGGGCATGGAGTGGCAAAACTATTTTGTGTAGGCACCCCATGATATTAAGTCCCCACTTTAAAGCAAATTGAGCCAAAACAAAAAAGCTTCTTCTGATGGTCTACAGGCCCAAATGACTTTTAGTATGAATTTAGGTGTAAATGGATCTTGGAATGGATCCTAACATCAAGGATCCCAAATGACACAACCCCAAAATTGCTCTTATTTTAAAAATGGTGATAAAGCTAAAGCACAGTTTAGATAGAACAACAAGCCTGGCATCCTTTTCCCCTGCAAAACATCCTCCCAGTTTTTCTTTCTCAGCCCAGGAATTGAACCTGGGACTTTCTGCCTCCAAAACCTGTGCTTCTGTAGCTGAGCCTCAGCAGTGCCTGCATGTGCTTTACTTGATCTCAGGGAAGCAGGAATCCACAGGGAAACTTGGTTTCAGCCCTTTTCTGGTCTGATGAGTCACAGCAGGGAGGGAAAAACCTGGCTTCCTTCCCTATGCCAGCCTTGCTCTTAGAAAAATCCACATTCTGGCCTGATCCTTTACACAAGCCTGGAATTTCCTCTCCGGCAAAATGGGTGCTGAAAGGAAAGCAAGAAAGAAACAGGTTTTGCTGGGAGGGTGTTCTTTATTGTCACTCAAGGCAGGCTGGGTTTATTTTTTTAAACCCCTCATTTTATTTTCAACAATGGCTGCTTCTGTACTGCAGAGATAACCCAGTTTGATGCCACTTGAGCTGCCCTGGCTTAAAGCTACGGAATTCTGGGAATGGCAGTTGGTTGTGGCACCAGAGTTCTCTGACAAAAACATCTTGCAAAACTACAAATCCTGGAATTTCATAGTATTGAGCCATGGCAGTTAAAGTGGTATCAAACTGCAGTAATTCTGCAGTGTAGATGCAGCCTCAGTTCTCATGTTGCTGTTTTTATGGTTTCTTCTCTTCCCAGTTTTTTTTAATTCTAAAGACTGTTTCTATTTTTTGCAAATTCATTTTGTATTTTCCCTAACCTTCAAACCTGATGTCATTTTAAATATATATGAGACAACTTAAAACACCAGTAATACAGGGCATGTGTCTATAAGGGTAACAAGCACACACCTCTATGATTATCTCTGGTACCACAACCAACTACCATTCCCAAAATTTCGTAGCATTGAGCCAGGACAGTTAAAGTGGTGTCAAACTGGGTTATCTCTGCAGTGCGGATGCAGCCCTTGAGAAGGCACTGATCTTCTCTTTCCTCTGCACCCTCCCTCTGCCCAGCTTTCCTTGGGTAGAGGATGACGCTTTCTCTTGACTCCTTTCCAAGAATGCTGTCTTCTCTTTTATTGATGGGGATTGCGCTGTTCATTCTTATCGGAGGAATAGGTTTCAGCTATGCACTCGCTCCATTAGCTCTGATATACCATGGGGAATAAAGCTGCCCATCTCCTTCACTGTGATTGCTGGCAATGGAGTGCCTTACCCTGGTTGCTGCCAACTCAGTGATGTCATCTTCAACTGCAATGCGACCTCCCCTCCTGGCCTTGTGCAAAACTCCCTTAATGAGGCGTCTGTGCTCCTGGCTGCTTCCCTGTTGGCACTCAGAAAAGCAAAGGGGCTGATGCACAAATCCATCTTTGCAGGCATTCATCTTTATTGTTGCACACTGACCCAAAGTACCTCTCTCCCTCCGATGAGACTGATTGAAATTCAATGGGAGGAAGAAAAAATATATATATGCCAGGAGAACAATTTGTCCTTAACTAAAC
>CM034706.1:200223875-200236286 GCA_020142125.1 Phrynosoma platyrhinos | reverse complement strand
GGGGGTCCAGAACAGATCCCCCATGCAAATGGAGGGCCAAGTGTACATCTGGATATTGTCTCTCCTCAAACTGATGTAGTGTGTGTGTGTGTGTGTGTGTGTGTGTGTATACAGTTGGCCCTCTGTTTTTGCGAGAGATCTGTTCCACACCACCACCACCCTGCGAAAATGGAAATTCACTAATATTCAAGCCCCATAGGCTTGAATGGGGTGTGCTCTCAAAGGTGCATGCCCAATTGATTTCAATGGAGGCCACCCTTCTGTGAATATGCAAAACCACGGACTTCAAGTCCACAAAAACGGAGGTGTGACTCTGTGTGTGTGTGTCTGTATGGTTTGTTTAGTGTGCCTATTTTTGTTCACACATTCATGTATACTCATATTTTAACATATTATTAGGAAACAGCTCTCCTCCGCTTCCCTCAGGCAGAGGCTCCAAGCATCCTTCTTGAATTTCTCGGGATGCTTTGATTGGGACTTCCTGCATGGCAGGGGGTTGGACTGGATGGCCCTTGTGGTCTCTTCCAACTCTATGATTCTATGATTTCTCCTCCAGGACAGAAAAGGCTGGGGAAGCAGAGGATGAAGGATCAGGGCCGACAGGTCTTGCAACCCTCGAGCAACTCTTGCACCCCCCCTGGGGGTCCCACTCCACAGTCTGAGAACCACTGAGTTAGCCTGAATATTATTTGGCTAATCCTTTAAAGCCTTATAATTCTGGGGTTGTATGCTTGGGATCTCAACCGCACAGTTATTTGAATAGTCAAACCTGCCAAGCAGTGCCTGGTTTTGCTCTCCTATAGCTAGACTTTCCTGGAAAGAAAGAATCATTTGGAAATCAGGACTTAGCCTCTTTTTCTTCCTTGTGGGAGATGATGTCATTACATCTTCTGTGAAGAAGTTGCAGGTTGGGTTTAATGCAGCTGTAGCTGGAGTCAGAGCTCAGCTCGGAACATTACAATTATAAGTGAAGAAGTAACTCCCTTCCTTCCACAGTATAACAGTAACTTTGTATTTACTTGTACAGTTTTTCTTGTATAGATATTGGATGTGACCTCCCTAAATGCTGGAGGAGGAATATCACATTATTCAAATGCTGGCTTATGCTGTGCCTGGTGCTGCCGTAGCCATGTGTTCTGTTGTGGTGGGTGGCAAAGTGACACTGAGGTGGATGGGAAAGTGTGCTTTCTGCCATAGGCCAGCAGGCTTTCACATTCAGATGTTTTAAAGAATAAATAACAGTAAGCATTTTTCACTACTTTTGAAGAATAAAGTAAAGAGTTGCTTTTAAAGCCTCTAGTTAAAATAGAAGGTAATTACTTTGGAGTCCCTTGGACTTATAAATAAAACTAATTACATCTAAGAATTAACTTTATAAACTCTCCCGCCCAATCAGTCAGCATTTTGTGCCCACTTGAGACACTCAGGCTGCTGCCACACTTCAAAATTAATGCAGGTTGACACAACTTTAGCTGTCATGGCTCCCTCCTATGGAATGCTGGGCTTTGCAGTGGGCTTTGGCTCCAGAGTTCCCTGACAGAGAAGGCTAAACATTTCACAATACTACAAATCCCAGAATTCCATAACATTGAGCCATGGCAGTTAAAGTGGTGTCAAACTGCATTAATTCTGCAATGTAGATGCAGACTCAGTTCTCATGCTGCTGTTTTTATGGTTTGTTCTCCCAGTTTTTTTTAAATTCTAAAGACTGTATTTTTGTAAATCTGTTTTGTGCTTTTACTAATCTTCAAACTTGCTGATACATCCTTGTTTTAAGTGGATAAAGCCATTTTAAACATACAACTTAAACACTAGTAATACAGAGCATGTGCCTATAAGAGTAACAAACACACTCCTCTATCTTATATCTGGTACAACTGCCTGAAAGACAAAAGTTATAAGTTTAGCATCACAAAGAACGAGAGCCACAATATGGATTCCTAATATATTATACAACACTTACTCATATTTCCTTTGCATAATAGATTTCAGCTTCTAGGCTCTAGGTTTTCAAAGAATTTAGCTTTTAAATTTTTTTTTGGCTAGGAATATGGTGGTAAAAAAGCTTGGAGAAGAACTGAGCATGGAAGTTGGCTCTAGTGGTCTGTGTGCTAGCCAAGGCCTTGTCAATTTGAGCCTCAGCAGGAGGAACAGGAGTGGTACCCACAAGTTTCACAGCAACCTCCCACACCCATCCTCTCCGCCAATTGCTAGTAGCTTGAAAGCAAACCCAAGCAGTGAGTCTTGTTACTGCTTCTGTTGCCTGAACTGTAGGTATGGCATGGGTGGAGACTGATGTTAAGATATTCTATGAAAAAGCTGTGTAAACACTGAGAACCAGTCCACTGAACACAGGAAAAGGTGGTAGAAGGAGATGGTATAAAGAGAGTTTGGTACTAAATAACATCCAAATTTATGACTGGGTCACAGTGTTATTTGAGTTGTCCCATTACTTATTGTATCACTCCAGATTGGTTGTATCCCAGCACTGACTCAAATGTAGGTGTGTGTCTTTGTTTGCCCAGGGGTTGTCCGCACAGACCAAATAAAACATTCTCCCCGGCCCCATTCTCCTGGTGAACAGTGCAGATGACACAGGGCACAGTTCCCTGTTTCTGGTACAAACTGTCTGGACAATGTACAGCCAGTTCAGCATTGAACTTCCCATATGAACCCGCCCCCCCCTTAACACCAGTTTTTTAAAATGTTACCTTTTGCTCTGGTTCTTCAGGACGACGGTGGGTGGCTGTTTACAACATGTCTGTCAATGTGCCACCTGCTACTGCCATGTGTCATTCCCTCAGAGATCAGCTATGTAATGGAGGCTGGGCACCTCATTTTCGGCCTCAGATGGATGACACGCAGTGGCGGGCAGCACATCAGGACATATCATTGATAGAAATGGGGACTGAACAGCCACCTGGTGTCACAACGTAGTGCCCAGGTAACAGGAGGATGTCAAGGCAGCTTCGGCGCCTGAATACTCTGGGCTGCTCCCATAGTATTCTGGCCCATCAGGACCCAGACTCAGTCTTTTCTCTTGCAAGATGATAGTGAACAAACCTGGGAGCTCCTTTATATTGTGCTGTCCATTGGGCTACAAATCCCCACGTAACTCCCTGGGTTCTGGCCTTTATGGCTGTGTTCTCTCAGTGCCTTGTGTGTGGAAGGGGAAGGGGAAGGGGAAGGAAAGGCCTACTATTTTACAAGGTCTACAAGGCTCTGTAAAGCTTCTGTCTTCTTTCTGGTTCCATGACCATGAGATTAGAGTTGCCCTGTTGGCTTGTATGAGACAGAGGAAGCAACTCTTTTTTTCTAATTAGTTACTTTGAGAATCCCCCCCCCCCCATAACAAGGTAAAATTGCATTACTTTTTTTGCCCATGATGCCAAGGGGTATAATTCACTACTTTTCAGTGGAATGGGAATGGATTGTCCATTTGTTATTCATTATTAGTAATGGTGAGTGGGAAAAGGAAGAGTCAGATTAGTGTTTGCTTCATGCTGCTGCTGGGAAGAATTGCTTTGCAATGTCTCTTACATTTTTCTCAAAATTTCTAAAGTGTAATAACTGAATTGGCCACTTGAGGTAAACAGAGAGCAGTTTACTGTATTTTCTAGTGATAAAATTGCAATGGTTAACAGTAATTTGTAACAAGTAACTCAGTGAGTTGTCTTTCTGGCCTGCAATAACAGTGACATCTAATCATCTGTTAAGTAGTCAGAACAATGGGTAAACTAGCTAGTTTCTTTTGAAAAATAATATTCCATGCTTTGGCTTGAATTCCAGTTCTGCTGCTGTTCTAAAACCACAGTGAAACTTGAATGCCAGTCTCCCACTGCAATGCCCTGAGCTACCAAAGCAAAGTTGTAAGTGACCATTGGTGCTGCTACATTAGCTTTTGTTCCTATAGCTGTTGTTGCATTTCTTGAGAATGTATAGTGAATTTGCTTCCACTGGATATAGTAATGACCACCAAGCTGATAGCTTCAAAGGAAATTAGACAAATTAATGGTGAATAAGCCTTTCAATGGCTACTGTTAATATCAATATTATCAGGCCACATACTGGAGCAACATGCCCTTTGAACAGCAGTTGGTGGGGAACATGAACAGGAGGATGTTGTTGCCTTTACATATTTCTTGTGGGTTTCCCACAGTCATTTAAGTGGGTACTAGGAGAACAGCATGATAAATCTAATAGGCCTTTGGTCTGGTCCAGCATGGTCTTTCTGTGTTCCCAGTTATGGTAGGTTAGGTTGGATTTAACCCTAGCATAGTGGAACCACAGGATCACCTTTAAGCAACTATGATATTGCAAATCCATAGAGCTCTGATTAGAAATATACATGAACATAAATAAATCTGACAGATAGTGTCAATGTGTAGATTATTTTTCATTTCTTTATGGAACTTACATTTTCATGAGAACAGGAAATTAGAGGGAGCAGACAATCATTATTTAATGACAGCAGAAGCTGAGTTTCAGATGCATATCTAGGCAAATTCTGCCAAGCATAGCATACATTTTTTCCTCATATGAAATGAATGCTGTCTAGGCATATACATCCCCTCTGAGAGTCAAAGATAAGAGAAAGCTGTGCAGGTCAACCTGAACATGAATCATTGATAAAATCTATATAATACAATCCAGCACCATGGATTACAGTGTATGTACAGAGGAGAGAGCAATGGCAGCCTAACATGTATTGTAGCAGCCCATAACTGGGGGTGGGGGAGACATAAAAGGGAACATTGATTATTTATGGAAATAATTGATTAAAAGGACAGGGGACACAGGGGGACAGTATCAGTTTAGTGATACCAGAAAGGTAGTACTAATCCTGCACTGGTTTATAACCTTGGAAGCTGTTGCACTGAGACCTACTTTGGATTAGACATGCCTAGAACTCTGTTATGCTATACATGCCTGCAAAATGTTACCACCATTTTCTTCCTAGTGGGTTCTTTCTCTTTAAATTGTGTACATATGACAAAAAGGTTCAATATGGCCCTCTCCAAGCTGGGAATAACTGTATTTATTTCATATGTCTTGTGTGAATGAAAGATTATTTCTAATACTTGAGACAGCAAGAACCTGAAATTCAAAAAATTAAAATGGAGAAAAAGAAATCTTTCACCTTAGACACTCCACCCGACAGAGAACTGGAGCCCTTTCACGTGACACAATTATAACACTATGATTCCACTTTAACTACCATGGCAACATCCTATGGAATCTTGGGATTTGCAGTTTAGATGTATTTAGAATTCTCAGTGAGAGACCTTTATTGCCTCAACAAACTACAAATGCCAGGTCTCCATAGGATGCAGCCAAGGCAGTTACAGTGGAATTATAAAGATCTAACTGTGTAGAGTGAAAGGGCCTCTGGTCTGTAGGATACTATGAACAATGTAGCACAGTGTTATGTATTACTGGTTGATTCTTTTCAGGGCTGTATCACAGGTGGTCATAACACAGCTTCCATCCCACTATCACTGGACATAGTCTCAGATGTGGCTGAAGAAGAGGAAAGCAGCTGTGGCAGGGTGACCAATGCCAGGCAAGACTCCAGGGGTGGAAGCAGAGATATTCAGTGTTATTTTGTGCATTTATGACTTGCTAAACTTTTTTGAGATTTCTTTCCATTTTATAGTCTACATGCATTGTCTGTGATTTTCTGCAGTAGGCCACAATTTTTTTTTTTAAAAATCCATTTAATTATTGATAGCAAAATTGCAAATAAATCAGTGAAAGTCAAGATTCAACCCTCTCTCTCTCTCTCTCTCTCTCTCTCTCTCTCTATATATATATATATACACACAGAGGAAGAAGAGGAAAACAGCTGTGGCAGGGTGACCAATGCCAGGCAAGACTTCAGGGGTGGAAGCAGAAATATTCAGTGTTATTTTGTGCATTTATGGCACATATTTGAAAAGAAACAAGATGCAGTCACTGAATGGAAGAGATTAATTATCTGACATATTAGTCCCAGGGAGACTGATTAGTGAATAGGTAGAAATAACTGATCACTCAGTTCAACAACTGATTACTCTGGGTGGCAGTTTATCATATACTTATCACACTGCTATGGTTTAATCCCTGGATCCTCATTCTACAAGCATGGGAACTAAATGTGGTGACTCAGGAAAATGGTAAGGAGTCAGTGTGGTTTATTGATTAGAATGCTGGACTTGGATATTCATCTCGTATCCCATGGCTGCCTACACCAGTTGTGGGGTTTTCAACCTCCTGTCCCACTGCTGGGACCATCAACTACTTTTATCCCCAACAGGACACCAATGCTGCCACCACACATACCTTATCTGAAACCATGTTCTCAGAATGATATTGTTTCCAGAGGCCACAAATATATAAAAACAAAAACAAAATGTATCTACATAAGTTAAACATAAAGCAGATTATTTATATTTAATGTTTAAAACACCACACTTTCTGCTCTCAAGCTAAATCAGACCCTTAGCAATCACTCAACTCAAACTCACTTCTCTCTATTCAACCCTAGTCTAACTCAGACCCCTCTCAAACTCTTTTTATTCGTGCACCTTTCTCATGCCCCAAATTAATTTCCAGTCAATCTCAAATTAACTTTCATTCATTAAATGTCCCACGCAAATCTTTTCAAATATTCCACCAATCACCATCGACTTCATCACTCCATTTTCTCCCCTTCCTAACAGCTACTTACCCCATATTCACAAAATAAACCAATAATATTTTTTTTAAATACAAACCCATGACATCATATTGGTATGGAAGATGGTTGCCCTTTCAGTTCCATCCTTATAGCATCATCCCCTTAAAAGAGTGGTGTATCAACAAGTTAGGAGATTAACAAAGGTACAGAAATATTCTAAATAATCTTATTTAGAAAAGAAGAAAAAACATAAAACCAGCAAGAATGCCTGGAAATAGCTTTTTAAATGTGTCTCCCCCCCCCCCCCGATCTTGAACCCTTAGGATCACAAAGCATCTTTTCATAAGTATTAACTAAATGTGTGTGAGTTGAGTTTCTCTTGCACTATGTGCATATTTGTATTCACTGTTTTTAACCTGGGACACAGAACAGAAGACAGCTCTTTTTGAAACTGAATATAGCTTGTAGCCAGCAGAGGATTTATATATGAGAGCTTCAAGCAGCATAGCCACTCATTTATTGCTGCCTCACAAAAGAAATGGGTTACCAAAATGAAGACAAAAACTTCATAGGATTTGCATATACCACACAGAGAAGTACATTTAGAAAGAATGACTGTAATTATATACAATAAATCATAGTGGGCAAACAATGACTAGGTGAGCGGAGCCTTCACTTGCACTCTGACATTGTGCAACCCAGACACAGGTGTCTATTTCTCTACACCAGCATCACTATCTGGTATCCGAGTTGAGCACTGACTCCCCAAGTGTTCCAGTGGAGCTCGGTAGCACTGAACACTAACCCAAATCCTTCCATTTCAGGTAGCTGGGTCTATGAGCCTCCATTTAAATTTCCCACAATGCCTTAGAGTGACAACCAGTCAGGGTATTCTAGGGCATTATGGGATAGTCAAATAGCAGCTTCTGACCACTCCTTGAAGTACTGACATTATCATATCAATGTGCCCATCTTGCCTAAGTTGACCTCCTACCCAAAGTAAGTCTAATCTCATACTATCCAGGTAAAGGTAAGGTTTATCTGACTTGCTCAGCTGCTTTTAAAATGCTCTAGTTTTTCTCTCTTCCTTCCACTTGCCCCCTTCATCCTTGGCTCCAATTCCTTAAAACTGAGTTCAGTGTGCAAAAATTACTTCACCATGGGGGACAGAAGAGGAGGGGCAAAGTCTTGCTCTTCCCAGTTGACTCAGGCAAAAGCAAACTGCTGTAGCATCTCCTAGCTTGTCTTTTTATCCTCAGTAATAACTGTGGCCATCTTGCCCACACTGAGCTTTCTTGGTGGTACATGTTACAGTTTACATCTGTGAAATGTTGGAGGGTATAACAACAACAACAACAATTTATATCCCGCCCCTCTGAAACCATTCATGGGTTGTGGTGGGACTATTACCTCACCACACTGGGAGATGCCAGGAATTGAATGTGGAACCTTCTTCATACAAATTCTTTATGTAAATTACCCGATATCTATCTATCTATCTATCTATCTATCTATCTATCTATCTATCTATCTATCTATCTATCTATCTCAATTCCGAGAGAAGGAATTACAAAGAGAATTATAAGATTATAAAGATTCTCTTCAGCAGAGTCAACTGTGTTACAGGAATGTGGTGTGTTCTCAATTCCCAACTCTCTTCTCTTGTTGAATGCTTTCAAAACTCTTGCAATAGGAACAAAGTGTGAACAGAACACAGCTGGGCAAGGCTGGTCTGGTCCAATTGTCTGCCAGCTGGGAATGCATGAAAAAGGCAGAGTTGGCATTACTGTTTTTCTTTTTCAGATCTTGACATTAATACTGTGAGGAATGGTTTTGTTTGAAAGCACAAGAAATGGAAATATGTTTTCCCTTTGGATGTTTTGGAAGTGAACAGAAAAGTTTTGGGGCAGGTAGGTGTTTCATCAAACATCTTTGCCAATTCCTGGAATTGCTAAAAAGCAGAAACAATAGGAGAAATCTGCAAATAAACGGTTCTGCTCTCCTGCAAGGGCAGAAGTTGTTCTAAAGAAAATAAGCAAAAGCAGCATTTCATTATAAGGACTCACTGCAGCAGTAAACGTTCACTTAGAAAATGTAGACTGAGCAGGCTGAAGTTGCCATTTGAAAGTACAGACGCAGTTTATAGCAAAAGGATACTGAAATGTACCCCTGCCTGCACTTTCCCCAACACGCTAAAATTCGTCCCTGAAGCTGTCTTATGTCTGACAGGACTCACACAGACTTGCCTAGAAAAAAAGCACCTTCAGAGAGGAAATGCGTATATGTGTGTAGCAGGAAGGGAAGTATGGGGCAGGGGAATTATTCAGCACCTTCATGGATCTGTTCTCCAGTCAAAATTGCCAGTAGTTTTCTGATAGTGGTTCTTACTCTTATATGCAGGTTGGCACTGTCATATCTAGTTAGACCAGCTTTCCCAAACTTTGTGCCTTTCAGATCTGTTGGACTTCCAACCACTGCTCCACAGGCATTTTCCCTTCCCCTTGAAATCCAGTGTCCACAGAATCTCAGATTTTGGTTTGCTTTCAGACTTGGTCAAGATCCGTACAGGCTCCAGTCTGATTTTTATTTGAAGGTTTATGTTGTACATAAACTTCAAAACATAGATCTGCTGCTGAGGTCGTAGTCACTATACTGTTGTTGTTGTGTGTGCCTTCATGTTTTTTGGGGGTTTTTTTTGGCAATTTTCTTCAAAGGGGGCTTGCCTAGAAGTGACCTTGCTTTCCCTTGAGGCTGAGAGAGAGTGACTTGCCCAAGGTCACCCAGTAGATTTCATGGCTGGGCTGGGAATCAAACCCATAACCCAACTCTCAAGCCACTATGCCACACTGGCTCAGTCACTGTACACATGGTGGCATATTCACAATTTTAAGACTAATGTGGCCCATGTGAAAAGTCATTGTAAAGTGGAAGAAACAACTGCATGAATGCCTATGCTCCAGAATTTCAAAGATGAAAAATCAGAGACATAAGGCCAAGCAACATGAGAGTGTTGTCAAGATGGCAGACATTATTAATGGGGAAGAATACACAAGCTAGGACAGGCTACAGCTGTTTGCTTTTGACTGAGCCTACTGGGAATGGCAAGACTCTGCCCACTCCTGCACACTGAGTTAACTGACTGCAGATAATTTTTGCACCTCGACCACTATCTGTACCAAAGAAAGTAAGCAAAGAACAAAAAGGAAAAGCGAGAGAAGGAGAGAGAAACTGGGACATTTTAAAAGCTGCTGAGAAAAATGGGATGGCAGAGGAAAAACTGGGACTTGTACCTGCAAAACAGGGACAGTCGGAGGGTATTTTAATGCATTTAATATGAAAGGGAATAGGACTTCAGTTTTTTCAGGAAAGCTTTAAACAAAAAATCATTTCTCTCACGTCACTTCTAGGTCTGAATAAGGAACAGTATGGCAGTGTGTGTGTGAGAGATAGATAGATAGAGAGATAGATGGTAGTAGTTCCTGTCTTTCCACAACTTAAAGGTCAAGACAGCAGACTGTGGATGCCCAAAGATGTCACAGTGTGGTTTCTGGCCTGCGGCATCCTCCTTTGGGAATAATAATAATAATAATAATAATAATAATAATAAATTGTATTTTTATCCCACCCCTCTGCATACGCAACCAGGGCAGCTTACAACATTAAAAATACAGTAAAAAATACAATACATATCGCATAAACCACCCACCCCTTAAAATAGTATTAAACAATGCAGGGGTAGGCAACCTTTTTGAGCCGGGGGCCGGGTTGTTGTCCCTCAGACAATTGGGGGGCCGAAGCACCATAAATAAATAAATAAATAAATAAATAAAAAACATTTAAAAATTAAAAAAATTATGCATGCACAATCTCTCAGCCCCAGAAAAGCCATGGCAAAACCCCTGTGGAGATTTTGCCAAGAAAACCCCAAGAACAAGTAATAACAACAATAATCAATATCATCATAGTGGTGGCAGGGCGCGGCGGCAGCAGCGGCAGCAGGGCCAGCTTGGGGCCGGTCCAAAGGCCTCAGTGGGCCGCATCCGGCCCCCGGGCCTTAGGTTGCCTACCCCTGAAACAATGAAACAATTTAAAACATACTTAAAGTAGGTCATAATAACACACAACAAACAAATAACAATAACTGCGGCAAAGATGAAGAGAGAAGGATGGTATCTTCAGAATTTCTTTGCTTTTGGGGAAAGCAACTTCTACTCGACTGCAATGTGTTTAACTCCCGAAGTTCACAATGTTAAGGTGAAGGGAGATGGAAGAAGTTGCTATGTTCAAAGGCCAGGAAAATTTAAAACATACTTTAAAAAATTCTGCCAGATAAGCAAATTATAATTATTTGTTTTAAAAAAGTGTTTTAATTAATATTATTTGGACATGGCCCAGAAGTGGATTATATCAGAGCTCAACCCATTAAGGTTTGGAAAGTTGTTGAATAAGTAACCATGTTCGGGGACGGGCATTATGAATGTACATCTCCATCCACAATTTAGCCCTGTGTACAAGCAAGTGGACATGCTTGGAGCTCAGGACTGAGGTAGATCATATTAACAGCACCCCCACTGCTACTTTCTTTTCTTCTTTGTCTCATTTTTTCTGAGAGACATAGAAATAATAATAATAATAATAATAATAATAATAATAATAATAATAATAATAAATTTTATTTTTAACCCGCCCCTCTGCTTGGCAACCGGGGCGGCGTACAACAATATTAAAACAGTTAACAGTTAAAACACTCCTTCAACCCATTCCCTAACCCTCCTCCCCTTAAAATTAAATTAAACTAATGCAAGATTAAAATAATAAATGAACAACAAAATACACTAAAAAAACACACAGCTTTAACAAGGACAAACAAGGAGGGAGAAAGGAGAGGACAAGCTTTGAAAGAGAAAGATAGGCCTAAGAAAGGCCATTAAAAGCCATGTTGCAGAAGACTGGAGAGAAGCACCAGCTAAGCTATGACTTTCACATGACCCTTTTGCCCAGTGAAATATGACAATTTTTGTCCACTTTTACCAATCTAAGTTAGTAAAGAGTAGTGGGGTGGTGATGTGAAAACACCCCCTCCCCACATTTTACTTACTAGCTATCTCTCAAGGTTTCAGACCCATTCTGATGGCTGAACTTACCTAGTAACTTCGCTTTAGCTTTCCCTTTTATATTTATTGCTAACTCTGTATCATTTTAGTTGCTCCCTACTGAATCCTTTTCCAGTTTGCTTGCATTATTTAAAATATGCTGACCTAAACTGGCCATTTTCCAGCAAGCCAGTGCTGAGCTGAGGACTAATTTTTACATCCTGTGCCTTGAATCACATTATAGGCAAGTTCATCTGAGAGGTGTTTCTAAGGGATATTAGCAGGCTGACTAATCAGACAAATGACTGGAGAGATGTCATTTGCCCACCAATAATTTGCCTGCCCTGCCAAAACAGAATTCATTTTCAACTCAGTAAGTTCTCCTGCAAGAAGGACGTGTCATCAGAAGCCTATGGATCCAATGACAAATGCCTTTGGTGGGCAGTGAAGGAGGATCTATTATTTTAACAGAGCCATGAGAATATTTCACCATGGGTTCAATTTTAACTGAGGAAGTTTTAAGATTGTGGAAGTGGATATGACACACCCACCATGTGGTCTTGGATACACGGGATCAACAAAGGCTACAAGTTCACATAGGGGCTAAGCAGACGGGCGGCCCTGGGCCGCCCTGGGAAGCTGTGCCGCAGGACCGAGGCA
>CM034706.1:200166146-200190380 GCA_020142125.1 Phrynosoma platyrhinos | reverse complement strand
TAGTGGATTCTTGCTGCTTTTGGCCCCGTGGGATAAGGTCCCTAGACACAAACAAGTTTGCGAAGATGTGCATCCATCCCTCTCCTAAAATTTTCAGAGAAGTAAATTCTTCAGCTATAAGTTTTGGATCAGAGCAGGCACACACAAGTCACTCTGCCTGATGGAAGAATAAATTAGAGGAAGATTTATAACTATACATTATGCCCTGTATATTATAATATAGATTGAAATGTACAGCAGAGGTGTATGGTTTTCTCTACCTTCTACGATAATCTAAAACTGCTTGATTTAAATGTTTGTGGGATAATAATGATGAATACTTTTAGCTAGATTCAGCGGTATCACAGCCCAGTCCAAGATGGGTCACATCTGGTACTGCTATAACATTTTAAGGAAATTTTTTTAGACATGAAACTTTTTCAAGACCATGTATATTCTAAGAGAGCATGCATATTTTGTGTGCTGTGAAGACTGCAGCAATATAGAAGAGGCTGGGAACAACGTCTGGGTTTGCATGTTATATCCTGTGCTGAGAGCAGCAAATAACATTTTCCTCCATCCTTAATAATGCTGCTTTCTGAAATAGATAAAGTGTATTATCTGCAAGATATGTTCTTGTCAGGTGCTCACTTTTGAATCACATGTTACAGTTGGGAAACAGTAAGCACCCCACATATGCACCTCATCATCCTCTGAAATGTTCTTTAGTGCCTGTGTGGGATGCAGTGCTGCAGCTAATGTAATGCAAAAATGAGATGCAACCAACTTTTCTGCCATTCTTCATCTCTGCATTGAACTGCATATCCATTTTTATGAAGTCACTGCAATTGCTGTTAGTGAATGTATTGACCAGATATGTCAGTGCTTCAACACAACCTGATGCTCATCTCATAAGGAACATAGGTTATGGGGTGACTAAACTAACATGCTGGAAGAATGTCAGAATATGTGGAAACTGATGTGAACAGCCCATATTCACATTGGAGTATTCTGTTAGAATTATCAAAAATTTCCCATATCAGTAAAGTTAGTGAAATGAGCTGGCCTTTCTTTCAACTGTCACTTGTTTTTCTTCATTGAGAAAAGCAATTACATTTCTGCTGAATGGTATCCTCTGTTTAAGATGACATCAGACATTTTATAGGGAAACCACAGGTATCTGCTCATTTTCGAAAGTGTACAGTATGGTCCTGGAAGACAATCTGCTAGAGATGATTTAAATCTAGTGGATATTAGCCAGTCCAAAACTGGATTAGATCACGTTTGGTGTTTCCTCCAATATTGTTATTTTTATATGATAAATTAATATGGATGTTGCACTGATGTCTTCTAGTTAAGTAAAGGGAAGATTCTGCAATGTATTAACCTGTAGGAATTGTCTCACATAAGACCTTGAGCAATTCATTTCATACCTGTCATGTACTGAATTCTGGTAATATTCATTAGTCTTCACTTGCTAAAATGATGTGTGGTCGCTAGAACAGAGTGCTGGTCCTAGGTGAACTACATTCTTCATCCAGAAACACACTGGGTAGACTTGCACACATCTTGCTCTCTGCTGTAGCATGCACTACAATTGGCTGCAATTATTTTGAAAGACTGAATAGGAAAGATTAGTCTGGATGAATTTAAGGCTTTGCCCAGTGCTACAATCCTATGCTGTGAACTACTGAGCCTTCAGGGTCAATGCTGCTTGGTTGGCACATGTGATGGCAAACAGGCTCTCTATTAAGAGAGCCTAGGTTCTTTCTGGCGGTGGAGGAATGATGGCACAGGAACATTAGGATGCCTATAGGGAATCTAATGCAATCAGAAAAGGATATGCTGATTTCACCTTTGCATGGATGAGAGCACTTAAAAAAACAACACACCCGTAATATTCAGATATGAAAAATATGAAGTCAACATTCTGTTCCATAGCACTGAAGGAAGGAAACTGTAACATGGAAGGACAATGCCAGGATCTTCTTGAGTTGATCCTCCTGACAATCTCAGGACAAATCCTTTCATGTGTCATAATCCCACCATTAAAATGTGTGCCAAGTAAAGTGTTGAGAAGGCAATTAAAATCTTCATGTCCTTAAAGAGAGGCAGATTTGTCTTTCAGCATGAAAACAATTGGTCATAGAACCCTAAAATGACAACCTGAACACTTATTGAACTGCTATTACATAGAGCACGTGGCCTGGAGTTTCATCACGTTGGAGTTTCAATGAGCACAGCTGGCACACAATGACCCAAAACATAGTCTCTGCTGTGTGCCAAGAAAGTGATGAGGAGGCAGGGTCTAAAATAGGGCTGTGAGTGTTGCAATACACTTTTATTTTGGTTTAGTGGGAAGAATGTCACGAAACAGGAAATCCCTGTGGTTAAAGCTACTTTATGCAACTTGGACTGGACTGGAAGAGTCATTGAAAACTCCTGGATATGAAAAAATCCTTGATCTGAACACACATTGTGTGGCTGTCCAGAAAAAAAGTACATCTGCATGTGCAAAACTGTACATGCCACACTCTGCAGAAATGGATATGTACAAGAAAAGAACAGCAGAAAACTATGTGTGAAGGTATCCAGATGACCTTTTGTTTATTTATTTTTAATAAAGGGTCTATTTTATACAGTTGCCTCTTATTTCAAAACCACATGTCTCAAAGGCTAAGTGGCTAACCTTTTCCATACCCTCCAACTTTTCCTAAATGAAAACAGAGACACAATTGTAACATCCCCATTTTTATAGGAAGGATCACTACCCTATGAGACCCATACCAAAAATATAGAGGCCTGGAATCAGCACTTGGCACAGTCAGGGAAATGCCAGGGCCATTAAAAAAAGATTTTAAAAAATCTCACAGCACTGTACAGAAGCACTCGGAGAAGCAGCTATAGAGATTGCTGTGGCCATCCTCTTTCTGCTCTGCAATTATGCATGGCCCTTCCTCTGGTAAGTGAATGGGGAGGAGAAGCCAGGATACAGCTTGTCCGGGCCTCACTCAGAACTAGATTTAGGTTCTAACTATTCCATATGAGGAGTCTGTTCCATACCCTCCAAAGTTTCAGAGATGAAAAATGGGACATGTGAACAAACAGTATCAGAATGTGGTCAAGGTGAGAATGGTTATTGATGAAGAAGAACACACAAACCAGGAGAGGTTTGCTTTTGCCTGAGCTTCCTGGGAAGGACAAGACTTTGTTCCTCATCTCCTTCTCCCCCCTGCTGAGTTAATTTAGTGCAAAACTACTTTTACACTTTAAATGCAATTTGCATTGCCTGAAATAATCTGAAGACAAAGGGGGAAAGAGGGACAGTGAGAGAGCATCTGGGATATTTTAAAAGCAGGCAAAAAAGTAGGATGATGGAGGATTAATTGGGACTCTTCATGCCAATTTGGGACAGTTAGAGGGTATGCTGTTCTCCCTTCTGTGTGCACCATATTTCTTCATTCTGTAAATGCCTAAAAAAAAAGATAACCATCCTGTAATATGTTATGCCTCACAAGTTGCAGTGTGGGAAATGACAGACTGTGCACTGCATGGTGCATTTTATATATTTAAGATTTTGTACATGCCAAACTCTTTTGAAATAGCAGAGATTCTAAGATTTTGCTCTACCTACTAACTTAACGGTGCTTATCAGAGGCACAAAGCTGGCTGTGAGAACAAATCGGTTGGATTCTTTTTTAAGATACAAGACTCACCCACACAATGCTCAGCACAGACTAATGATTAGAGGAGAAAGGTGCACACATGTATTGTGTAAACAAGTTATAACATGCAAAACTCACACAGCACATCACACAAGCCAAATAACAATTCCATGAAGGAAAATGATTAAGGATTGCAATATAGATCAATTGATACAGGCACAGCCTATAATAACAATCAATGAGATTTTCACATGTGATGCTAGAAGGCTAGCCTGCCTGGCTGTGAAATCTAGCACCATCTCCTACCAGGGTCACATCCCTCATCATCTGCACTTTGGTGCTCATTAGAAAGAGCTCTATGCTCCTGACAATAAGACTTTAGGGAAAAGCCATCAATATAACTTTAATTCAAGTTTATGCTCCAACTACAGAGGCAGAAGAAAAGGAAATGGAAAGATACTATGTTGGAGCTCAGGAGGCAAGAGATTACACACCAAAACAAGACTTATTAATCATAGGCAATTGAAATGAAAAAATAGGAAGCAGAGCAGAATCAAAATTATAGGAAAAACTGGCCTAGGCTCAAGAAAGGAAGAATGACTGGCTGAATTTTGCAAGGCCAACAGTTTGTTCATCACAAACACATTTGTCAAGCAACCCAAGAAGTGGCTGTATATATGGACATCACTTGATGGCCAATATGGAAATCAAATCATCATTGGAAGCAGAAGATGGAGAATGTTGATTCTCTCTGTAAAAACAAGACCAGGAGCACACTGTGGCACAGATCATGAACTACTAATATCAAAAATTAGAATAAAGCCAAAGAAGAACATTAAACCAATGATAATACCAAAATACAACCTGAAGAACATCCCTGCTGAATGTAAATATAATGAAAAAATGGATTTTTATTATTAAGCATAATTGAGCCAGAACTCTGGACTGAAGCCAGGGACACTGTCAGGGAAGACTACAATGATGAAGACATTGAAATATTTCAAGATTTCCCATACCTTGGCTAAGCCATTAATCAGAATGGAGACTGCTGTCAAGAAATTAGAAGACATTAGTTTGTCACACAAGAAGCGAAGTGCAGAAACTGGATTTAAATTCCGGGAATATCCAGAAAAGTAGGATCATTTTCAGACACATCAGGAGCATTGAGATTTTCTGTGCATTGAACATTCAGGATTTTCCTGAAAGTAAAAAGCAGCTGATTTTGTTCACTTTCTGTGCAGGTTAATGTTGGATTAATGCTCAATGCCCCCAATGTGTCTGAAAATGATCCTACTTTTGCAAGATCTGTCCACTGTCTGTGCCGATTAATTTCGGATTAATGTTCAATGCATCTGAAAACAATCCTGCTTTTGTGGATTTAAATTCTGTTTCTGCACAAGATTTGGCCAATTATCTCCCATGTGATAAACTTGGACTTGGAAGGGCAGCTATGAAGGAACTAGACAAGAACCTGAAGTATAAAATATCTTTTGAATTCTAAAGCTAGGATTTTCTATGCCATTGTATTTCCCATTGCTATGTATGGTTGTGAAAGCTGCACAGTGAAGTAAGCTGCTAGGAAGAAAATCAACTCATTTGAAGTGTGGTGCTGGAGAAGAGTTGTACAGATACCATGGACTGCCAAAAAGACAACAACAACTATAAAAAAGAGTCGTGGAGAAAATCAAGACCAAATTCTCTCTAGAAGAGACTGTTGTACTATGACATATCATGAGAAGACATGATTCCGTAGAAAAAACAATAATACTCGACAAGGTAGAAGACAATAGGAGAAGAACACTATGTTACAGATGGATACATTCAATTAAGGGAGCCATGGCCCTGAGGCTGCAAGACCTGAGCAGGGCTTTTGATGACAGGATGACTTGGAGATCTCACATTCATAGCATCACCATAAGTCAAAGATGACTTGACAGCAGTTAACAACAAACAAAAACTATGCTTTTAGTCCTGTGATAGTAACCCTTCTCAAGTGGAAAAGCTTTCAGCATAAAATCATAGAATGATAGAGCTGGAAGATGCTACAAGGGCCATCAAGTGCAACCCTCTGCCATATCAAAGTACTCCTAACAGATGGCCATCCAGCCTCTGTTTAAAAGCCTCCAGAGAAGGAGACTCCACCACACTCCAAGGCAGTGTATTCACTGTTGAACAGTGTGTGAAATCATTGTTACATTTGTACACATGGCCTAACTTCAGAAATTTCTGGAGCTGCAACTCTTTGAGAGCATATACAGGCCAAAACACATTGGGCTTTTTATTATAAATAAAGCATTCCTCTACTGAGCATCTTGAGATATGTCTATGATTTCTTCTGCAGATTTTATTGTGTGTGCCCCAGTTTTTGTTTCCTATCATGATTTGTTACCACTGATAACCTCCTAGTCTAATTCAGCTTTAAAGCTGTCCAAATTACAGACACTGTAACTTTTTCTGCTAGCAAATTCTGGTAGAAAATTCTAGAGTTTAACTATGTGCTGTATCCACAAATACTGCTCTTTTCTCTGTCCTGAATTTATGGCTTAGGGAAGCCCTCAGGAAAAAAAAAAAAAAGCCTGAGCCCCTCACCAAGGGTTGCCAGGCGTTTCCAAAAGCAGTAGGGAACCACCTTTTCTGTTGCCTGGTGAGTTCAAGACCGGCATATAGACCTGAGACAGGCCTATATAAAACCTTGTGAGAGGAGTACCTTTCAAAGAGTTTACAGAATCACAGAGTTGGAAGAGACCACAAGGGTCATCCAGTTCAACTCCCTCCCATGCAGGAATGCACAACCAAAGCAACCCTAACAGATGGCTATCCAGCTTCTGTTTAAAACAAAGAAAGAGACTTCACCACATTTTGAAGCAGTGTATTCCACTGTCAAATAGCTCTTATCATCAGGAAATTCTTCCTAAAGTTGAGGTGGATTCTCTTTTCCTGTAGTTTGAATCCACTGCCCTGTGTCCTAGTGTCTGGAGGAAGAGAAAACAAGCTTGCTCCTTCTTCCATACGATACCCTTGCAAATATTTAAACATGAGCATTACATCACCTCTTAACCTTTGCCTCCCCAGGTTAAACATAATCAGCTCCCTGAGTAGTTCTTCATAGGGTATAGTTTTCAGACCCATTTTGGTCACCCTCGTCTGGACATGCTCCAATTTGTCAACATCTTTCTTGAATTGTCGTGCCCAGAACTGGACACAGTATTCTAGGTGAGGTCTGACCAAGGCAAGATAGAGTGGTGCTATTACTTTCCTTGATCTAGACACTATAATTCTACTGATGCAGCCTAGAATCATACTGGGTTTTTAGCTGCTGCATCACACTGTTGACTCAAGTTCAGTTTGTGATCTACCAAGATTCCTAGATCTCTTTTGCATGTACTGTTATGAAGCCAGGTGTCACCCATTGTATATCCAGGCTCCCACAAGATTAGAAATCTCATGGGTGCCAAGGACTCTCATGAGTGGCCTTCCTCTCACAAGACTTGAGGTGGGCTTTCTATAGACATGCCTTATATGCTATTTTCCTCTGTTGCCTGGGCTCACAGAGCTGAGAGCAAGAACAAGTGTTTGCTGTGAATGTTGCAACAGGAGGACGCTTAAAACATTTGATATAAAATCTGAGGCCATTTTGCTGCTTGGGGGTTGATCTTTGGTGAGAAGCACTGCTTGTATCCACTTTTCCTGTTGTCACTGGATTTTTTTAAAAAATGGAGGATGTTAGAGAAAAGAGAAAAAATATACACACTTTCTGAAAGCTGGCATGGTATAGTGGTTTGTGTTGGACTGTGATTCTGGAGACTAGGATTTGAATCTGTTTTCAGCATGGAAATCCACTGGGTGACCTTGGGCAAGTTACCCTCTCTCAGCCTCAGAAGAAGGCAAGGACAACACCTCTCTGAACAAATCTTGCTAAGGAAACTTTGTGATATGTTCACCTTAGGGATATCATAATTCAGAAATGACATGAAGGCATGCAACAACAATATCACCCTTATACATGTCATGTAAAATTTTCTACATCTTTATCACATACCTTCACATTTCTTCCTATCTCTGCCCTCTGACTCTTTATAGTTTGCATGCAAAGGGATCTTGCAGCACCTTTGAGACTAACTGGGCAAAAGAAGTTGTAGCATGAGCTTTCATAGACTTGGTCTTCTTGTTATGTATCTAAGGAAGCAGACCAAGTATGAAAGCTCATGCTACAACGTCTTTCCCTCAGTTAGTCTCAAAGTTGTTGCAAGATCCCTTTGCATACAGATTATTCCATACTAATACGGCTATGTCTGTGAATTTTTTTTACCATTTGTGTTACCATTTCACCCTTAACTATTACTTAGAATTTTGGGGAGTATGGATGGAGCCTCCTACCTCATTCACATCAGACTAAGAGGGTACCCCACACCCAACACTGGAATTTCTTTCTTTATCTAACCTCCCTTTTCTGTTGTGCCCTTGGGGAAAATAATTGGCTGTCTCGCCAATGGGGTTAGTGCAAATTATTTCTGTATAAGATACACTCTAAGAGGGAAACAAAGAGTCACTCATATACTCTTTGCTTGATACTAATCTTACCCTTTTCCCCAGAGGGTATCCCACACCCTGGGCAGTGACACCCAGTTCATGAATACTCATAAAGTGCTTTGGAGATGAAAGTGCTATATGTGTCGTAATCAGTCCTAACAACCAATAATTTAACCTCCGGAGGCTCCCTTGCAGCATTTTCCCAGGCGAAGTCAGGGCTGCCTATCAGTCACAGCAGGGACATTGCTAGAGCAGAAACTCTGGTTGCATCACTACCCACTGCCTCTGTGAGATTGAACAATGAGAAGGAAAGATTTCCTGTCATAGGTTAGATTTATACAACAAGGTTAGTTAGAAATGCTAGTATAGAGTTCAGGGATGCATCTACCTGGGGTGGGAGAGGAAGCTATGAAGGCATTGCTCCCTACAAATAAGAGTTCTGCCCTCCCAATGAAATTTCCCTTCAGTCTCCAAATTGCTAGCAATACAGAGAGTGATACTCCAAAAAGGATTCACACCTCTAACATATATTTACTGTGTTTGCATTTTCTTGATTTCTTTGCCTTCCCTTTTCTTCTGCACGCCTAAACAGTAGTTTTAAATGTACACTAGCTGGGAAGCTAAACTGGAGAAGGTACAGTCTAGAGTAGGGCTTTCTTGTTTGTAATATTCTAGCTATGCAAATTCATTTAAAAAATGAAAATGAAAAGCTTGCCTGAGGTCACACTAGCAGGTTGTGTGTGTGTGTGTGTGTGTGTGTGTGTGTGTGTGTAGAAAGATTTTAATTTCAGGCCTTTGGAGAGTTGTTTGCCTCAAATCACTACAACTGAGAGAGTTTAGTGGATTTTATTTTAAATACTTATGTTTGGGTCTCTTGGGAAAAAGAAGGGAGCAATTAGGACACAATTCAAGATCTATAACTGAGCAGCTGCCTCATTTCATCCAAATAATTAGCGATGGAATGCACACCAATAAGTTAATCCTTTGCAACCATCCTCACTTGTAGATTCCACATAATGTTTTGGGAATATTGATGGAATGGAGTTCTTTTACATGTGCACTGCATTTGCCATGACTGCATTTGTGAGGTCCTCAGTTGTTCATTGATTACTTGGCAGAATGTCTTTTCTTTTGTCCACTGGTTTGTGCTTGAGGTTTCTTCCCTGAGTTTTCTGTCTCCTCTGTACATCTCTTCTATGAGCAAAGCATCAGTGTCACAATCATTCTCCCATGTGTGTACACGTTAGGGATGTAAATCTGCAACTACTCTGTTCTTGCAGGTGAGGATAAATAATTACAGTAGTTTTCTCCTGACTGCAAGAGAAAATGAAAATTCCTTTACAATACTCTCCCTGTATTCAAATATCCTGAAGTGCTGCAGAGAAAGTATTTTGTGGAAAAGCACACTTTTTTTTGGCAGAATACCCCACTTCTCTGTAAGAAATTGTGTTTTCTGTGCAAGAAGCCCATTTTCTGTGCAAAACTAGGGGAGAGATTTTTTTGTGGGTTCCCCCCCCCCAAAAAAAAAAACCACCCATGATTTTTCTTCTGCAGAATAATTCCTCTGCCACACTTTGAGACATTTCACTGCTTGGAGAAAATTGTGCAAAATTCTTGCTGATCTATTATTTTTCCCCGTGGGGTTTCCTGACTGTCAGGGACCTGTTTTTCAACAAGACAATGAATAACTACAAATATTCATTCCATCCCTAGTGTACATCTCCTATTTTAATATTGGGAGGATAGGTTTCTTGTCGGGCAATGAGGGATGAGCATCAAAAAGGCTGGTCTCTGTGGAGGAATTTTGCAAACTGAAGAAGTATAACCCAGAGTGACTGTTCCTTTTGTGTGTACTATGCAGCCCAGCTCTTTAGAAAACATCATGCTGGTTTCCTGTCCGGTAAACTTGACAGCTGCTGCCCCTCAGCTCAAAGGGTTTCCCATGCAAATAAGCCATGTTTGCAAACTCATGGGTATTAACGCTGCTTAGTAGATGGCTCAGAGGGCCTATAATCCCAGCATCTATGACACGGAAGCCCCTAATTGAGCTTCGCTGAGTAGGGTGAGTTAAGGCAACAAGGGAACTGGAATTACCATAAGATCATTCAGATGCTCCAGATGAACAAGAGAGTAAGGACAAGTAGACGGAAATATTGCTGTAAACACATTAAGTTGACAGAGATGTTCCTTTTTTCTCTTTTGTCTTCTGCAAGACCTTTACAGTTGTACATGCAAAAGAAATAATGAATGCTGGTTAATTATGCAAGGTCTAAAACTTCCCAAACTATACTCAGATCCACTCAGCAGAGAAGAGGACAAGATAAATAAAGTGAGATAAGGGGAAGAGGCTGGCAGTATACCATTCATGTTGACCTTGCTAGCCTATCTGGGTGAGCTGCAGTCAGCACAGTTCCCATGTGCATACTCTTGAAATGGCTCAATTTGTCATGGACAGTCCTAATCAATCCTTTGTCACCCCATTTTTTTATTTGCTTTTAAAATGTCCCGGTTTCTCTCTGTCCTGCCCTCTTTCTTCTTTGGCTTAAATAAACTGCTGTCAACTGAGTTCAGAGTGCAGAAATAGTTTGCACTCAACTCAGTAGGAGGAAAGGTAGTAGGCTCAGGCAAAAGCAAACTGCAGCAGTCACTTTTAGCTTCTGTGTTCTTCATTAATAACCATCTTAGTCATACTCTAATGTTCCTTGGTCAAATGTGTCCCAGTTTTCATCTGTGAAATGCTGTAGGGTATGAATGTGTCACTGGCTTGTGAGTTCAGAGATAAAACCTGTTTATATAAAAAGGCCTGAATTTGTCTCCTGTTTTGCACAGCAGTAGTACATTTCCTGCTGTGGAGTGCATCACCTAAGACCCCTAGAATCTGCCTAGTGGACAGGAAGGGTGAATGTGTATAAGTACTGTGCCTTTGGAGAACTCATAATGTTCTAATAATAATAATAATAATAATAACAATAATAATAACAACAACAATAATACAATGTATTTATATCCCGCCCCTTTGAGATCAATCAGGGCGGCTAACATCAATTAAAAAAAATACAATACAATGCATCAAAATACTTCCCTCCCCTCCTTAAAAAGTTATTAAATCAATTACAGATTAAAATCCAACAATTAAAACCACATCCGTAATAAAAAGCACAATAGCAATCAGACAATGGCAACATTTACATCAGATCTTCAAAGAGGACTTGAGAGCCCCTTTAAGGAGGGATTCCTGAGGCCGGGATTTTCTATCCTGGAAAGGCCTGCTGGAAGAGATCCGTCTTGACAGTCTTTTTAAAGCTGTCTAAAGATGTCAATTGATGGATCCCGTCAAGCAGGCCATTCCACAATCTGGGAGCAACAACAGAAAAAGCCCTCTGGGAGGTAGCCAAAAGCCTAGATTTTTGAGGCTGTAGTAAATTCCTCCCAGAGGACTGGCGTGCACGGGGAGGATTATACGGGAGAAGGCGGTCCCTGAGATAGCTTGGACCCAAGCCATTTAGGGCTTTAAAGGTGATAACCAACACCTTGTACTGAGCCCGGAAACTAATAGGCAGCCAGTGGAGGGACCTTAATACCAGAGTAATATGGTTCCTCCTAGATGTTCCCGACACTACTCTGGCTGCCATGTTCTGTACTAATTGCAGTTTCCAGACCAAGCACGAGGGTGGCCCCATGTAGAGCGCATTACAGAAATCTAGACGTGAGGTTACCAGCGCATGTACAACAGTCTCGAGATCCCTTACTTCCAGAAAAGGGCGAAGCTGGCGTATCAGCCAAAGCTGATAACAGGCGCTCCTGACTGTCGCATTTACCTGATTTGTCATCAGGAATGACGAGTCAAGGAGCACCCCCAGACTGAGAGTGTGACCCCATCCAGGACTGGAGGTTGCAGCCCAATTTTTGGTTTTGGAGCCGCTACCGTGAGCACCTCTGTCTTGTCCGGATTCAGTTTCAATCTGTTTTTCCTCATCCAGCCCATTACTGCCCAAAGACATTCATTGATTAGAGGAGACGCCATTAGAATTCGAGGCCAACCAACGAGACACGGAGAAATAGATTTGGGTGTCATCAGCATACTGATAACACCCAGCTCCATAACTCCGAATAATCTCACCCAGTGGCTTCATATAGATGTTGAATAACATTGGGGACAGAATAGCACCCTGTGGAACCCCACAGGTGAGCTCCCTTTTACTGGAGCAACTGTCCCCGAGCAGCACCCTCTGGGATCTGCCCAAGAGGAAGGACCGGAACCACTGCAATGCAGTGCCTCCAATACCTAACCCCCTCAGGCGGTCCAAGAAGATGCCATGATCTATCGTGTCAAAAGCCGCTGAGAGGTCTAGGAGCGCCAACAAGATCACAGTACCCCTGACGATGCTCAGACGTAGGTTGTTGGTCAAGACAACTATGGCAGTCTCAACCCCAAAGCCTGTCCTGAAGCCAGTTTGAAATGGGTCTAGATAATTGGTTTCATCCAAGGCAGCTTGGAGTTGAAGAGCAACAGCCCTCTTGATTACCTTGCTCAAAAATGGTAGTAAAGAGACTGGCCTGTAATTTTTCATATCCAGGGGGTCCAGGGAAGGTTTTTTCAGAAGCGGCCTGACAGCCACTTCCTTCAGACAAGATGGAATATATCCTTCCCTGAAGGATGCATTGATGATGTCCGTGAGGAACCTCCTCAATGCATCCCCCCCAGACGGTCAGCCATGATGGGCAAGGGTCGAGAGGGCAGGTCATTTCCCTCACACTACCAAGGAGCTTGTCCATGTCATTGGTACTCATAGATTGCAACTAATCCAGGATAACTTCATCGATGGAGTCGCTGGACATCTCGTCTACCATTTCTGTTAGAAGACTGGCATCTAAGTCGGCTCTTATCTGAGAGATTTTATCTGCAAAGAAGTTGTTAAACGTGTCACAGCAAGCCGTCGTTGGGTTAAGTAAGGGATTTGGTGCAGGGGATACCTGCGTCAGCTCCCTCACCACCCTAAACAGTTCTGCTGGATGGGACTCTGTGGACGCAATACACACAGAGGAGAAGGATCTCTGCGCTGCACGTATTTCCTCCTGATAGGACCAAAGAAAGTTCTTATGGCGAGTTCTGTCAGATAAGAGTCGAGTCTTCTGCCATTTGCGCTCTAGTCATTGTCCAAACCGCTTCATTTTCCTCAGCTCTGGTGTGTACCATGGCTTACGGTTTGAAGCGGAATGGCAAGGATGCTTGGGAGCGATCGTGTCGATGGCCTTGGTGAGATCGGTGTTCCAAGTATTATGGTGACACATCTGTGGTGATGTCATTTCTTAAAATTGCTCAGCTCAATCTATTCGTCACTTGATTAATTTTATCACCATTAATCATGTTCGATCTCCATGTCTTCCCTCTCCATTCTCAGTTTTGCTGAAGAGGCTGCCAAGTTTGCTTACCTAGAGCTTGTGACTATATTTTTCATATGCTCTACAGGCAATGCATCCTCCAGCATTGAAATGCACTCTCCAGAACTCTCAAAAAACAAAGTGAGGAGCATAGGCAACAGGAGCAGTGAAGACATAGTCTCAGAGGATTTAAAGAGCATCGCCAGCCACCCAGTGAGCCTTGCTGTGCATGTACATACACATCTCATCTCCAGGTGAGCATCTGTCAACTCTGTTTCCATATGTCACTCAGTCTTTAGGGGAAGTCCATTATTCTTTCTATCACACGGGGGAAATCCCATGCAGAAATAGGGTTTTAAATAGGAAAAAAACCGTGCAAAAGCGGGCAGATTTTCAGACATGACTTTTAAAGTGTGTTTAACCCGAACAGAAAGTAGTCAAAAGCTGCTTCTTTTTACTTTTGGAAAATCCCGAAAGTAAAAAGAAGTGGCTTTTGACTACTTTCTGTTCGGGTTAAGCATACTTTAACAGATATGTGTGTAAAAATCTACCCACTTTTGCAGGTTTCCTCCACCTTTTAAATCCTGTTTCTGCACGGGGTTTCCCCTGTGTGATAAGGTTCCAAAGAAAGACACTGCCCTGTTATTCAGTGGCTTGTTTTCCCCACAGGGACTATCTCCAAGTCCCATCCTAGGCCCATAGAATGATTACTTGTTTGAGGCAGAGCACTGAAACCTGGCATTGCTACAAGACACCAGATCTCAAGCCATGCTCACAAGCCTGCCAATTGCATGGCTTTGGCAGGATCCTGGGAACAGGGATGGGTCATGATGAAATTCTAATCTAAGTGGCAGCAGGTCAATCGGGTAACTCTAGTTTGGGTGGCACTCTGGTTCAACAGAAAGAATAGCTGAAAACATGGCTCAAGAGTGTGCTAAGTTTGGGGATTAATCCTCTATAAAGCCATGTGCAGAATCAACAATAATTATTTCAAAATCTTTCAGGTAACACTTCTTCTAGACGTCAAGTGCTTCTGCAAGGTTTTACCCTGCTGCCTTATCTACAGAAATTTAATAGAAGGCTGTCTTCCATTTATACCTTTCCTATATTTCCCCATTCTCCTACCTTTTCCCTTCCAACATATAATAAGTTATGAAGGAAAAGATGGAATAGCTACACAGTGCCTTCTGATTGGCAAATACCAGGGGCCTTCCACTTGGAATGTTACAATCCCTTCCCACAACATTTATGAAACTTGATATGTGGGCTGTATCCACATTGCACAAATATAGCACTTTGATACCACTTTATCTCTCATAGCGCTAGCCTATAGAATCCTGGGATGTCTAGTTTGGTGGGGGACTTAGAATTCCTTGCTAGAGAACTTCCATCCTGTAATTCAATGAAGTGGATTAGAGCTCTCTAGCAGAGAATCTTACCAAACTCCAATTACGGGGGAAACATCAGTTTGTAAATGTGCATTCTTGAGCAAACAAAATCAGAAATGCAAAGTCAAGGTGGTCAATGAAAGTCAATGCAAAGTCAACACAAAGTCAATTCAAGAGGTACCCATAGTAGTTAAAGGATTGAGTCCAAAAGATTAGTATGGTCTTTGGTTTTCTCACATTAGATTGAGTTTGACTCTGTGACATATTGATTTATATAACATAACAGACAGACAAATACTTTAAATGATAGTACAGATGAAAGGATTAATGCTCTGTTAGGATTTAGGACTGAGTCCTACCAAACCCCAGAAATATTCATCTATTTCTCTGAATATAATTGCTTCAAGCCAACATCTGCATCATGTTTGCCTAATGCTTTGACACTATTTATTTATTATTTAGCAACAGCAATAGCAAGTACATTTCTATACCGCTTATCAGTGCACTTAAGCACTCCCTAAGCGGTTTACAATGTGTAAGTGAATTGCCCCAACAATTTGGGTACTCATTTTAGCAACCTTGGAAGGATGCAAGGCTGAGTCAACCTTGAGTCCCTGGCTGGTATTGAGCTCGCAACCTTGCAACTGTGAGTGATTGGCTGCAGTACAGGCATTTAACCAGGATCCCACCTTTCCATATGGATAACAAGATTTTTTGAATAGTTTAATTGCATTTTAAACTTTTGTAGGAGGCAGTTTATAAAACATAATGTTTTGTTTAACTGTTGTAAGCAGCTTTGCATCTTAGATTGGGAAAAAGTCAGGATCTAAGCAGCAGTAACAACAGCAGCAACAGCAGCAATCATAATTTCAAACTCAGTTAACACTCAGTTAAATCTGGTTAAAAAGTGGACCAATATTTAAATAATTTCTCAAACATAATTCCTTAATTTCATGCATGTTGGAAACACAAACACATTAAAAATGGAGTGACATTCCTCATGTGAGGGGGTGCCAGAGAACATAGATAGCTGACTGAAATGACATAACTGAGCTACAGAGCTGTGTGTGAACAATAACCAGAACCCAAGGTCCAAAATCTATTATATGAAAAGTTCTCTGTGTTTCACTAATCTTATACTTCTGGAATTCCAAAACTTGTTGTTTTAAAACATGGCATTTACTGCTGTTGGAGACAGGCCAAGAAGCTGAATCTGTGATTTAAATCTGAAGATAATGCCACTGACCAGAAATAATCCTCAATACATCCAATCAGTTGCATTTGGGGCTTAAAAAAAAGTTACTCTCCCTGTACCTCTAGGGTTAACTTTGGTCCAAGATCATCAGTCATGCTCCTTAAATTGCATCACCAATTAATTTAGTTTAAATAGACAATAAGAATGTGTAGTGCAAATTTCTAGTTATTTTGCAACAGTTTTCCTGCAAAGCAAGTATGAAGTCCAAGGCATCCTAACAAGGTGCCAAAAACAAAAACCAAAACCACACATATACCAAAAATAAATAAATAAATAAATAAAAAATAAAATAAAAAAAATCCTTCCTTCCTTTCCATAGTCCATTGGTCAAGGCAATAAGACCTTTTACAGCAGCATTCTCCACCTCTACAAAGAGAAATCTTCTCTTTCCTGAACTGTGAAGGGCATCTCAAATGTGACTGCTCCAGCTACATCCGACCAGTGTTGAAGAGCTCATTAGTTAGGAAGAAATCCACAGTTGTAAATAAAAGATCCCTGGTCAAGATAAAAGGAAGGTGAAAAACAAAGAAAGTATCAGTTGATATGTTCAGCTTTCACGGTGTGTCGTCTTCTTGGCCTTTTCATCAACCTGTTTGCTTGCGCAATGCAAGGTGAGGTGCAGGTTTCAGTTTCGAGTTGAAAACAGTAATACATGTTTGATGTTTCCGCCTCAGGGTTTTTTGGACTACATTAATGATTCTCTCCCAGCTGTATAAGCTGCCAGGCTTTACTGTGGCCTGTCGCAACAGTATGATTTGCCCTGTTTCTGGAGCCTGAATTTATGCTTGATTTTCTGCATAAAATACTTCATGTCTATCCATACAATGGTTTTTTTTTCTTGTTAACTTGCTTTTTTAGTATTATAGGCAGTATGAATAAACAAGTTTATTTTTTTGCAGAAAAAGCTTTTGGCACTTCCATATACATCACTCTGAGATTCTACATTAATTAGGAGAGTCCATCAATCTGAACTAACAATATTGTGCATTGTTCACGGGACATTTGGCATGGTGTGACCCACACACTGTAGAAGTTCATGTTTGATTATAAAGATTCTGAAGATGTATGAAATCATAAAAGTGGAAAGATGAAAAAGCAATTAAATTTAAATTGGCTAGAGGAGGGGGCACCTGAACCTCACCCCCCCCCCAACATGATACAGCCCATATCTTTGAAATCACAGTGTAAATCTCTTCAGGTGGTTTGAAAAGGTGAGGCAAGACATAAATTGCTGGGGAATGTGAGAGATTGTAGTGTATCCCATGAGCAGAATAAATAATATTTGCAAGCAAAAGGTGAGCAACAAGTTCCAAACCACCACCCCACTCACAAAATATGTAGCAAAGAAATAAAGTAGGATTACTTTAGGTCCACTTACAGTTACCAAAGGTTTCATAACATCTCAGGGTAAGATGCTCTGTAACATGTGCTCTTTAAACATTGAGGAGAGACAGAGCAGGGATCTCATAGAAATGTCTACTTTCCTACTCCCTGTTTGTGGGCGTAAGGAAAAGCAGCAATGGCCTGTCATTTGTGTCATGCCTTTGTGATACCCCACCATCAACCCTTTCCCTAGTTTCATATGAGCCTGTTTTCCTCAACCGGTAGTACACAGGCTCCACGGCAACTCCCAAACATTTGCTCTGTTCAAATGGAAATAACAGTATTAGGTGGTTTTGTAATGCTTACTTTCTTAGTCACCCTGGCATCCTTGCCATTAGAAAATTTGTCCAGCACAACCAAATTTGAAATCTGAAGAGCTTTCTCATAGTGGAAGTATTTGACAATGACAATCTGGCAATGGACTGGCTGACTAACAGATGATGAAAGGTGTGCAGGATGACTTTGATTACTGTATGGACCTTATCCCACGGGGCCAAAAGCAGCAAGAATCCACTAAGAATCAGGCGCTATAGCGCTATAGTGTTCCGTGTGATTACACGACGTCGCTCAGAATCCGCTAAGAATCAGGCGCTATAGCGCTATAGTTTTCCGTGTGATTACACGACGTCGCTCAGAATCCAGCAAGAAACCGCTCGGAATGCAGCATCATTCGCATTCTTTTGAATGTCGGTTTCAGCAGGCATTGCAATAGCGCGAGCTGATCCATAGCGCTATTATAGCGCTAGCGCCATATTTATACTAGCGCTATAGTACTGCAATGATGCTCATATCGCTTTCTTGCCACTTTTGAGAGCAGCGTGGGATAAGGTCCTATATACTTGACTAAAAGTCAACCTCATGGATGAAGCAAAAGAAAACAATACCAAAAGACTCGTCACATCAAAGATATAGAGAAGAAACAGTAAGGGCTGATGCAGATGGCCTCTAAGGGTCTGTACTGCCCCTAAGGGGTGCCGGATTGGGGCTGTGGCAACTACATGCCACGGCCCCGATCCAGCTTTTTGCCGCTCCAAAAAGAGCTGGCAAATACCGTTCCTTTTGAGGGTGGCAAAAAGCAGCCCTTAGTGCTGCTGCTGCAGCTTTTTGCACCCCTTTGGCGCAGAGTGTCTACATGCTGCGCCAACAGGGTGTCCTGATGCAGTCACCCATTTTTGTCAGATATGCAACCTTTTTGGAGAACTGAACCCATAAACAGCTACATCTTCTTTGTATGAGAACAGAAACTGGTTGTGCAGAATGCTGACTGGCTGGCCTCTGTGACCATCACAAAGCCACCTCTTTGCTTCTACTCCCACCTGCTGTGTGAACAGTTAGTGGCCTACCCCTTACAGTAAGCAGTATGCAAAGGGATCTTGTACTCCCTTTGATACCAACTGAAAGAAAAAATGCTGATAACATAAGCTTCCATAAACTTCAGTCTACTTCTTCAGATGCATAGGGGTGGGGGTGGAGTGGAGGGTCCGGAGACCAACATATATAAGCAGGCTGTGTGTGAGAACGGCAATAGAAATGCAAAACTTTGTGGGCATGGAGATGAGATGACAAACTCAGTTTTAACAATAGTTGTTGGGATCACAAAGGCTGGAGGAAGGATGTTGTCTAAAACCAAGGTGAGTAGATAACCAAATGAATGAGTATTGGAATGTAGTGTGGAAACCAGAAAGGAGATGTGATGAACTGGCCAAGAAAACCCTCATAAGACAAAGGTGTTGGTTAGCTAGTGTTATAATGTGTGTAGTATGCCAGGAAACCATTGTCTCTGTTCAACCCATTGTTGATGGACTGGAGCTTGTGGACACATTCCAATTCTGCTATTTCTCTTTCCACTCTTCCTTTGTAGTTTTCTATGTTCAGGTAATGATGTCCTGAGGTCTGAGATGGATTGGCCAGGAAGACTGAAGTGTTCTGCAACCATCTTTTTTTGTATTCTCACAAAAGTAAGTCCCTTCCCCCCTGCCCCATATTCTTAATAAATGAATAAAACACTGTAAAACAAAGTGCCAAACATATAAACATATCAGGCACCATTTATCTATGCTGAAAGCTTGCCTGAAGCGTGAGGTACGACCCAAACAAAGGTTAAAAACAGAACGAGGCAAATGGATCACTATAAGTGTTTACTTAAGGGAAGCAGGGCTTGTCTGAAGCATAATAGTTCACTATTTCCTGTAAGGAGATGTCTTTGTATTTGCTGTGCCTTTATTGCAGAAATATAAGTCTTCTCAAAATTACTTTGAATAAATCTAGTTCTTACTGACAAAACCACATGTGAACACACATGAAGTTTCCCCTGATGTTTCCTTTTCATAAACAACAGCTATGGAGCCTGTAATTTGCAGAAGATCATCCACATGGGGGAATTTCTTAACCCTTTCTCCTTCCTGTGCTTTTTATGTTAAGATTCACTCCCTGCACTGTTTTTCTTCTCCCTATAGAGCAAAGGATATGTGTACCCATGACCTTTTCTCCTATGATGGCTAGAAAAGCACTCCATCCCTCATATTTAGCAGAAAAACCTCCAGGAGGGAAACAATTAAGAACGATCTCCCCGCTGCATAGAATTTTCTACTGAAAATTGGGGCTTTGGAAGCTGTGTTTGTCATGAAAAGAAAAGAAAACATCAAAGGAAAACTGCACGCAGCTAAGCATCACTTATGGTGTGGTCCTAAAATAAAAGTGTATGACTTCATCCTCCAGCACATGCTCAGTGCCTAATGATGAAGTCACCTGCTACAGATGAAGAATGTTACGATTTACAATCTGACTGCCCTGCCATTGATCATGATCACTGGATGTGCAGTAGCTATTTAAAACCGTGAGATGTGTGGCCTCGCCTGCTGGATTCTTGCCTGTGGCAAGTTGAATTTCTTCAGTCTTTACCTCTTGCACAGGACTGGGCTATTGGCATGCCATGGCAGGTTATCCTAAATGTTGGTTAGTGTTTAGAAGAAAAATCTGCCTTCACAACTTAACCCACACTTTCTTTATGTTCAGACTGTGTTATGCCATACATGGTTAGAAATGAATAGGAGAATGGGATGAAGGGCTTTTCTGGATGGGGCAAATGTTTGAGGAGGTGGCAGTATTTGTTGTTTTCAGGGGTTTTTGGTTTTTATTAAAAAATACATCTGAACAATTTCCTGTTGTCCCAGACTATTTTTGGCAAATCCCAGCACTAGCAATTTTTATTTTCATTTTCACAGTTGAGTGGGAGTATTTTTAATTCTGAGACCTATTGAAACAAAAATAATATCCTTCTCTCCTCTTTTAAAAAGAAAAAATTAAGTGTTATAATGCATCAGTTTAATGGTACTTCTGTACGATGGCACCATAGCTTTTGTTTAAATGAAGAAAATGTTTTATTCATATCATCATATCACCTAAACAAACTATGCTCCCCTCCTTCAAATAAATTGTGCAGATCCAAAGAGCCTACCAAAAGGGTGGAATGAGTGAACATGGAGGCAACAATAACTGTCAAAACAAGAAGACATATTACAACAACTTGCACTTCTTCAGACCTAATTAAGGATGTATCTACACTGCAGAAACAATGCAGTCTGACACCACTTTATGTGTTGTAGCTCCATCCAACAGAATTCTGGGGTCTGCAGTTTAATAATAATAATAATAATAATAATAATATAAAACTTTATTTATACCTCGCCTTTAGCTGAGGCTGTCAAGGCAGCTTACAAGTTAAAAAATACACCAATTATAAGGCCTTTAACCTTTGCCCAAAGTGTATTTTGTGCTGGTGTCTCACAAAACTACAGATCCCATGATTCTGTAGGATGAAGCCATGCATTGTTTCTACAGTGTAGATGCCCCCTGGAAGAATCCAAAGTACCTTACTTCCTATTTTATTTAGATTTATGTATTTTCAGAACTTGTATTTCTGATATACAGAGTAGGCAGAGAATATTACAAACAGAAGAAGATAAAGATAAGAGGCTTCATTGTAGAAGTGGCCTCCCTCTTTCACCAAATGAGTGTTAATCATATGTCAGACAATTCCAGACAATGCTCCCTTCTTCCTTCTACTACCTATGGCTTTGCTGCCAAGACAAATGCTGCATCACCATGTGCTGTTATGCAGCACTCATGTTCACTGCAACCCTGAACAAAGAATGGAAATGAACCCAGCTGAGACTTGATAGAGAAAATTAAGGCATGAGCATGCACTGGACACTAGCCTTTCTCAGATCTGATTCAAAGTGTTTTTGGAAACTTAGGAAGGCTTTCCAAGTGGTTAAGGCATGCATAATCTCTCTCTCTCTCTCTCTCGTCTGTCTTTGGAGAATTAAAAAGGTAAACGTTTCAGGCATTAGCCATTCCACTACTTTGGGAGTAACAGCATGTTTATATTTCCATCTGGTTCCCAAAGCCTACTGAGCACTTCCTGAGATCAGAGACAAGGCAGTGGGGTGAGGTGTGTGTGTGTGTGTGTGTGTGTGTGTGTGTGTGATCCTATGATCTCAGGCCAAAGTTTTGGCCACTGCCCCAGGAAGTCAACAGAGGGCAGTTGGACAGGCTGATAAAGAGAGTGTCAGCTGCAGAGGGGAAAAAGCATCAAAGCGTCTGGATCTCATTACACCCCCATCTGTGGTCCCACAGTTTTGCTATATATATTTTTTGAAAGCAGTCTTTAATCAGGCTACCTTCATGAATGCAGAGTCCATGGGAAGAAACAGGTCCTCTATCCAGTGCTACATTGCCCTTCCAGTGAAACAGCACTGCTACGCTTTTGCAAAATTTTCAGAATCAGAATCATAAAACCAGAAAGCTAGGAGTAGAGCTACCTGTTACCTAGCCATTTCTAAACTGGCTTCCACTTAGCCATATGTTTCAAAAGTATCTGAGTGACAGGAAGGGTGTAGTCATATTTAGAGGTAAATATATTTTAACTCAAGAGAGCCAGCATAGTGTAGCGATATGAGCATTGGACAATGACTCTGGAAGCCAGGGTTCAAATCCCGGCTTGGCCCTATAAGCCCACTGGGTGATTTTGGGCAAGTCACACTCTCTCAGCTTCAGAGGATGGCAGTGGCAAACCCAATCTGAAGAAAATTTGCCAAGTAAACCCCATGATAGGTTTGCTTTAGGGTCACCATAGGATGGAAATTATTTGAAGGCACACTACTACTACTACTACTACTACTACTACTACAGTACAGATGGGGGACTTGAAGGCACATAACAACAACCACAACAACAATGCAAATGGAGGACAGCACTACAAGAAATATACATGACAAGAAATTCAAGGCACTGAGGAAATCTGGGAGGGGTCTTCACCATGAAGAAATTTGCTTGTGGAAGACAGTCAAGTGAAAAAGCTGCAGATTTAGGACATCCATAAAAAGCCTATTAAATTATAGAGGTGGAAGTCTATCAATGGTCACAACATCCCATGGTTTCCTGTAACAAAGGGTAAGGTCTGTCTGAACCAGCGATGATATTTATTTGGTATCTATCTTTTTACCTACTTATCTAACGATTAAATGTAAACTTTTTTTTAAATCCTTCATTTATTTACACCTAGGTAGCTCCCCAAGAAGGAAAAGCTATGGAATGCCCTCCTCTTGGAGGCCTAATGGTGCCAACATTCACTTCATTTGGCACATAGTTAAAACTTGGCTCGTCATCAAGACCTTTGAGATGCATTAATTCATCCCAAATATTGCTGTGCATAGTTTTAAGACTATTACAATCTATTTTAACTTATTATGTTGGTGAATATGTTTTTAGTTGCTGTTTTAATGCTCTTTGTAAGCTGTCCCAAGATCTTTTAATATAGGGTGTGGTAACAACAACAACAACAAACATCATCATCATCATCATCATCATCAACATCATCATCATCATTATCAGAAACAGCAAGACAATAAACAATGACTTAAAATGACATAGAATTCAACAGTATCAAAATCTTGCATCTGGTGAAGTTGACCAGAATCCACAAAAGCTACTACTAGAAAAGGTGTTTTTTTTCTGAGTCAGTCTCAAAGGTGCTAAAGCAGTGGTTCCCAACCTTTTAAAGAAGCACTGTGCTAAAGGTTTCATTTTTAATGTTTAACATTATCAAACAGATTAAAATACACATCAGTATAAAACTCCAGACTGGGCCCGTAAAAATAACAATAAAATCACCCATTTAAAGCCTGATAGAATAAAACAGTGCTAAAGCCTAGAAAAAAATAGCATTTAATTCAGGTCCTTGGAAGATTTTCCCAAGCATAGGGTTCCACAAATCTGGTGTCACCACCTGGATGACTCTGTCCATTAATATCTTTTTTCATAAAAATTTCAAAAAAAGAAGCATCTCAATTTCCATATGGGATTTACTATTTATTTCATATGTGATTTACCATTTATTCCTGTTGTTCAGATTTAATGGCATAGCTCTTTCCAGAGAAGAAATGTAGGAAAGTATTCTCTCCTGCCCTACAAGCATTAGGAAAAGAAGCTTGCTTAACCACAGAACCACCTTGCTTTGTACCATTTTCACATTTCTTCAGTCTAACGCTCTGCAATTTCAGTGCCATGTTCCTGACTATCTCAGATAAGGGATGGTGCCCTTTAGGAGTAGGAGGAGTAGCTAATACCCCAGAGGACAGGATCAAAATTC
>CM034706.1:200147405-200158687 GCA_020142125.1 Phrynosoma platyrhinos | reverse complement strand
ACGCTGAAATGACGCTGCTTTAGGGCCAGTGTGATAACGTCCAAACAGATTAATAGTTGGACATGGCATAAGGCAGCTTCCTATGTTCTAGATGAGTATCTGTATTTTGAGGAACAACAAAGTCTCTATGACACCTTGGAGATTAAGACCTGATGAAGGGGGTAGACTTATAAAAGCTCTTGCTACAATAAATTTGTTCATCTTTAAGGTACTACAGTACATTTTATAGAAACATCATCAGTACTCTCTATCCAGTATTCTGATTGTTATATTTGAGAGCCAACATAGGAGTTTATCACATGGGGAGCCCCATGCAGAAATGGGGCTTTAAAGCAAAAAACAGAAACAAAACAAAAAAAACCCCCACAAAAGCAGAAGCTTTCAACGAACGGGATTTCTCCCATTCTGCCCTGTGTGAAAAGTGAAAGTGCTGTTAAAAGGAGGCTAATCCGATGGAAATTAGACAAAAACTGCTTCTTTTTTCTTTTGGGATCTTCCGAAAATAAAAAGAAACAGTTTTTATCTAATTTCCGTTCGGATTAACCTCCTTTTAACAGCTACGTCGTCTGAAAAAACACCCGCTTTTGCGGGTTTTGTTTAATTTAGAGCCCTGCTTCTGCACAGGATTTCCCCCGTGTGATAAACTCCATGGTATAGTTTTTTAAAAGTTGGACTATGATTCTGGAGACCAGGGTTTGAATCCTCACTCAGTCATGGAAACCACTAGGTGACCTGGGGAAAGTCACACACACTACGCCTCAGAAGAAGGCAAAGGCAAAGCTACTTTGAACAAATGTTGCCAAGAAAACCCCACAGCAGGGTCACCATAAATTGAAAACAACTTGAAGGCATGCACCAAAAATTGTTATATGAGAAATTAAGGTGGAAAAATGAGAGTGACGGACCGCCCATGATTTTAATCTGTGGGAATTATCTGCCGCATGGCTCCATCCTTGACAAAGACTGATTGCTCCTTACAATCTTGATGTATACTGACTTTTTAAGCAATATATGAGCCTTTTATTGGTTTTGCTACAATAGATTAACATGACTATGCATTTGGAAACTGTATTTCATTTTTAAATTTTATTTTATTAATGTTAAAAATACTTATTCTTTACATATATATAATAAAAGAAATACATCCAACATTAACTTCCTCTGTTTCTCCAACAACATGCCCTTAATTACTCTGTAATTTCATTTACTTATTTTATAACGAATAAACTCAAGAATGCTAAACAAGGAAGCTACCAAAGAAAAAACAAAATTTTAACAAAGCCTTAGAGTATATTCTCATTTTATGTAATTTTAACTGTACTTATTATTTTGTTCATTTTCTAACTTGATCTCCTTCATGTACCTACAATCTATTTCCACTTTAGTTTACAACAATCTGTAATTGGGAGCAATTCTTTATCAATGTCCTCTTTATCTGTATTTCCAATATATCACCTAAACCCAGCTGCCCACACGTATATCTAAATAGGAGATGCTTTGTTAATAAGTAAACAACAGTTACCCTCCAGTAGTTGATACACACAAAGTGAAAAATCAGGCTTTGAGAAGGTACACTTGAAGGTTATAGTGAGGCTACATGTGCCTTCATTAGCCAGTAATTTCCATGAGATCCATAGCCTCCAAATGTCTCAATTTTGGCAGGGTCAGTGACAATGAATCTGCTGTCACCCCACCTTTTCAGCTGCTTTAAAAATATCTCAGTTCCTCTTTTCTCCTCCTTCCCCCCCCCCTTATCCTCAGCTTACTTCAATGGCTGCAAACTGAGTTCAAAGTGCAAAACTAGTTTGCACTCAGTTAATTCAGGGAGAGGAGTCGAAGAGGCAGAATATTACTCTTCCCTGTAGGCTCAGGCAAAGGCAAATTACTGCAGCCTCTCGTAGCTTGTGTGATCTTCCTCATTTTGCTGTCTGGACTACACTCTGATGTTGCTTGGCCATTTGCATTCTGTTTTTCATCTGTGTATGGAGATGCACCACATGATAAATATGGATTAGATGGAGCTTTCATTAGTATCAAAGAAAGCTTCATTGTTTTTTTTTTCCCAGGAAGAGGGCAGTGGAGACCACTTATGGTGGGAAAAAACTATGTGGGTTTCCTGCTGTGAGGAAGGTTGTATAACCCATACTGACCGAAAGCTGCCTCTGGAGTGCAGAAACCCACATCAGTCACAGTTTCCCTCCCATCCCACAGCCTCCTTTCTTCCCTGGTGTGAGAGTGTATGTGCAAATTCAAATTAATGTGAAACAGCAGCTGTTGTATGTTTTGAAGCTAACGGGAAGCTGGTGCCCATTACATCATAGGGTCTCTTCTGGGAAGTGGGATGTGTGCATATGTGCGTATGAATTGTGTGGACAAAATTCAACTAGCTGGCATCTCACAAGAATCTTGTGAGAGGTGCGGGTGGGTCCAGGCTGGTCATTTTTAGCACAGCTGTCTTTTCCTAAGGAGTAGTGCTCTTTAATTTCAATTTCAGCTGGATAAGAGGGCACTTTACCTTCACAGACAATCTCTTCTTTTACTCTGAAGGTGGTTGTTCCACCATTTCATGTTGTTCTTGTTGTGTGCCTTCAAATAATTTCCAACTTGTAGTGACCCTAAGGCAAACTTATCAGAGGGTTTTCTTGGCAAGATTTGTTCAGAGGAGATTTCTCTTGAGGCTGAGAGCATATGACTTACCCAAAGTCACACAGTGGGTTTCATGGCCAAGCTGAGAATCAAACCCTGGCCTCCAGATCACAGTCCAATACTCAAACTATTTTATGCATATTTTTGGCTGAAATGGTGATGGCAATAGAACATTAAGGCCATGGAGGTCTTAGAGAAAGTAGAACTGGATCAAGGGTATAGGTTACATAGGCATCATCCTTTCCTGTCCCCTCCTTTTTTTTTTTAACAGATAACATCATTCCAGAATGAGAGTAAGTACAAGGAAACTCCATCCTTCCAAGACAGAGTTTTTATACAATTTATAATCCTTCCCACTATAGACTCTACTATGTCTTCCTTTTTCCTTTTTCAAATTAGTTTCCCATCCTCCCCTTTTACTTTGTAACCTTCAATTTTAATTTCCTTTGTTACAAAGAAATGGAGATAGCACAGAGCAGTGATGGGGTGGTGGTAGAGGGAGTTCATGGTAGCAATATTAGCATGACTGTGTTCAGCAGTTGCTAGTTTGCACATTTCTTTAAGAGTTAAGTGTAGCTTGTATTCATGCCATTTCTAGTTTGATGGGCTTAGCCAAACTCTCTCTTCTGGCCTACTCAGTCTGCAGTTAGTCTGAGTTTGTTCTCCATTTTATAGTTTGAGGTTCTCTCTCTTACCTCCATTTTGAAGACCACATATTACAGAGCTTCTCCCCACAAGATGTTACAAAACCTTTAGTATTTGCAAATATAAAATATGTTTTCATATATTTTTGCAGTTTTTTTTTTTACTTTAAAGCCCGTTTCTGCACGGGGCTCCCCGTGTGATAAACTCCATACACTCACAGTCTAGCAGAGAAATAAAACAATAAAAGAAAAGAAATAAAAATAAAACTGTGGAGACAGTGTCTCAAGAAAAATGTCCAGTGTGGGTTGATACATAAGTGACCAGACATGAAAGGGTCACTTGCAGCCATAATGACACAGCACTTTCCACCAGGTGCTGTGTTATAGGAAGTGACATTGGAGGTTAAAAGGAGGTTAATCCGAATGGAAATTAGACAAACACTTCTTCTTTTTACTTTCGGGATCTTCCAAAAATAAAAAGAAGCAGTGTTTGTCTAATTTCCGTTTGGATTAACCTCCTTTCAATGACGACGTCATTTGAAAAAACACCCACTTTTGCGGGTTTTGTTTAATTTAAAGCCCCGTTTCCACATGGGATTTCCCCCGTGTGATAAACTCCTACGAGTGTATGTGTGTGTGGTAGCATGGTCCTCACTTTCTGCTTGTGAATACCAACTATTCTGCTTCTGGGACACAAGTTATCCTATGCACAGTTACTTCGGAGTATGCAACACTGAATATATGGAGGACACTTCTTAGTACATATTGTGTTTGTCTTCATATTTAAAGACACTAGTACAGTGGGCCCTTGGTATCTGATGGGATTTGGTTCCAGGACCCCCCCATAGATATAAAAATCTATGGATGCTCATCCTATGACATACAATGGGGTAGTAAAACAGTGTCCCTTATATAAAATGGCAAAATCAAGCTTTGCTCTTTGGAATTTTGTTTGGAATATTTTCAAACCATGGATGGTTGAATCTGTGGGTGCTGAATTTGTGGATATGGAAAGCCAATTGTAGCATGTTTCAGTGAAAACGGAGTGGAAAAGTAATTTGCTTTCCCTCCTGCAATTAGGCAAAATGAATAATGACCTGCTTGCAAACATTGAGCCCCTGCTAAAAACAGTTCTGCGAGCCCTGAGTATGTGTTAATCCAGAACAGCTCTTTTTGCTTCCAGACTTTGTCGTGTCTAACAGTTGCTCCTGTGACAGCCTTGAAAGTAATGGCAGGGTCTCAAGACCCATTGCATCCCAAGATCCCATATAACATGCTCCAGCTTTCTCCACTCTCACATATTCACAAATGTTTCCTTCTTCCTTCTCTCACCTTCCTCCTTGTGTTATCCCAGTCAGGCATTGTATCATATCAGGAGAAAATGCATTTTGACATATCATGCAGCTGGCTCCTGCTCCCCGATTGAGATGCTAAATGTTGGGGATAAAGAGCTTGTGGAAAGATAATAAAGCAAAGGGGAGTAAATTAAAGTAGCTAAAAATAGCGCCAGGAGAAGGGATGATGTCACCCACATTTACATAAGCTGGTATTTCTATCCATTCTTCCACACAGACTCATCTTTCCCTTTGCCCTGTGTTGGAAATAGTTCAAACTGGAGCCAGGCTGTCCCTTACATGCAATCAGCTTTAAGCTGAAATGTAGTACACAACCCCCATTCTGGTCATATGTCAAATTCATGTGTGTGTGTTATAAACATGAACTGAGCATCTCTTGTGTAGATTTCAACAAGTGGGGAAGTGGTCTTGTGACTGTCTCAGCAGCTGTCCTTCATCCGCAAATCAACCTGTTGAAAAAAGCTGCTGGTTGGGGATTGTGTGGTGTCACCGTAAATATGAGTTTAGTTGTGAATGATAAAGTTCATTCACACAGGATTTGCACAAGTCATTTAAGACTGTCAGCAGACAGCATGAATGGGCTGTGAACAATGTGAAAACAGGAACTAGTAGAAAACTCTGCAGACAAAAACAGGAAATTGTGTTGAGACGAAGAGGCTGGACATCAAGTTATGGGATAAGTGGCAAGGCCACAGCTTTAATACAAGAACAACAAATGAACAAAAGCATCCAAGTGAACTGACATCCAAAAAGAGTTGAAAGGGACACTGGATATTGCAGGTTCTTGATCAATTACTGGCCCAGTAGAGCAATAAGCAATAGGTGTCTGGTAGCATCTGGCAATGCTTGTCATAGGAGTTTATCACACGGGATGAATCCTGTGCAGAAACTAGATTTAAAGTGAAAACAACCCGCTTTTGTGGGTTGTTTTTCACATGACTTTTGGGGTTAACTCGAACAAAAAGTAGACAAAACCCGCAATTGCAGGTTGTTTTTCAGATGACATTTGTGTGAAAGAGAAATCACGCGCGAAAATAACCCGAATGGAAAACTAACAAAACCTCCTCCTTTTTATTTTCGGGAACTTCCAAACTTCTGAAAGTAAAAAGGAGCAAGTTTTGGCAACTTTCCATTCAGATTAATGTTGTGTTATTTCTTCTTTACACAAATACATCTGAAAAAATTGCAGTTTTTTCCCCAGATTTTTAAATCCCATTTCTTCAGTAATTTGCCTCAATGTGATAAGGTCCATAGTTAGCCAATCTGTGGGGTAGACCCTATACCCTATAAGAGATGAGCCAATTTACAGATGCCCAAACCTGAGGTTAGCTCCCCTCCCTCAGCCACCAGGGATCCCTTTCTCATTTTAGGTCAAATCCAGTGTTCCCCTACCCACTTTTTTCATGCCTTCCAGTTGTGACAAAGCAGCAATTATATACAAAGGAATCCTGTCACCCTGCAGGAAATGCACAGGAGGAGGATGCAGCAGATGGAATCCTACATCCCCATGGAAGGTGAAAAACCATGCCAAAGTAACATAGGGAAAAAACTTCTTCCTGGCCCCTTATTGGAATTGGTTGAAAGGCTCGCTGACTTCGAGGGAGGGAGGGAGTGTTAAAGATTCAGCTGGAAATGGCCATTTGGGATGTTGGCAGACCTAATAAAGGGCCGCCAAAGTCCCAGGATGTCTCATGTGACTTGGAGTCTCATGAGACTCTGAGTGCCATCTCAAACTGAGATCTGGCTCTGAAGTCTTGCAATGGCAGTCTCCAGCCCAAACTAAGCAGCTGCTCAGCTAAGCCTAAGCTTAGCATCATCTCCAGCTTACTGCAGCATGCTTTCTCTCCATGAAGACATCAGTAATAAGCCAAGTAGGAAACTGTCCGTAGCACTTTCCTCAGAAGATAAGAAAGCTACGCTATGACAGGCTATGTTATACCAAGCTATGTTATACTAAGTCAGACTGGAGTTTGGAAAAGGTATTTTTGGCTGTGGGATTTCCTAAACGTTGCAGTAACTTTTCCAAGCTCCAGGTCAGACTGTTTCTTCACTTAGCCCAGTGTTGTCTATTTTAGCTGACATCAGCTCTACAGGGGATCAAAGAGAACATTTTTCCTGTCATACTTGTCTCCTCGTGTTTTTAACTGGATCCTAGGAGTTGAGCATGGGGCCCTCTACCATGAAAGACAGATGTTCTGTCACTTAGCTATCAGCTGATATTCTTCCCCTCTTTTACAATACTCCTAAAGTCCTGTAACTGCTCATTATAACTACTATTTCACTATTAGAGCTCTAAAACTGGAAAATAATGATCTGCTCAAAGCAGTAATAACTAAAGGTTGAAATGCAAGGCTGTTGACTTATCTATTTGCATGTGGTCAAATACAGGAGACATGTCAGCATTGAATAACATAGAACAATGCTCCTTTTCCTGTCTTCTAAAAGAAGATGCACAAATCTGTGTTAAGATGAAGGCTTGTGTCAAAGCAAGATCATGTTCTCATTTTCCCTTGTATCAGGTCTTGAGTCAAGTTTATATGGTATTTGCACAGAGGCCTCAGTGTTATTGCAAAGTATTTTTAACTACTTTACATAGATATAATTACAAGGCAAAGCTTAATGTGGGATGAGGATGCATGTGGGAAATAGGACAGGATACAGTAAAGTGGCCAAGAACTCCACTTCTCCTACTAATATTAACACCACAGACTTTATATAGCACTTCCTATGACCATCCATGGTTTTGAAAGAACTTTACAAATATGGGGTGAAACTTCATACCACAAAAATGTGAAAGCAATGAGAAGAATAATTTAGATGTACAGAAGGTTAAAGGGATAAGGCAAGGTCACACAGTGAGTCAGAAGCAAACTTGGGAACAATTTACTCCCAACATGAATCTAGATGGTTCATGCCCAATCTGCCTTCAATATTAGAACTGGTACCATAAACATGGGACAGAGGAATATTTTATTATATTGGTATGTATGCATCCATGCATTTTGTAGTGAGATCTAATAAGAGATCTGGGACAAAATTAGGACTGGATCAAGTTTTCATATTGACAGGGTCTATGTGTAACAATTCAGATATGCTTGGCCTTGTGAAACATTTTCCCCATGACAGAGGAGGTTGTAACAAGCTTGGCATTGCAGTGCTGAATGCCATCTCCTTATGTTTGTTTAAGTCTTGTTTTACTATACTGCCAGGGAATTGGAAATCCTTTAGCCCATTGCAGGACTACACTCTGTGGAAGTGAAGCTCCAAAGAGCAAATTGCCCTGTATAAGGAAGGTAAGGTTGATTCTCCTCCCGAGCTTGCCTTCACTGCACTCTTTCTCTCTTAAACACCAACCAATTTGCCCAGCCTGTCTGGAAATAATTTAGCTGAAGAACCATCTGGCACGTCCACTATGAAGTGAAGGTCAGGCAGTAGGAGAGAGGTCCTGTCAGAGCTGCTTTTCCTTGTGGATTGCTTCAGTCAGGTAGGTTTCACTCCTATGAGTCAAACATGGGAAACACTTGAGGTCCCTGAGATTTCCCCCTGCTTTCATGAAGTGGAAGGAAGCTGGCTAGACTGGAAATTTCTGTAGCTGACTCCGCTCCCCTGCTCAATTTTGGTGGAGTCACTATTTGCCACATCTTGACTCTTTGCTTCAGGACAACAACATGGTGACTATAAGAGAGAGTGATGTGGAGTCATCTGCTTTGTTTCTGTAAGATCAATACTAGGGCTCAGTGCTCATGTTGGCACAAGCCTACAGACAGCTCCATTGCACTTGTCTAATCACAGGCCCAAAGAGATGTTTCTCCTGGGCATTTTGCCAGGAGAGCATAACTAGCAGCCAGTCTAAATAAGCAGCCATACATTCTTGTCACTTACCATATGTGTCCCTCTGTAATGGCTATCCCAGTCTCTATTAGAGTTACCACCATTCCAGTCAGACATTTTTACTAGTTTTCAGGTATGCTACATGTACCAACATGTAAGAGAAAAGATTGCCTTGGGTTAGCTCTGGGAAGTAGCTTGAGACTTAGAGAAAGATATGAAGGAAGGGAAGACCAGTGATTTGTCCCAGTTGGTACACGTCCAGGTTTCACTTTCCATAATTTTAGATTGCCTATCTACCATAGAATTATTCAAGTATTCCATAGTTCAATGCCAGAGCAAATGCTTTTTACTCAGAGCATGAAAAGTGTGTGCTACAAGCAGCATGTGTCTCACAATCTCCTCCAATGGAGCCCCCATGCCCTAACACATTTCCAACATTTTTGCCCCTGCCACCCAAAAGCCTGCAGGAGGCCTGCAGGAATGGCAGTTTTTGTATATAAAAGACTGAGATCACCCTACAATCATCTGCCTAACCCAAAAATCAAAACCAGTAGTAGACATCTAGCCTCTTCTGGTTTTGATATTGTTGTTGTTGTTGTTGTTGTTGTTGTTATTAGCTATTTTCTGACCAGTCCACAGTGCTGCTGAGTGTAGAAATTTGGCCTCAGGCCTAGAGAAAGTCCTAGGTTCAATCCCTGGCCTCTCAATGTAAGGAATCTCTAGTTGCATATAGACTATACTGAGCTGGACAGACCAATAGGCTGACTGCACAGACTCATTCAACGATGTATACAAAGCAACTGACCTCTCTATGTGGCTTCCTCAGAGTCCTCAGAGAAAAGTCCTTTCTCAGTAGCAATGACATTTAATTTCAATTTACATTCCCACTGAAATTTTGTACATCTAACCTTCAATAGGAAAGAAAAATTTGGCTCACTTGTTTCCTATTTCTTTTATTTGTTTTGGCATCATCTCCAGCCTATTCTAAACAGAACACACACACACACACACACACACACACACACACCTTGTTTCCTAATGTCTGTTCCGAATATATTTTCCTGCAGATGTATTCTTCTGAGGAGCTTCATTTGATATTGCTTTCCCTCCTGCAATTAGGCAACCACATTTCCAGTACCACAATATACCAAGTATGCTGGAAAAGAGGAGGGGGGGGGAGTTTTCATTTCTTAACAAATGGCTGAACTTAAGAGAAAATATGCATACTGACTTTGCTTAATTGATCAGGGAGAGCTCTGAGTAGAGCAATAAATGTATGTTAGAGGCTGGCAGGGGATGATTTATGAGGATTTACCAGAAGAAACACATGTGTGCATATTACATGGCAAAAAGATGACTAAGGCAGTGGAGAAGAGCGAAACCTCTTGGAAGACAATTAGCAAATAGCTCTTTCCTTTTCATGCTCTACTTGCCGTATCATAGATGAAGGACTGGACAAAAATTATTTTTTCCTCATATAATAGATGGGGAAAGGGAGGTCTAGAAGCAACTATGGACATTTTGCTGCCTGAGGCAAAGGACAAGATGTGCTCCCTCCAACCATGGACAAGGGCCAGCTGCCAATTGCATCTTGTTTGAACACTTGCTGAGAGGGCAGCCTTCACTGCTCCTGAGAGCAGCAGGCGAGTCGAGGGGGCACAGGTCAGGCCATATGTCACACACATACACAGCTCTGTCATCAAATCCCTCCTTAGCCTCTATGCCTGAGGCAGCTGCCTCATTCAGCCTAATGGACTGGCCCTCAAGACAGATTTACCCCAGAGGGACATTTGCTTTTATATATTAATAAATATGGTATGGTAGTTGGGTAAAGAAAATACAGCTTTTGAAGAAGTAAAGAAAAAACCAGGAAGGCAGATGGAGGAAGGCAAATATTTACTGCGCACCAAAAGTCTTTTATAATCATATCATTTTGCTACCATTTTAATTGTCATGACCCTACACTGAGGATCTGTAGGATCTGTAGTATAGTGAGGGAATAAGATAGTCAACGTGACACACATCTTGGTTATACAGTGGGCTCTTGGTATCTGCTGGGGTTTGATTCCAGGATACAGACCCCCCCCCCCCGTTAACAAAATCTGTGGATGCTCAAATCCCATTAAATACAATGAAAGTAAAATGGTATCCCTTATATAAAGTAGCAAAATCAAGGTTTGCTTTCTGAAATGTATGTATGTATGTATGTATATGTGTGTGTATATAATGTTCTCAAGCTGTGGATGGTTGAATCTGTGGATAAAGAATCTGTGGATATGGAGGGCCTTCGCTTGAGTCTGCGTATGGAAAATGGTCAGACATTTCAGTGGGTCCAAAATACTACAACCAGACCATTGACCAGAGCTAAAACCACTGGTTCAACAGCTTAACTGGCTACTTGTCAGTTTCCAGGAACAATCTGAAGTGCTAGTTATGACGTAATAATAATAATAATAATAATAATAATAATAATAATAATAATAATAATAATATTTATTTATATCCCGCCCCTCTTTCAAGCAATCGGGGCGGCGTACAGTATTCAAAATATTAAAACAAGTCACATCAAATCAGATCCCATCCCTTATTCCCACCCCCACTTACCCCCCAAAAACAAATCAAACCAAACAAATTAAAGACAGTTATTAGAAATATACAATATACAATATACAGTATACAATATAAAAACATGATTACATGATTGCATTGCCGCAGCTGCTCTGGGTTAAGGGGTGGGCTAGATAGCCTCTGGAGGGACCCACAGCCACTACAGATAGTAAATGGCCGGGGGATGGGCTAAATAGCC
>CM034706.1:200122924-200134196 GCA_020142125.1 Phrynosoma platyrhinos | reverse complement strand
GTGGATTAACCAACAGATTTCCCCCGTGTGATAACGTCCTTAGTCTCAAAGGTGCTACAAGATTCTGTTACATATTAATATTCCAGACTAACATGGCTATGTCTCTGAATTGTAAATCTAATGTTAACCATGGTTTGTATTTAAACCATTTAAAAGTTACTTTAATAGTGGTGGCTATAGTCCTATGCTAGTTTATTTCTACGCTTTTTTTATTGTATTTGTATTTATTTATTTAAATTAACTGTAAACATTTACCACCTTTTGTCGAAGCATGCAAATCATTCTACATTTTATAATAATAAGATATTGCTATCTCAGTTATATGAAACAAAGGAAGTGGAAGAGGAAAATAAAAGAGTTCAGATAAGAATTCTAGCATAAGATTACATAATCGGTTGTGTTTGTATGGAATGAAAAAAAAGATGAGTTATTATGATAGGAACAATCCTAGTTTCTTGTAGTATCATACAATCACTTTCTTCTCTCCTCCTCTGATGAAGGTACAACAAAGTTGGGAAGCTTTTATATTTTTTATTAACCAAGTTCTATCACTACGATTCAACTTCACTATGGAGTTTATCACACAGGGGAAATCCCGTGCAGAAACAGGGTTTTAAATTGAAAAAAACCCCGCAAAAGTGGGCAGTTTTCCGGCGACGTAGCTGTTAAAATGGAGTTAACCCGAACGGAAAATAATCAGAAACTGCTTCTTTTTACTTTCAGAAAATCCCAAAAGTAAAAAACAGTTTTTGACTACTTTCCGTTCAGGTTAACCCCATTTTAACAGCAATGTGTGTGAAAATCTGCCCGCTTTTGCGAGTTTCCTCCACCTTTTAAATCCCGTTTCTGCACAGGATTTCCCCCATGTGATAAACTCCTATGATTTGTTTGAAACAAGTGGATTTCAAACTATGGTTTATGAAGCTGGCTGTTTCAAGAAACTAAAATAAAGTTAACAACAGTTTAGAGATTGGATAGCAAAGCAAACTGCTTCTAAAATGGAAGCCAAAGTTTTGAATCTCCTCATAGGCCAAGCCACAGTAGGAGGAAATAGAAAAGCAGGAACATGCAATGCTAAAGGGAAACTGGCCATGGTTTAGCTGGTAGCCCTAAACCAAAGTTTGGAGTTAAATCCAAATCTGGTCAATGATGTTATCTGGTGACCACAAGGAACTGTCTGGAAAGATGTGAAAAGACAAAACAAAATAGAAAGACAGGGGAAATTATAGCATTTAGTTAACATTTAAATTGCAGCTGGTACAGTAGGTATGCAATGGCCTACTGAAAGTCTTTGTCCAAAGCACAACAAGTTTTGAATCAGAGCAACTGATAAAGGACTTGGCTTCACCACCTAAAATGTAAATGACTTTCAAATAAGACATTCAAATAAGACAAGAAGTTGACACAATTTGAAATGGTCTTCTTTCCTCTTCCCCCTAAACACAGATCAGGAACCATGTTTTTCTTATTCTTAGCTCAGTTTTTATAAGGAGTTCTAGCAAGAACAATTTGCTCAGGAGGAAAAGGAAGGAGAAGGAAAAAATAAATAAGAAGAACCCACCCACTTCCATATTTCTGGCAAACAGTGAAGTCTGGTACATAGCCCAGAAGTGTTACCTCAAAGAGGATGGTTTAAAAAACGCATCGCAAAAGGCCTCTCCAAGTATCCTGGGTGTAAGGTGATTCTTGCTGCTATTCTGACACAATTTACAGAAATGTCTGGTCAGATGTTGCAGAAGGAGTCTGTGCCACTGAGACAAGCAGGAAGATTCCAGGATCAGTTTTATTTGTTGACCACACTCTTCCAGGGTCTGTGTTTCTATGGGAAGAAAGGGAGAAGAGTTTATATGTACAAGTAAAAATGACAGAAAATGACTTCAGTATTTCTATTTGAAATAACTTGCCTCAATTTGAGCACTGTCTTCTCAGTCCTCAGTTCCTATCCGCTTACTCTGCACAGGTTTTACTTGTCCAGCCATCCTTTTCAGGAAACCTCCAAGAATGCAGACACCATCTTGCTTGCCAGCTAATTTAAGAGTCTGACATAACTGAAGCTGGCTATGGAAGTGCATTATGAGCCAAAAGTGCATATTTAAACATTAGGGAAAAAATACCATTCTGTGGGCTAAACCTAACCTCCTGCTAGAATGTTCTTTTTGTTCTCCCTTCCTCTATCCAGTCCACCAGCAGAAGACCAACAGTGGATACAACTGCCTACTGTGTGCATCCATTTTCCACTGACAGTGCACGATGCAACAACACATCAGTGTCCATCTTTCATATACACCTTGGAAATGTTATCAGGAAGCCAAGACCAATCCTGAAATCCTGTAACATGTACTTACTCCTGTTTCTTCTTTTCTTACATGATGAAAATGAACAAGTAATATGAATACAAACTTCTTGTTTTTATATGCCTTCAGGCTGAATCCAATCTATGGTGATCCCACCATAGCATTTTCTTGGCAAGATGTATTCAGAGGAGGCTTGTCATTGTCCACCTCTAAGGTTGAGAGTATGACTGGCCCAAGTGTACACATTGAGTTTCTATGGCTGAGCAGAAATTCAAACCTTGGTCTCCTAGAGTCCTAGTCTAACACTCAAACCAGTATACCACACTGGCTTTCACAAATACTAATTACAGAATATATATATCAGATTATATGTATCGGAATCTTTAATCATATTGTCTGAAAAATGTGGCTTGATTTTCCGCTATTACTAAGTTCTGAACAATATGGTCATGTTTCTTCTCTTCTTCTACACTTCCACAATGTGTTTATTTGAACATATGTACATATGTAGCCAGAGTGACACACGTGTCAGTTGCATCCCATTGGATTATTGCAATGTGGTCTACTTACAGCTGTCCTGAAAAAGTCTTCAGAAACACTAGCTGTTCCAAAGAGCTGCAGCTAGACTACTCATGGAGTCACATGATTTCCTTGTCAGTTTCACTGGCTACTAGTTTGCTGCCAAGCACAATTCAAAGTCCTTGGTTATGAACACACTATATGGCTTGGTCCAGCTTTTTGAAAAAATGAATTCCCCTGTATGGTCATTCCTTGTCCTTGAGATCTTCATGAGAACCTATATTTTGTTCTACTACTTTCACAGAAACCTGGCCTAAATATTCTAAAGGCACCATATCCCACCAGATCTTGGAAGCTAAGCAGGGTCAACTCTGGTTAGTACTTGAATTGGAGGTCACCAACAAATACCAGGTGCCACAGGCTGTATTTCAGAGGAAGGAACTGGCAAAGCCACCTTTGAGGATTCTTTCTTAAGAAAATCCTACAAAATTCATGGTGTCACCATAACTTAACAGGCGACTTGAAGGCACATATACACACACTTTTTCAGGCACATTTCTGAGGACACAAGAGAGGGCCTTTTTGGTGGCTGCTCACAACCTAAGGAATTCCTTTTAAAAGGAGGCTATCAGGGGATGCAGATGGTGAAAAGCGCCGTCTTCAATCCCAGGAAAGGGAGAGGCAGCCGGATGCCAGGCTCCCCAACCCCTTCATGGCGGGCACTCTGATGACATCCTTCTGGCTCAGCATCTAGACACACTGAGCTGGAAGAGATGCCGAAGAAGCACGCGCCGTCTCTTGTGGCGCCCTTTCCGTGCCTTGCAGAAGGAGCGCTATTTTAGTGCTCCTTCCAGGGGTGGAAAAAGAGTGGATTGGGGCCGAGGCGTTGGGCAGCCTCGGCCCCAATTCACCACTTCTCAGGGCGGCCCATGGCTGCCCATTTGCAATGGCCCTATATTGGTCTCTGTTTGTTGTCCTATTGCAACTGGTTGGTTGTTTTTTTAATGTGGTAGTGGTCTTTAAATTTGCTTTTTAATTTAATAAAATTATAATATAGTATAATTCAATGGTATAATTTGTTTAATTGAATTTAACATTTTAGCTGTTGTTATTTGTATCTACTTTCATTTCATTTTGTGAACTACCCTGAGTTCTTGTTTTTTGAGAAGGTGAAATCCAAGCCCAGCATACAAATACAAAACAAAATATAAACATGTTTTATTTTCCCATTTAGGCAATTTGGGTATCGTTCATATTTCCCAAAATCTAGTGTAATGTATTCATGCTATCATTTCTATGTACAGTATGAACTCTTGTTAAGCCATTGCTGCATACTTGTGAGGGTAAATTGAAAAGTAAAAGGATCTAAAAGAAGCTTCATATGCATTATCTTTTCAGAATGAATTTTAACAGCTTTGCAATATTGTTTTTTTTTAATTCACATGATCATCACATAGGAAACCAGTTAAAATAATCCTGGCTATATGGACCAATGGTTTCAACAAATTTTGGAATTCTATGCTATTTATCCATGAACTGATATTATTTTTCGCATTTTTGACACAAAGAAAAAATTAATACCATGTGGCAAGATAGTAATGCCAAAAGTTTGCCTTATGTCAAAGTAGACTGGGACACTTCCAATGTGTGGCAACCCTAAGGCAAACTTATCACAGGGCTTTCTTATAAAGAGTGAATCACCACTGAGGCTAAGAGAATCTGACTTGCTCAAAGTCACCCAGTGGCTTTCCATGACTGACTGAGGATTCAAACTCTGGTCTGCAGAGTCATAGTTCAATGTTCAAACCACTACACCAGGGGTAGGCAACCTTTTTGAGCCGGAGGCCGGGTTGCTGTCCCTCAGACAATTGGGGGGCCGAAGCACCAAAAATAAATAAATAAAAATTAAAATTAAAAATTAGAAAAGATTTTAAAATAAAATAAAAAAATATGCATGCACACCCTCTCAGCCCCAGAAAAGCCATGGCAAAACCCATGTGGAGATTTTGCCAAGAAAACCCAAAGAACAAGTAATAACAACAATAATTGATATCATCATGGCGGTTGGCGGCAGCGGTGGCAGCAGGACCGTCCTGGGGCTGGTCCAAAGGCCTTGGGGGGCCGCATCCGGCCCCCGGGCTTTAGGTTGCCTACCCCTGCACTACACCATGCTGGCTATCTATTTTAATGTAGTGGATCTTACTATGCATAGTATATATGTTGCACTTATGTGATATTTGCTTTGTGAAACCATCAGACTCAACAGGCTCAGCACTAGACATTTTGCTGCCCCGTCCATACAAGTGTGGCGCATGAGTTGCTGAATCTTGCTAACATTCTTCTTTGTCACTAGCAGTAAAAATATAAAATTATATAACTAATAATTTGCTTTCCTCATTGCACCCACAGCCAGCTGTGTGAAGTGACTCATTTGCTCTATTTGTAGGGCCATCTCTGACAAAAACAAGCAATAGACTTAGGGCCTTTGCAGACTGCCAGAAATAGTGCCATTTGAGTCCACTGCCCTGACTCAGTACTAGGGAATCATGGGAACTGTAGTTTATTGTGGCACCAGAGCTCTCTGGCAGAGAAGGCTCAATGTCTCAGAAAAAAATACAATTCCCATGATTCCTTAGCACTGAGCCAGGGCAGTTAAAGTGAACTCAATTTGCACTATTTCTGGCAGTCTGCAAAGGCCCTAAGTTCACCTTTCAAAATTGGGAAAGGGCCTTAGAAATAAAAAGCTACTTGCATTTTTTACTTGCCTTTTAGGACTGTCTGAATTCAGAAAATTTCACTTACATAGCTGTTACTACATATTGGAGCTTATCTCTAGAAACAGTAAGATGAGGAACTGCCAAGTTTCTGATACTCTTAGTGTTTATCTTACGGTCTAAGCATTAGCCAAGAGCAGATGGAGCTGACTACCACTCTTTAGACACAGCTCAGCCTGTGATACAGCCCATGGTTCATCTCCTCACATTTTAGCCAGTTAATTTAAATATATGACAGGCATCCATTTTGTTTATGTCATGGACCTCCTGGCCATCCGACTCCTATCTTGCTTGAGGAGTGATTGCCCTATCCATTGCAACGTACCCTGTTATAATCATGGGAACAGCTAAAACTATTAAACAAAGTAGCACAAGCCTCTTCTCTTGGGACCAGCAGACGCGACAAAGTCTGGAGACGACAGTATGGGGAAACATCCAAGTTTATCCCCAAAGTGGAACAGATGGCCTTTCTTAGGTCTTCCCTGGGAATTTCTAAATAACCCTTGCAAGGTTCAGGATGCTAGTATTTGAATGATGGGTGGAAGATACATAAACAGACAGACAAGCAGCATTTAGTCATAGACATTTTGGTGAACTGGTTTTCACTGTCACCAATGCAGGCTTTTACAGTGAGGGAAAATTAACTTTTTGCAATGGAGTGATTTTTCTGGTTAACACAAATAGTTATTTTTGCAGCTATTGCTTTTTGGTTTTAATGTAGGCTATTATGCTTGATCTTGTGGCAATCCTAAACACATCTGACTATTTTTGTTATGCTCAAAATTTAGTTGATGGCTATATATGGCTCTAAAGTGGAGATGACCAACATCTGTGTCCTTGGAGGCCAATCTGTTCTGCCGGCAGAGGTCCAGATCCAGTCCTGGAAGCCCATTTTGCTGTTCAACATGACCCTTTCACTTGTGGCCATATATTCTATATTAAAAGATGACAGACACTAGCAGTAAGAACTTAACATTTGTGGAATAGCATTTATACTCAGACAAGTTGAGATAATATTATATGCAAAATCCAAAGTGTTGTGATAGTAAAATTTGATTTTTTTAAAACCTTGAAGCTTTGGCGAAAGATGTATTTTCCCCTATAAGAAATATGAGCAAAATATTTATCACATCATAGCTAAAGTGTGTTGGCTGTCTAGGAGGTCAGTCAAAATTGTGTTGCAAGCTGGGAGTGCCACTTGTGGAAAAGAACAGGAAATGCAACACCAAAGAAGTGAGAGGATAAGAATTTAAATAATACAGTGGACCCTTGGTATCTGCTGGGTCTTGGTTCCAGTGTGGATTCAGATCCATCAATGTAAACTGAGCCATAATATACCATAATTTACTGGAAAATGAGAGATGTAATTTGGTATTTTTGTGGAACAAAATGTTGTTAGGCCATGTGAATACAATGCTATAAACTCTGACAACAGAAAAAGAGAAACAGAAGAATCAGCTCATGAAGAAATGCACGTTTGCTATATGGAGTGGGTATCAGGGTTTTATTGTGGTTTTAATGTTTGTAATTTTATATTGTTTTAAGTGGTGTTTTAAAGTTTTTAAAGAGTTTTTATTTGTGAAGACACTTTGGATCTCTTTCTGGGAGAAAGACAGCATAGAAATAAATAAATAAGAAGGGTTTTCTTGAAATGCGTCAGCAGGACAAATAAAAGCCCTTTTTTTAACAACAGCATGGCTCAACAATATTTGTTCCATAAAAAGACCAGAATCTCTCTCTCATTTTCTAGCATTTCACAGTATTTTCTCCCCTTCAACTCTCTCCAGTACCATAATTTAAACAGTAATATAATACCTCTTGCCACAGTGGTAAGACTATGACCAGGTGATCTGTACTCTTGTATAAGTCGCTTGTTCAGGTGCTCATTGTCAATGGTCACCTTCAAAGTCCATGCCTGCCCTCACAGCTCCTTATGAGCCTTAATCTTTAAAGTGATTGGAACCAGAGAGCTTTTTAAATAGAGGACAACTTCACCTGGAGGACTGGTGTCTTCTGGCAGCCTTTGAAATAAAGAACTGCCCTTGGTAAAGTAGGACACATGTCCCCATGGTAGGAAACAGCTCTTTATTTGACCACATATTGGAATGTAAGGGCCTTTGCAGACTGCCAGAAATAGTGCAGATTGAGTCCACTTTAAGGGTAAGGATTAGTGCTAGGGAGTCATGGGAATTGTTTTTTTTCTTCCTGAGACATTGAGCCTTCTCTGTCAGAGAGCTCTGGTGCCACAATAAAATACAGTTCCCATGATTCCCTAACCCTAACCCTAACCCTTAAAGTGGACTCAGTTTGCACTATTTCTAGCGGTCTGCAAAGGCCCTAAGTCTTCACTTATGTCATTTTTACATGCAAGAATGAAGAACAGCAAAAGTTTATTTTCCACTGAGTGAGATGACAAGAGCTTTTTGGTGTATTTTAAAATAAATGTTGACATTTTGAGATTGCTTATGCAAAAATTAGTGTACAAAGTATACTGGGGCTTTTTAAAAAACATATTTTGGTGAAAATTTTTAAATAAGTCTCCATGTGTGAAAAAAAATTATGGTGATTTTTGCAGGGGGGACTGGATGTCTTAATCTGTTGAGATACCTTTTCTTAATATAGATGAGACAATTTACAAATATTCTTTACACTCCTGGATCACATTTGGTCCTAGAAAATCTTGCCTGAAAGATATGTGTGATAATATATTAGTGATTTTAATATGCTTGCCATAAGAACCCAGAAATGGGTCTAAGAGAGAAACAGAAGTTTTGCTGTGCCAGGACCCACAAGGCCTCAGTCTCTTGAATGTATTTTCCAGTGCGCTGAATATATTATTACATGCATACCGTAATACAGACATATATTAGCATAGACAACCTTTATGCAGATGTATAGCCCATATGCATGGGCTCCAAATAATTTATGTTCCTAGCAATGTCATAGATGGGATGTTCACTTGCTCAGGCCTTGCTATACTGTGTGTAGGACAGCCTGATCGTAAGCAAAAGTAATGTATTACAAGGAGATGTGACTTTTTTGTACCAATGTTACCAACAGTGATAGTTTTACTTCTTTGCATAATGCATAACATTTATTCTTAAGTGCTAAAATTTGCTTTTTAAGATTTGGGGGATATACATTTCTGTATTTTATTTTTCAGTGAACCTAAAAGCAATTTTAAAATAATAAGCAGAAATGAACAACATACTGAATTACTTTAATAATGAAGAACAAGAAACTTTAACAGATTGCCTTTTTTTACAAAAAAAGTAACAGGCTACAAATAAATTATTTCTACAAAGTAACATCCCAAGCCCTGCCCTAAACATAAATAAATCCTACTAATCAAGCCTGAACTCTCAATAGAAGCCAAGATAACTACACAGAAGCTTTCATGCTATGGATATATTATGAGACAACATGACTTATTGGAAAAGAGGACAATCCCAGGGAATGTGGAAGGCAAAAGAAGAAGACAACTGCATTACAGGTATATTGATCCAGTCAAAGGAGCTATAGCCTTGAGCTTGCAAAAAGAAGATGTTTGATCCTAGAGGGAGGGCTCCAAGGTCTACTTAGCCTTCCATCCTTTCATAGGTCAGTAAAATGAGTACCCAGCTTGTTGGGGGCAACTGGCTTACACACTGTAAACTTAGGGAGTGCTAGTTCACTGATAAGCAGTATAGAAATGTACTTGCCATTGCTATTGCAAGGCCTGAGCAGGGCAGTTGATCTTTCATTCCAAGGCTCTTGGAGATCTTTCATTCCCAGGGCTGCCATATGTTGAAGTTGACTTCATGGCAAATAAGAACAATAACCAAAGTTCAGTGAGGGCTAGGTAATTATTTCCTATTTAGGATTTTAGCCAGAAGCTTGCAATGCTACTATTAATGTGACTGGATCCTGAAAAAATGACTTATTTGTGGTTAATTAGGAAAATCTTTTGTTTATGGTGGGCTCTTGCTATCCACTGGGGTATGGTTCCAGGACTCCTGGTTAGGATCGCCATAAATCAGAAATGATTTGAAGGCACACTACAAATACACACACACACACACATACACGGCTGCACTCTTGGACAGGCTTACTGGAGACGTATCCCATTGATCTCATTGGGGCTGACATCTGTATAAACATCTGTGTTTGTTGTGTGCCTCCAAGTCATTTCCGACTTATGGCAACCCGACCCCCAGTGGATATCAAACTCTGCCGATGTTCAAGTCCCGTTATATATAACGGGGTGGTAAAATGGTGTCCTTTATATAAAATGGCAAAATCAAGGTTTGCTTTTGGGATTTTTTTTAAAAAAATGTAAAATATTTTATTATTGAATCTGTGGACACAGAATCTGTGGATATGGAGCGCTGACTGTACGAAATGTTCTTCCGAAGGGCCTTTTCCCAAAGAAGTCAGATTTCTTTTACTCTTCTCAATACGGTCTGACTGTTACTATCCTTGGGTTACTGGCACCTGTTCCAGAGCAAAGAAAATTCTGATCTTGAAAAGTTTACGCGGCAACCACCATGGGCTCCACCGCATCTGCAACCCGAGTGGCTGATGATAATAATTAGCAAGCAGGATTTGATGGCGTGGCGCTGCAGCTTGTTAACGAAACTGTGGGGATGTGAAATGGGCTGGGCTATGCATTGTTAATAAGGCAGTGGGGAAAGACATCTGACCCAAGGGCCCATCAAACAAGACTGCTGGGAGAGGGTGGGAGGCAGCCCAACTCCAGGAAACAGAGCTGCAATTAAGAGCAGGCAGACAAAGAGAGAATCAAATCAAAGATAAATGTGGCTTGGAGCCGAGGAGTGCCTTGGCTCCAGCCCCAGAAAATCTGGGTCATTACAGCTCCCTAAATGCCCATGAGGGAGCATGAAGGGTATTTGCAGTGTGATGATGAAGTAAAAGCTTTGAACCATGTTGGGAGAAGGAAGGACCAAATGTCGTCCTGTTCCCTCCCCCGCCCAGCGCAGGTCTTTGCTGCTATAATGCAAAACTGCTCAGTGCCCTACTCCGTTCAAGTTGCACTGACTTTACTAGGCACCTCTTCTTTTTTTAGAGCATATATCACACCTAGTGTACATGTGATGGTATGCCAAAGTATAGGTTAGCTATGCTTTCAAGTCTCCATGATAAGAAGTGTATAATGCTTCCCTCTAGTGGATATAAGCAGACATGTTGTACTACTGTGTGTCGTTGCCCTTTAGTTTCCACCCTCCCATATTTCACAGCTGAAAACTGGGACACATGTGGCTATGCAACATCATCAAAGTGTAGTCAAAATGGGGAAAGTTATTAATGAGGATGACCATACAAGCTAAAAGAGGCTGCAGCAGTTTGCTTTTGGCCGAGTCTACAAGGATGGACAAGATTTCACCCCTCCCTCCCCCATGAGTTCAGTGCAAACTACTTTTGCACTCTGGACTCAGTTTTCAGCAATTAAAGTATGCTGAGGACAAAGGAAGAAAGTGAGAGATGGAGAGAGAAACTGGGACATTTTAAAAATCTACTGAAAAAGTGAGATGGCAGAGGATTAATTGGGACTTTCTGTGACAAATCGGGACAGCTGGAGGGTATGCTAATGATTTATTCATCATCAGTGAATGGAGACTTTCTGGGCCTCTATATATGAACATTTACTGCTCATTTGAAAGAAGTAGCATAGTTGAACTTTTTTTT
>CM034706.1:200103934-200122824 GCA_020142125.1 Phrynosoma platyrhinos | reverse complement strand
TAGACCCTTTTCACCTGAAACAAGGGAGTGGTTTTTTCAGTTGTGTATTCAGAATGGAACAAAAGCGTAAATTCTTTGTAGTCTAATTTCTACTGTATATTGCATTTGCTTCTGTTTTGCATATTATTATTTAGGGATTTCAGGTTGTACCAAATGTTGCAGAAACACTGAGCAGCATAGGCAGAAGGGTCTGGCAATGAAATCCTGCACTGATATCTCATTGGATGCATGGAACTCTTGAGGCAGTGCATAACTGTCCAATTTAATATATAATTTGTATTGTTTTAATATATATATATATATATATATATATATATATATATATGAAGAGAGAGAGAGAGAGATTTAAAGTCCAATTGTGTTTGCAATATTCAGGGTTTTTTTGTTTTTGTTTTGTATAGAGGTACGGAACTGGTACCCAGCAAGTATGGGGTTTGAAGAGAAAAGGACCTACTACTCCTTAGCCCTGGTAACTACAGTTCCTCTCCAGCTCCAACTCCAGCTCCAGCTCCAGCTCCAACTCCTTTGGTTCAGGCTTCCCCATCCACTTGGCCTTTACTTTTTCTGCTGTAGGGGAAAAGTTCCTCTTCCTCATTCTAATATTAATTTTACCCTGTAATTTGACTCTATGAAATGGAGTCTTTGAAAATGCAATGTAAGCAATTGGATCTCTGACCTCAACAGATTATAGAGCTTTCTCGAAACACCTTTTTTTGCTGTTGTTTATCATGTATGTTTAAGGGATCTGAATTTCAAATAATAAATCTATTTCTCTCTAATGAATTAATATGGATAGGAATTGAACTTCTCTAACTTAACATATGCTTAAGACACATATATTCTAAACCTGTATAAGAAATCAAGACTTTCCCAAATGTCTAGAAGGGTAAAAGGAAATTCTGGTTCCATAGATTTAAAGTTCAAAGTTCTACCCATTCTTCATCCTGCAGTCTTAGAAGCTGCTACATAAATATATAAAGAATGCTGTTTTATACACAAGTTTTATATCCAAATATTAATGATCCCACATAGTATTGCTTCGTTTGACTTGAACAGTTTTTCAAGATCTTAAACTTTTTTTTTTTGGTTTGCAAAATCTGATCCCTGTTTACTTTAACTAGTCACGATGGGATTGAACTGAAGATCTTCTACATGGAGAATTCTGTTCCAGTTTTGTTTGCCCATATACATTGTAGCACCATAATATTGGTCTCCATAGGCTGATAACAACATAGCTTTGGCTACTCAGAGGTTTATTGATTTTTGCTTAAAAGTTGTCACCAGTCCTTGGTAATATATCTGCAATAATCTGTGAAGGGAATTGGATGCTCAGAAGAGAAAAGGAGTCAATGGATTCTTCAGACTGAGGAATCAAGAGCACACAACATCTTCATGGTTAGTGTAACTTATTTTGTTGCCTGGAGCAAAGGACAAGATGGTGCCTTTCCCCATTTGTGTACAAAGACCAGCTGGACTGGGAAATCAAATCTTATTTTAGTACTGTGACAAGACATAACTTTCTATTGCACTACAGGTAGCAGAATAATTTAGGGAATGCACAAAGCAATGTCTTCTTGCACCAGATACTGCTGCCTGCACCTCAATATCTGCCACTTGAGGCAACTGTTTCGACTGTCTCATTGCAGGGCACCAATTTATAAATCCTTCACCACATTAAATGCTAAATCCACTGTATTTGGTTGCAAAGTAATGGCTGCATTTAAGTAGTGCTGCAAAGTTTACTTGATTATTTGGTTAGACCAGTCCACTGAAAATCTTTTGAGCTAAGTAGAAAAGTCCGCTCAATTCATCAGCAGTTTTCAAAAGAGACATAGTGCAAGCCCAAAGATCAACTGTTCATGACCATTACCATCATGAAGGATGGACTCCCTTTCATTTGTGAGAAAAACTCATACTGTTGAGAATTCCTACTGTGAAGAGACTATTTAAAAAGTCACCAAGGATTGTTTTGGGACTATTTCCATCATTGGCCATTGCTCACTCTTCTTAAGTTTCATTCGTGCGAACAAAGCAAGACCAGATTCTTCTAAAGAAACTCAGGGGCTATGCAGATGGGTGGCTCTGGGCTGCCCCTGCTATCTGCAGATTGGGGCCATGGCAACTGCACACCACAGCCCCAATCTTCCCTTTTGCCGCCTCTGATCCACCCTTTAGCGCCCTTTCCAGTGCAGCATGTGAAAACGCTGTGCTGGAAGGGCGTCCTGACTCCGCATGCCATGCGTAACAGTGCATGGCATCAGGATGGTGTCAGTGTGGAGTTGGGGTGGCCAGCATGAAGTTGCCCCACCCCATCTCTGCCTCCAGGCCTGCCCTTTGGGCTGGTTTGCAGAGGCCCTTAGTCAAAAACATTCTCTCCAACATTTTGTAGATGAAACCAAAAACATGTGTGGCAAAGCAACATCAGAGCATGGTCAAGGTGGTGAAAGTTATTAACGAGGAAGAACACACAAGTTAGGAGAGGTTACAGCAATTTGCTTCTGCCTGAACCTATTGGGAAGGGCAAAATCCTCTTCCTCTCCTCCCTGCTGAATTGTAAGTGTAAGTTACCCCTCAAACACTAGATGTGGGAAGTGGTTGTGGTGGAGAACTCTGGGTCCTCATAGAATGTTTCACTGGAAGTCTTGGGGTCTGACTTGTCAGAAGCAGCTACCATCACAAAGGATCTTCCCCAAGTCAGCCAGGCCTCAGCCCTCCCCCCCCACCCCCCAGACTGCACCAAAGCATCAGCACTTTTGTACCTCCTTCCATTTGTCCTTGCTGGGGAACATGCACCCTCACCCCCCCCAACACCAGTGTGAGACAGACATTGTGCATATGTGCACATGTTCCCAAACTGGAAGGGATGGCAGTGCCCATTAGTACAAACCCCTGCCCCCTCTCTGGTGTAGGAGCAGTGCTGAAACTAATATTGCATTAGTTTATAAACTGGCTTACCTGAGCTGGCTTAAAATTAGAAGTGGGCAGCATCCTGATAGTATTACACATGTTTAGCCACTGAAATCGCCACCTGGCTGCAGCCCAGCTCCATCGCTGCTCAGAGGGGTGCTCCTGTGGCCATTTTTTCAAGCCAGAAAATTCCCGGCTTTGAAAAGGGGCATGGGGAGCACCCCTTGGAGTAGCAATGAAGCCGGGCTGCAGCCGGGCAGTGATTTTGGTGGCTAAATGTGTGTGATACTATCAGGATGCTTCCCACTTCTAATTTTAAGCTGGTTCAGGTAAACCAGTTTATAAACTAGTCCAATACTCTCCTAAGCAGGAGTGAAGACCATCTGTGAAAAGGACCAACCTTCCTCTTCCAAAAAATCAGATTAAAAGTAAACAACTGAATTCAAACGTAATCCCCTTTATCCCAAATTTAATGTGAGGGAGCAGGAAGAAATGAAGGTTTGGTCAGCAAATGTTATCTATCACTATAGAGCTACAAACAGCAGATTAGGATCAGGAGTAATGTGATATCACTTCTGGTCATTCAAAATAGCAGATGGGGCATCACAGCATAGCCCACAAGAGCTCTGGAGGCAGCCAAAATGAGGGGATGGGCCCTTCCCAGTCTGAAGTGTGCCCTGGTTTATTAGCCAGCAAGGCTAGACTCAGAGACATTGTGGGAAAAGATGGAAGAGGCTATACTCTCGTAACATTCTTTCAAGCAAACTTTCAGGGCTCTGTGTATGTGAGAGAAAGTATTATCCTTCTCTTAAAAAAAAAACACCCTCATTTTTTCACTGCTCCTTTCCCCTCCTTTTTTCTTTTATGGTTAATTATTAACCCTTAAGCATAGGGTTAGGTGAAGACATGAAGCAGGATAACAGTTTCTCAATCTACAGTCATTGGGTGTAAGAATAAGTAATGACACAGTGGAGGACAAATGGCTGTGCCACCCTGTTATTCTGTTCATACACACATACAACAGTTTGTGGTCTTTTCAATGCCATGCTAGGTAGTAATTAATCTCAGAAAAGCTGCTTCAATGGAATAAATAAATCCCAGCAGCACTCACAGGCAGCTCCCTTAAACACTGGTATGTGTGTGTGTGTGGAGGAGGAGGGGGAGCTGAAATCTGCTCGGCCACATTTCACCAGCAAATAGGATCTGGGCAAATCCACTTAGTAGTGGAGAAAGCAAAGCCTTTGGGCTGGCTGTGTAGCTGCTCTACATCGCTCTCTGCACTACTCACCACTTCCAGCCCCCCTCCCCTGCTCTCCAGGACTGGCAAAGCCTTCCTTTGATGTCTCAATGGCACCATCACCCCCGCCCAGCTCTTCATTAGAGCATTAGCAACACTCTGTGTGCTTGACCTTTCCTCTTGCAAAGGATTCAAGGAGCTCATTTGATTTAAAGGGCCAAGAATAAAAAGCCCTAGTAACAATTTATACTCTGCCGTTGAACCTTTAAGATGCTACAGCCACTGTTGTGAACAAATATGATGAGAGTTGCAAGCTGTCTAGTGACATTTTAAAGATGTCTCATACTGGAATATGCCCAGTTTACATGGAACCTAAGGTGGGAGGGTCAGAAGGAAACATAACACTCCCTGGAGCCAGTTTGGAAAGGGTGAGAGAGATCTTCAATAACACTGCATGCAATAAACACTTGGATCTCTGAATTGCCTTCCAACTCCCACCCCTTCTACTAATCACAACATAACATATTAAAAAAAATAATGTGCACATGTTATCCAGCTTACTAAAATGTTGGTTTCCCTCCCTTGCCATGTACATTTTCTTCTGGCACATTTTCAACAAAGTGGGTGTTTGCATAGCTTTGATTTTTCTTTTACTTTGCTCCAAGTTTTGAAGGGGAGGCTGGGGCCTTTACCATACAAGCCCCATTCTCACCACAATCACACTTGTGAGTGAAAATGAAATTGTATTTGTTTGTGTACTGCATTACTGCAAATCTTCACAATCACAAAACTGGTGCTGCCACTGCCATCATGTTCTTGACTCCCCCTTAACTTTACCCCCTCACCCTATGACCTACCCAGCACACTCTTCAGTTTTACATTTTATTTAAATTTATTTTCATTTTCACTTTTTCACATAATTATGGAGCCCTGCTATTGCAGTTTAAGGGGTTGCTTTAAAATAAATAAATAAAAGAAATATAAAAAAATGGCAATCAGGCTGCTTGAGAACAGCAAGGGGTCAAGGAGAAAGGAGGGGACTGCCAATAATGCAACTGTGCAGGCAGCGAGGTTTTATGTCTGGGGACTAGCACAATTGGGAGGTTATTGATGGGTTTCCTCCATTGATGAAAAGGGGCACCCTAATGCTGCTTGGGGGATGCAGCAGTTATAGATAAGAAATGTTGTGGTGGAATAAGCATCACCAAAGCTGCTTTTTCCCAGATCTGATTGTAGTTTAAAAGCCATGCATAGTAATCTCCTGGGAGAACTTCAAGGGGTGGAAGGAGAGCTGGGGATCATAGATCATAGATAGGGGAGGCAAAGGGTCTATGGGAAAAGGATTATCAGTTTTCAGGACTGGGTGAGAAACTGAAAGCTTCATTGGCTCTGATGATAAGTGGGATCTTCTCCAAATCTGCCCTTATCCGACACCATCTAATCCTATATCTGTGTACATTTTGTTCATGTTGGCTCTGTACTTGGGAACTAAAAACTTGTCTGTGGCAGAGTAGGCCTAGATTCTTGCAAATATGATCAAGCAGTCAATTGCTCTTTCCATCTTTAGGATGTAATATTGGACATTTTCTCCCTTCAATAATAGCCTCTTTCTGATAGGAAACTACTTTATACCAGGTCATCCCAGTATGGTCACCTTTAACTGGCAATGACTCTACTGGGTTTCTGGCAGAAGTCTTTCCCACCTTTGCCATTTGACCATTCTTAGAGGGACAAGCCAAAGCTGGATCCGTGGGTCTCCTTATGTAAAAATTAAACATCTGCTCTGCCACTGAGATACAGTCCTTTCATATCTAATCTCTGTGAAAGATCTGTGTATGAAGAATATTAATAACACACTATTGATACACACAATATTTTATTGGTGGGTTTTAAAAATTGTGTTTTGTGTTTTGGATTTGTTAAATGCTTTTACTCATTTTATATTTTAATTGGATGCAATCTTAAATCTTGTTTGTGTGGAAAAGGCAGGATATAAACTGAATAAAGAACCATTAGGTTCATAAAAGGGCAGAGTCAATTGAACTTGGAAATAATGTAAGTAATGGTGCTACTAATTTATTTCATGTTATTTTTTATTATGTTGTAACCAACACAATTTCTTTTAAAAAGTAATGTAACAAGTAACAACATCATTGTCTTGTTGGCATAACAAGTATTTTTTAAAATGTTGGTTTGGGGGATCATGGGGAGGAGTCCTTTGGCCATTTCAGAGACTTGCAAAAGTACATTAAAAGTAACTAAAAGTATCATGCTTCTAACAGATAATGTAAAATTAAAGGTAAAAAGTTACTTTTTATTTTGGAAATATAGGAGGCATAACGCAAGCAATGGAGAAGTCAAGGAGTTAAAATGACCCTTGAACCTGCCTTATGAGGAAACTTAGGGCCTTTACAGACTGCCAGAAATAATGCAGCTTGAGGCCACTTTAACTGCCCTGGCTTGGTGCTAGGGAATCATGGGAACTGTAGTTTTTCTGAGACATTGAGCCTTCTCTGTCAGAGAGCTCTAGTGCCACAATAAACTACAGTTCCTATGATTCCCTAGCACTGAGTCAGGGCAGTTAAAGTGGCCTCAAGCTGCATTATTTCTGGCAGTCTGTAAAGGCCCTTAGACTAGATGCATGGGCAAGTAGGTTGTCCATGAATAATCTTATGATGATGAGTAGGAAAAAGTGAAGCTCATGAATTTGAAATAATAAAAAGGCAAAACTCACATCAAGCAACATGATGGTGTGTCATACTTTATGAAGGGTTGTCAGGGGACATTCCTTTGAAGGTTTCATGCAGTTTGAGCCTTGTTTAGAAACAAGCAAACAAAATTTAAAAAGAGAAGCAGGTGAGAAAAGGAACATAAGTCACTTGGGACTTTATCACATAGGTTATAAAAGTGGAATTTTAACAAGATAAAAGCATCTTTGGCCAGTACTTATCACTGGACACTATGTCTGTCCTGCTATTGCCTTGGCTTGCATTTGTTACTGTAATGCACCTTTTCATTGATTGGCAAAATTTGTCAGTGCTAGTGTGATATATTGTATTTTTAAAATATAAGTTATACTAACTATTTCTAGTGTGACCTTGGGCAAGTCACAAACTTTCACCCTCAAGAGAAGGCAATGTCAAACCTCTTCTGAACAAATCTTGCCAGGAAAAACCCATGATATATTCACCTTAGGGTTGCCATAGTCAGAAACAACTTGAAGGCACACAACACACCCACACCCACACACCTATTTCTAAAGTTCCATATAGGCATAAACCAGCATAGGCTGATTGGCATCTCCTCCTCCTCCAAGCTTTCTGTCTTTTTTGACTATGGAGTTTATCACACGGGGGAAATCCCGTGCAGAAACAGGATTTAAAAAGTGGGGGAAACCTGCAAAAGCAGTTAGTTTTTCACACACATCACTGTTAAAATGGGGTTAACCCAAACGGAAAGTAGTCAGAAACTACTTATTTTTACTTTCAGGATTTTCCGAAAGTAAAAAGCAGTTTCTGACTACTTTCTGTTCGGGTTAACCCCATTTTAACAGTGACGTCATCTGAAAAACTAATCACTAACTTAGTTTAGGGTTAGGGTTAGGTTCTAATTTAAAGCCCCGTTTCCGCACGGGATTTCCCCCATGTGATAAACTCCTATGTATAAGTAGCTATCCACTCAACATCAAGGCAATGTGCTAAAAGCTCAAATTTTAATGGCCTTTTCCAGATTTTACCTGAGCCAGATAATTCAGTTTGGTGGCTGACTTTGGAATTTGACTATCATCAAAATGTAGCTTTACTCAAGGAGTTTTGATTAGAATTATACAAACCGAATACCTCTACTGTGGCTGTAGAAGAGACATTGGGAATACCCTGAGCAGTTGATACTGCACCATTGCTAAGTAAGTGTGGACCTGATTCATATCTCAGATAGTAGGGAATGTAACAAAAATATATTACATACTTTTTAAAAAACCAAATTTTGAACATGCAGCATCAAATTGTTGAAACAGATAAATGTCAAAAAGTCACGAAGACAGAAATAATTTGATCCAGGTTAAAATATGCCAAGGATGCAAATATTCTGGTGCAAAATAGATCAAATTGTTTTGAGAATATAGGTAGTGGTTGGAGGCTGGACTAGGACCCTGACAGATCAGGTTTCAAACTCTCACTTGGCCATGGAAACCCTGACCCTTGGCATGGCAATCTCTCAATCTTAGAGGAAGGCAATGGCAAACCTCCTCTGCATAAAGTTTGCCAAGGTGATAGGATCGTGTTAGGGTTACCATAACTTGGAAATGACTTGAAGGCACACAACACAACAGGAATATATGATGCCAGGGCTGCCCTTAACAATAGGCACAGTGAAGCAACCATTGCATGGGGGAAAATACTGGCAGGAGAAATCCTGAGTCCATCATTCTGAACACCTGTATGCCTAAAACTAATCTGCTGCCCTCAGCTTCAGTAGAAGATACCAGTTCATCACCAGTGCTATATATTATAATTCAGCAGCCAGTCAAATTAATGACATCTGTGCAGTTGTAACTGTGTGAGAAGAAGAATGTTTGTATGAAGTTAGTCCTTTCATTAACCAGGAAAAAAATGTCTTGGGGCAGCACTGCACAATGCTTATGGATGGAAGCACAGCACTGCCTCATAGGTTCTATGACACAATCCTGGCAATATGGCAATCATCTCATGATGACTGGTGTTTTAAGGATGTCTGCATCTTGCTTGCATGTTTCTGGTTTTCTGAAATCACATGGATACACAAATGCCAACAATTGCTGACTGAACTACTCTTATGCCGAACTGATTCTGGTCCAAGTATCTTTACTTCATCTTATTGATAACTGATGATGGCATAAATGGAAAGGGGTTGTTAGCCTTCAGACATGACCTAACTTAAGTCTGGAGACAGAATAATCGCTTAAATAAAAAGCTATTGGGATCAATAAATATGATGGTGGGCAACTTTTATGATTTGCTAGATCAAGAAAAATGGTAGCAACAGTTACTGAGGTGGGATCACAAGCAGTGTTGAGATATAAATCACTGGTCTGCTTATGACAGCATGTCCAAAACAAAATTCCACCCAATCATGGGTGTTAAAATTGGATGGAGGAGAGGTTTACTGCTATGCCTACTGTATTCAGCTTGGTGGGCACCATCCCAGATCCCCCCTCCCTCCCTAAAACACCCCAGATGTACCACCATTGAGGGAGTTGATTACTGAGATATTTGGGATGGTGACAGCCATTTACACCCAGAATAGCAATAGCATGTAGCATTTACATTTCTATACAGCTTAATAGTGAACTCAGCACTCTCTAAGTGGTTTACAATCTGTAAGCCAATTGCCTCCAATAAGCTGTGTACTCATTTTACTGACCTAAAAAAGGATGGAAGACTGAGTCAACCAATGGAGCCCTGGGATAGAACTCACAACCTTGTGGCTGCAGTACCAGCATTTAGCCACTGCACCACCAGTGTTCCTGAATGCCCCAAAATGAACTCCTAAAACTGTCACAGAACTTCTCACCAGTATCAGCACATTCCATCTAAGTGCAGTACTCCACAATGGCATCATTTCATGATCTAAAAATGGCAAGATAATAATTTGGACTGAACATTAATGGCTCCATGCTGCTGTTTAGACAACCTTTTGACTAACCTTTTCATGGATGTACTCTCTTATCTCTCTCCAGCCAGCAAAGATATTCCATCACTTTTACTCTTCGCCGATTAAATGGCTTCTGTAATCCCACAAAGCAGGACACACGTATTGTTTCTTCATATAACAGCACTTTGACAGCCTCTGAATTGCCCTTTAAATATTCAACCATCTATCCCTACACTAAAGAAAGATTCATAGTTGTTGCATTGACAGGCACTGCAAGGACTATCTAGTCTAACCCACTGCCATGCCAGAAACACACAAGTAAAGCAGTCCTACAAGATGGCCATCCAACCTCTGTTTAAAGCGACCCAAAGAGTCCACTGGCTTCTAAGTCAGGCTGGATGGCAGCAACCTGGATCTCAGGAGAAGCGTCTCAGGTCCAAAACCCACTGCAGAAGTAATCCAGCTTGAAACTGCTTTAACTTCCCTGGCTCACTGCTAGGGAATCCTGGGAATTGTAGTTTGTTGTGGCACCAAAACTCTCTCTGACAGAGGAGGCTAAATGTCTCACAAAACTACAGTTCCCAAAATTCCCTAGCATTGAGCCAGGGCAGTTAAAGCAGTCTCAAATTGGATTATTTCTGCAATCTGTTTTGGACCTCATTTTGTCTTGTTAATACAACCTAAAAGTTTTTTTTTTAATCTCCTGGAGTATTTATTTGCTTATTTATTTATTTCACTTCTATCCTGACTTTCTCCCAAAAAGAGACCCAAGGTGGCTCACAAGATAAAACATTATTAAAACATCATAATAAAGATTTAAAAACAATTAAAATCATCTACCATGTTTCCACGAAAGTAAGACACTGTCTTACCGGTATATTTATTTGGCCTCAGGAAGATGCACTATGGCTTATTTTCAGGGAATGTCTTATTTTTTTATGACCATAAGAGACCTACAGACTATTGCTGGTTAGTACCAGTACCATACTGGGGGAGAGAGACCTACAGTGCTGAGCAGCCTACCTCTGTCCTGACACCGTGTGCCCTGTCCCATGGTCTACTGGCCATGAGTGTGTTTACTTAAAGGTGGGTGGCCGGGACAGATTAGGGCAGGGGTAGGCAACCTTTCCCCTTTAAGGGCCGAGGGACTTCAGCTCCCAGAAGCCTCAGCCATGTTGGCCAATAGTCCCATGTTGGCCAATAGCTCCTGGGATTCTGGGAGCTGAAGTTCCTCGGCCCTTAAAGGGGAAAGGTTGCCTCCCCTGGATTAGGGATTCTGTTGGTATACCACACATCCCACTGCTCAACAGTCTCCCTGTCTGAGCTGGCTGATTTAGCCTCTGCAGTGGTGTTTGAGTCTTCGGCTTGTTGTTCTGGGGGACTTCAACATTCACGCAGAGACTGCTGTTATCAGGAGCAGCTCAGGACTTCATGTCCACCATGACAACCATGGGGCTGTCCCAAGTAATATCTGGGGTCACCCATGCTCTAGACTTGGTTTTCTTTTCTTTTTTCTTTTTAATTACTCTAGACTTGGTTTTCTGTTCTGGGCAGGATGACAGTAATCTGGGAGTGGAGGAACTCTCTGTAGTTCCATTGTCATGGACTGATCATTACCTGGTAAGGTTTCGATTCACTGGGACTCAAAGCCTCTGTATGTGGAGGCTTGATTAAGATGGTCTGCCCTAGAGGCTTATGGATCTGGATGGATTCCTGATGGCTCTTGGGGAGCAAAGCAAAGCAAAGCAGCTTATTTATATACCGCTTCATATCACGCTATGGGATGTCTAAGCGGTTTACAACTGTGAGCTGATTGCCCCCCAACAAGCTGGGTACTCATTTTAGCGACCTCGGAAGGATGCAGGCCTGAGTCGAGCCTCAGCCCTGGCTGGTATTGAACTCGCAACCTTGTGGTCTATGAGTGAGTGGCTGCAGTACAGGCATTTAACCACTGCGCCACCAGGGCTGATGTGCGCCACCAGGGCTGTTGCCTTGGCAGGTGATCCTGTCAAAGCCCTGGCAGATCTCTGGAATAGGAAAATGGCCAGGGCAGTGGACATGATTGCTCCTAAGCATCCCCTCCCACAAAGTGGTGCCAAACATGCCCCCTGGTTCACTGGGGAGCTGGTGGTGATGAAAGAAATGGGATGGAGACTAGAACAATGATGGCAGAAGACTTGGAGTGAGTCTGACCAAAATTGGGCTAGGGCCTATTGGAAGGCCTATGTCAAGGCAATGGAGGCAGCAAAGAAATTATACTTCTCTGCCACCATTACATCTGTACAATGCCATCCAGCAGAGCTGTTCTGAGTAGTCAGGGGCCTTCTATATTCTGGCCCCCAAGAACAAAACAAAGACCATTCAACAGCTCACTGTGAAGAATTTGCAAGACGCTTTGCAGACAAGACACTTTTCAGGATTCGCTCTGACTTGGATGCTGTAGTTGACACAATCCAGTGGATGTAATCTTGATGCCTGCTTGTCCTGCCTTGTTGGATAAGTTTCCATTTGTGCAGCCTGAGGATGTGGACAGGATCCTTGAAGAAGTGAGGGCCACAACATGCATACTGGATCCTTGCCCTTCCTGGCTTCTGAAGGCAGCCAGAGAGGGACTGGTCGAGTGAGTAAGGGGTGGTGACAAATGCCTCACTGCAGCAAGGCAGACTTCCAACTTGTCTAAAGGAGGCTGTGGTAAAGGCATTACTGAAAAAGACCACCCCTGGATCCCACTATTTTGGATAACTATAGGCCAGTCTCTAATATTCTGTTCTTGAGCAAGGTTCTGGAGCTAGTGGTGGCCTCCCATCTTCAGGGGTTTCTGGATGAAATGGATTATCTAGATCCATTTCAATCTGGCTTCAGACCTGGATATGGGATGAAGACAACTTTGGTTGCCTTGGTGGATGACCTACACAGGGGACTGTACAGGGGGAGTGTGCCCCTGTTGGTCCTACTGGATCTCTCACCAGTGTTCAATACCATGGTATCCTACTGGGCTGCTTTTCTTGGATGGGGCTTGGGGACACTGCTACGTAGTGGTTCCAGTCTTTCTTGGAGGAGTAAACTCAGAAGGTGGTGTTGGGGACCTTAGCCGTTGGCCTGTGGAGTCCCTCAGGGTTTTGTTTTGCCCCCCATGTTATTCAACATTTACATGAAATTGCTGAGAGAGGTCACCTGGAGTTTTGGGGTGCAGTGTCTCCTGTATGCGGATGACACCCAACTCTATCTCTCCTTTCCATCTGATTCCAAGGAAGCTATCTCTGTACTGAACCAGTGTCTTCTGTCAGTAATGGACTGGATAGGACAAACAAATTGAAGCTTAATCTAGACAAGACATAGGTGCTCCTGGTCAGCTGTAAGGCAGATCAGGGAAAAGGATACAGCCTGTGCTGGATGGGGTTACACTCCCCCTGAAATCTCAGGCTTGCAGCTTGGGTGTCCTCCTGGACTCTACTCTGAGCCTGGATGCTCAGATCTCAGCAGTGGCCAGGAGTGCATTTGCACAGCTTAAAGTTGTGTGCCAGCTTCACCCATTCCTTGAGACATCAGATCTGGTTACAGTGACACGTGTCTTGATTACATCCCATTTGGACTACTGCAATGCACACTACGTGGGGCTGCCTTTGGAAACTGTCTGGAAATTTCTGTGGGTTCAAAATGCTGCAGCCAGAATTCTGACCAAGGCCAGTTACAGGGAACATATAACTCCTGTATTGAAACAACTCCACGGGCTACCTGTTCGTTTCCAGGCACAATTCAAAGTGCTATTCATGATCTATAAAGGCTAGCTCTACATGGCTTGGGTCCAGACTATTTGAGAGACTGTATCTCCCCATATGAACCTACAAGAGCCCTAAGATCTGCAGGAGAAGGCTTCCTCTCAACCCCACCAAGATCACAGGCTTGCCTGGTGAGGACACGAGAGAGAGCCTTCTCAGTGGCTGCTTCCACCCTCTGCAATGCCCTTCCTCAGGAGGCTAGGCTGGCTCCCTCCCTGCTGGCCTTTCACTGGCAAGTAAAAACATTTTTTATACCAGCAGGCTTTCTGTATATAGTCACCCCTCCATTTTCGCAGGTTCCGGACCCCCCCCCCAAGAAAATGGAAAACCACAAATATTGAAGCCCCATAGGTTTGAATGGGCATGTGTGCCTATGGGCGCTTGAGGGCACGCACCACATGTGTGTGCCCCATGTAGTCCCCCTCCATTTGCCGCCTGAGAATGGGTGAGGGACGTGGACTTCAAGTCCGCAAAAATAGAGGGGTAACTGTATAATGCATAGCAGGGTGGTTTTATGGAACAGGCAGGGCTTTAATTTGTTTTAACTTGTGTATATTTTATGTATTTTTATAATGGATTTAGACATTTTAATTGTTTTGAATTTTATTGCAATTTAAAGGTTTATCTATGAGCCGCCTTGGGTCCTTCCAGGGAGAAAGATGGGACATAAATAAATAAATATAAAATAAATAAATGAGGTGCTCTCTCAAAAGTGCTGGTTGGGAGTCTGAGAGAGAAGCTCTGCTATATCCACGTGGAGTCAGATATAATGGGAACTTTCATTCAACATTAGCCAGGATGGGAAGGCACTGGGTTGGCCAGAGTCCAGTGTAATCCTCCACAGAACCCCCCTACTGCCAGATTCTCCCTGTTCTGAAGGATCTGCATTCTTGTGATGCTGGACTCAAAGGAATCTGTGTCTAGGCAGGAAGGATCCACTGCCCTTGAAATTTACAGAAATATTTACTTATACATCTGTGGCAAAAAGTGCATCACATTTGAAAGTGATGGAAGCTGATGAAAGAGATGCAAATAAAAGAGGAGGGAGGGGGAAGGCTCCTTTTTGCATATCCTGTTTGATCTTGGACACTAAGCAGTGTGAGGTCTGGGTAGTACTTGGAAGGGAAACTGCCAGGGAATTCCAGATGCTACAGCCTATATTTCAGAGAAAGGAAATGACAATCCTCCCTTGGATAAAGCTTGCCATGAAAGTCTATGATAGGGTTCCCATAACTTGGACTCAACATGAAGGCAAATAACAACAGAATGGCTTTGTATTAATATACTTTGTATAAAACTGTGTGCTACTATATCTGATATCTTCTTTTCAAAATCCACTACACTGAAAAAATTAAAAAATAAAATAAAATAAAATTCCAGAACAACTACTCTGCAGATGCTGAAGAGGACAAGAACACATGACCTGCTGCAACATATGCTGGGAGGATTATTCTTCATTCTTACTTCATTGGGCTAGATCAGGGGTAGGCAACCTTTTTGAGCTGGGGGCCAGTCCCCCGAAGTCGTCCCTTCCAGCGGGCTGGGGGGGGAATGGCGGCATGCATGCTCATGAGCATGCGCGCAACCCCCGCCGCCGCGCGCAACCCCCACGCGTGCGCTGCTGCCGCTGCCACTGCCACCGCTGTGTGCACTGCCGCACCTGCCTCCGCACATGCACGGCCGCCATTTTGGAAAAAAAATGGCGGTTGCAGTGCGCATAGCCGTGCAGCAACCAAAACAGGCGGTGGCGGTGGCAGGCAGCGGCAGCAGGGGTCCACCTGGGCTGGCAAGCATGGGGCCCTGGCCTGGAACCGGCCCACGGGCCGTAGGTTGCCGGCCCCTGGGCTAGATGGACCATACAGCATTGGTCTGATTTTGTAAGACAGGTTTTTTTCTTCCTGATTGTAGGGGAATTTATTCCAGAGCAAAGTTGTTCAGGGTCTTTAAAACCCAGATCATCATCTTGAATTTGGTGCAAAACCAGTGAAGATAATACAGAATTGGTGCTATATGGCCACTACTATCGATGGCTACTACTCATGTTGGCTGTACTTCCAGTATTAAAGGCTCTGTTCCTCTCAATATGGGTGTGTTTGTGTACCTTTGTCATTTCTGACTTATGGAGACTCTAAGGCAATCCTATCACAGGACTTTCTTTCTTTCTTTCTTTCCTTCCTTCCTTCTTTATTAAATTCTTTATTTGAATTAAACAATAAAAGCATACATCCAGAAATCCATACATTAAACATTTAAACAAACAATAATAATTTCCCATTTAAAACCTCAAAAAGTCTAACAACCATTCTAAACTTATCAAATTTCCTTCTTAGTTACTAGTTCACATATCCATACTCCATTTACCATCCTTCTTTCATTCTCCTTCTACTATCTTTCTCCCTGCTTACCTCTTCTTATTCCTCACTACTACCACCCTCATCTCACATCCATCTCCCATAATCCTTTTAGCCTCCCTTAATTTCTCTTCCATCTTATCACTCTCTGCCTTCTACTCTTACCTTCTCTTATACCCATCCAACCAACCTCCTCTTCACCTTCTACCACCTACTCAAACTTTATCTCACTTCCCCAGTCCTATCTCACTCTCCACTCCTGCACCTACACCTTCTTTCTTTCATCCATCCATTCTGACTTCCTCCCTTGCCTTCTTCAGTTGTTTCTTACATGATCTTCGACTTCCTAACTCAACCCAAACAATGATACCCAATCCCATATCCTTTTCTTTTCCTCATCTCTTCTATAATTCTCATTACCCAACTGTCGCAATTTATAATTTTATCTTCTATGATTCACTTTTCATCTAAGTAATCTGAAAAAACAACTAACCTAGTCTAATCAAATTAATCTAATAAACCTATAGTTGCTAATGGGCCCCAATTTTTTTTAAAAGAAATTTATTACTCATCTGATCTCAGAAGCTAAACAGGGTCAGGCCTGGTTAGTACTTGAATGGGAAACCTATAATAGGATTTTCTTGGCAAGATTTTCTGAGATGGGGTTCCTCTGAGGCTAAGTGTGATTTGCCCAAGATCACCCAGTGGATTTGCATGGCTGAGCAGGGATTTCTACTCTGGTGTCTTGTTGGGTTGGCTACTGTGATAACAGAACGCTAGACAAAATGGGTCTTTGCTCTGATCCAGCTGGGATCTTCTTATCTTCTTGTGTGGTAAAGTCCATATGAAAGCAGAGTGGCTACATTTGGGGGCCAAATAAATTTCAAAATTCTTTTCATGGGTGACCTTGAAAACACACTTCCCCAATCCTATCTCATTCTCCACTCCTGCACAATCCATTATACAACCTATTACACTAGTGAGGTTGAAGAGATTATCACAGTGGCCTGGTGCTCAGGACCTCTATGGGAGAATTTTTTTTAAATAAACACCAGTGCAACTTGGATTTCTCCCCCAAAGGACAACTTTTAAATGCCTCTGTTACAAACACTTGTCTGATTCTTTGCTGCAGGCATTGGCATTCTCCTTGCATTCCAAAATGAACAGAGATCACACAGCTACCATGGAATTTTAGGAATGCTTTGGCTGAGAGGTGTGGGGAAAGCAGGAAGGGGCAGGGAGAGATGGCTCTGCTTTGAAGCAATTTAATGAGCAAGCCCAACTAATTACTTTCTAATTAAGATTTTTTGTTTCTTTCTTGGACAGAAGACACCCTTTGATTTCCACTGGAGTAAGTAGTGTGGGAGCACCGGACAAGATATGCAGTGTTGCATACCCTTCAAAAGCAGATTCAGGATGAGATTGGAGGGGAAAAAAATACTGAGTGATCAAATTAAGTATAGGAAATTTTGGGGTAGAGCTGAAATGTTTCTAATGAAGGAGAAGATAACCACCAGCCATTCTGACAAGGGAGGTCAGCGGATAAGGGAAACAGATGCAGGACACTTATCCAGAACTTGGAAAAGTTACTTTCTGGACAACTTCCAGACTCCTCTAACCAACATGGCTTGTAACCAAACTCACTGGAGGATTGGTCATAGTCCAAAAAATAAGTTCTCCAAGTTCTTTGTTTAAGTACATAAAATTCAAAGATTAAGCACTTAAACCCAAGGAATAGTATGTATTAAAAGCAGTGCTACTCAACGTGGTGGTCCTTAAATTGAAGTCAGTCTGCAAGACATTGGCTGCTGGTCCATGGAGAATATCCAGGAAAACCAGAATTAATTGTTGCCAATAGAGAGCAAATATGATACTGAACCTTGATATATAAGCAAAAAATTTTCTGCCTCCCAGATCAGAGCACTGTATTAAAAGACAGGGAAAACATAAAGGAGGCTGTGGAATCACAAGTAAGGTGATACTGATCACAGGAAAATCTGTAAATGTTGGTTGTTCTTGGTTATTGATTAAATCTTTGTCCTATACGTTGAGAATTTTCCAGCTGTAAATTCAATTTAAAAAACTGTTTCAAGGTTATGTGAAAATTCATATGCATTTTTGTGTATATTTCACTTTATAATTGTTTTTTATATCCAGTTTTGTCAAATACTCTACGCACATTTTTGCAAGCCATTTCCCAAATATAATCAGTTTAAGGTAATGTTCACTAATATTCACATTTCTGTGAACGCTTTTTCCTGATACACCTCTTTATACTATTTTTGACGGAAGCACTTCATTACAAAATTCAGAGATATGCAAATTTCAAAGGTTAACTAGCCATGTACTGGTTTAAAATATCTAAATTAGGTATGTCCACTGGAAAATTTGAACGAAAGAAATTTCTTCCCCTTCCTAAGTAACTTGTTGAGTTGCTGTTAACTGCTGTTATGTTGATTTTGACTTATAGGGACCCTATGAGCCACCATGGTATAGTGCAGGGGTAGGCAACCTTCCCCTTTAAGGGCCAAGGGACTTCAGCTCCCAGAATCCCAGGAGCTATTGGCCAACATGGCTGAGGCTTCTGGGAGCTGAAGTCCCTTGGCCCTTAAAGGGGAAAGGTTGCCTACCCTGATATAGTGGTTTAAGTGTTGGACTATGACTCTGGAGGCCAGGGTGTCATGTTTGAGTCCCCATTCAGCCATGGAAACCCACTGGGTAACCTTATGCAACTCACACTCTTCCAGCCTTAGAGGAAGACAATGGCAACCTCCACTGAACAAATCCTGCCAAGAAAACCCTGTGATAGATTCATCTGAGGCTCGCCATAAATTGGAAACTACTTGAAGGCACAGAAGAACAACATGAATGAGAGACCTCCAAGTCACCCTGTTATCAGAGGCTTAGGTCTTGCAAACACTGGACTGTGACCTCCTTGAAGTGGTGAGAGGTAGTGCTTGAGGCTGGGCGTTTTTCCATCTGTCC
>CM034706.1:200082479-200103834 GCA_020142125.1 Phrynosoma platyrhinos | reverse complement strand
GAGGGGCGGGATAAAAATAAAATTTATTATTATTATTATTATTATCCTTGATTGACTCCATCCACCTATATTGGGATCTTCCGTTTTCCCTACTGCCTTCTACCTTAATAAGCATTATTATCTTTTCTAATTAATCATGTCTTCTCATGATATATCCATAGTATATACAGTCTTAGCTCAGCCTTAGCTCAGCCTCTATATTGACCTTTAGATGACGACCTAGGTGATACAATGGGCATATTTCTGTTCTGAGACACAGAACCCTATATACGAAAGAATCTAGAAAGGATTGTTAAGTGAGTTCTCCCAGCAATCCTTAGGGAAGCATAATGTAGAGACTTATTTGGTAAAGTGAATGCCAAAGTGGAGTTGCCAATGGAATTGAGTACATTTAAACTCACAACTCCCCTGATTCCACAGGGTGGTATGAATGAAGGATACAGGAACCTCTCCCTGATTGTGGCTTACCTTACCACAGCTGCCCTCTTCATGTGGTTTTCTCCTCAGACAAATTTTGATACCAGAAGATAACGTGAATGAGGATTTGGAGAAAGAAGCCATTAGGAATCAAGTGGCAGATGTTTCTATGCATGTGTGTGTGTGTGTTCAGCACTTTTAACAATATCTCCCCCCTTAACTGTTCAAATCATTCCCTGACTGCATCCACACTGCAGAAATGATACAGTTTGACATGTCTTTGAGTGCCATGGCTCAATGCTATGGAATTCTGGTAACTGTAGTTTTGTGAGATACTTAGCATTCTCTGTCAGAGAGCTCTGGTGCCACAACGACCAATAATTCCCAGAATTCCACAGAACTGAGCCATGGTAGTTAAATCAGTGTCAAACTGGATTATTTTTGCATTGTGGATGCAGCCCTGTCTCCTCTTTCATGGTGATTGGTGCAATTCCACCTTTAAACACATAGAACTGCTGCCTGTCTTGTGTAGTTGGCCCCAAGAATCTACATCTTTAGAAATGGTCTTAAGAGAGCAGTGATCGCCCTGCTGTAAACAACCTTCATTCCTGGGAAAGAGGTTTTGGTTTACTGGCTAGGATGTTATTTTTCCAGACCACAGAGGCTGAGCTCAGCATTTGGTCAAAGGGTGAAAGAAGAGCCTAGGATGCCACTCCCTTCAGCATATGGGGATCCCTGTCTTGTGTGCAGTCCTTGTGTTACCCAAATGGGCTGAACCACAATGGGAATGAGGAAGGAAGATAGCCCAAGGCCTGCCTGTGATCACTCAGTACTCTTGCCTTCTCTCCATTACAGTTTCACTATAGATATGATATGACATGATACTAACCTCTCAATTCCTCCAAGTACATTTTGTGGAAAACATCCCCACCACTCAAGGGAAATTTCACAATTTTCAGAGGGAAGGTTAGCAAGAAAATACTGAAGTATATTTAATCAATTTTGCTTCTGTTCAGGTAACCTGTGTAGTTTGTTTTAAGCTGTCATTGGAAGAATTGTTGTACCCAAGTTTAGGTCCAACTTTAGCACCGACAGGTGCTTCAACAAAGGCAGTTGTATAAATTCTGTCCTTTTTCAATTTCAACCTCCATGTAAATTGGTAATCCATAATCTGGTTATCATTACAGGATGTGTTGTTTCTGTGTACCTCAGCCTGCCCCTTGATCAGACTTGACCTGACCTGACCTGGCAGCAGCAGGACTCAGAATAGTACTATAACCAGTCTAGCTGCCTATGACAGTGTTGTGAGCATTGTGCATTGTGCAGGAGCATTGTGAAAATCCATTTGGTAGTTACCCCAGTTGTCTGTTGTGGCGTCAGAGAACTAGGATATAATTTATTTTTAAAGGAGGGCTAGGTCAGGTGCTAGCCAGTGCCCAAACACAGCAGGTAATATGGCAAACTTTCCATTAATCCTTTGCTACACTGGCTTTGCTACATTCCAATGGTTTCAGCTATGGCCATGTCCATATGCAGACTTGAACCATTGCCAGTTTGGGCTTCTTAAGGAGGTACCACATTACAAATACTTCACAGAATATGACATGTGCAGATATTTAATGGGATATATTTATGAATAATCTTACACCAAAGTATGCTCTCAAGCCTTAAATATAAATTCATCTTTGAAATGATTTTTAAAGGTATATGCCAGAAGATCACTGAAAAAGGACAGGTAGAAAAGTGTACCAGGAGTCTGAATTAAATTAATAAGATAGCTTCTCTCCAAAATATTAAAAATAATTACTTTTTAATATAACAACTAGCAGAACCCCCAGCCATTCTAGGAGTTGTTGTCCAAAAATCTAACTGTTTAAGCTTTGGGAAAGACCATATGATGCAAAGACAGAAAATATCTAGAATGAGTATTTAATGAAGCATAGAGTCAAAGCTCTGAATGCTAAGAAAATGTTGATTGCCTTATGAAGAAGTATCACAGGAATTGTGTGGGTGTATCTGTAGGCCTTTGCATCAGGGGAAGGAATGTGGTTCCTTTCAAAGCTGAATCACAGATGTGCACCAATATTCTCCATTGTTGGAAGTGGAGAAGTGCCACTGTGATCACACAGGCACCTATATGCCTACCAGGGGCAGTTAGAGGTAGTGATAGGTAGTTATGGTTCCCAGGTGTTCACCCTCTTTGTCTTGTCTGATCTGTTGCTTCCACACATATAAACTGATATACTCAAACCTGGCTTTGTTTCCTCTCAGTCCTCTTTTTCCTGCAGTTTTTTCTTAGTCATGTAATTGTACCCAGCAGACCTGATTCTTCTTATCAGACATGCAGTTTCCTTCATGAATACTTTCTTTTCACTTAAGGCAGTCTTTGATAACAATTCTAAGTAGCTGGCTTTCACATACCTATAAAAATCTTAACCCTGTTCCTCCATGGAGATAACAATAGTCAGCAACCTGCAAGAACCAAGACACAGTTGAACTACTAAGGAAGAAACAGGTTCTTTTGTTATAGCAAAGTGTTTGTTTTCCATTCAGAACCACATCTTGTTCACACAGGTATCATGCAGACTGATGATATTGGATCACTGTTATCCTTTATACAATGTTTTACTGGTCACATTATCACTCTCTTTGCCAAGGTAATGTAAAGATGTGTATGCTGTATACTTAGATCAGTGGGGAAATACTTTTCATACCTCTTAGGAGAGGATGGAGTCTTGCTAATACAGTGCCATACCTCCCAGTCTGCAAGATTTTACCTGGATACAGGAGCTGAGATATGGGGCAAAATGCAGAGGCACTGTTCTGTCAAATTGCTCTGCTAGAAACAAGTAAACCCCTGCCTTTCAGGCACAAAATTAGAATAATTTGCATAATATGCAAAGTAGATGCTTGGATTTGAAAAAGTAGAACATAAGTACCCTAGTTACAATGCATATGATGATTTTAGTGGTGTGTGTGGGGGGGAGGTGATACCCAAATTTTAGATAAGGCACATATAAAAACTTTTGGAAGTCACAATTAAGGTTTCAAAGGAAAGTGTTTTGGCTGGACCAAGCTGAAAGGATATTATCTTTGAAAGATTTTGGGAATGTAGTAGCAAAACTGTGGCTTTCTGCGGTTTGAAACAAACCGTAATGATATGAGGCAGTTCTACTGCTGGTCCAGGAAGTGATGAGATTGCCTCTGCCCTTCTGCACAGGAAATATGTGCCTGATTTCTGATGTTTCTCCAGAGACAGAAATAGCAATAGCAAGTACATTCTATACCACTTATCAGTGAACTAGCACTCCCTAAGTGGTTTACAGTGTGTAAGCCAGTTGCCCCCAGCAAGCTGGGTACTCATTTTACTGACCTATGAAAGGATGGAAGACTGAGTGGACCCTGGAGCCCTGCAGGATCAAACTCACAATGTTGTGGCTGTGAGTGCCTGCAGTAATGGCATTTAACCATGGCACCACCAGGGCAGTTAGTAAATGAGGAGCAGATACAGAATATGCAAGAAGATGTACTTCTTCTTACAGAAGCAGAAGATGGGTTGACACTAATAACCCCTGGTCCAAAAGCACAGTCTTTGTACCATTAGAAGATGTGTGTTGGAGGAACAGTATGCTGGCCTAAATAAGCCTGATGTTTGATTCAGTCTGGTCCTACTAGATGACATCAAAGGCCTCCACAGTGGCCAATTGGACACCATCAGGAAACTGGCAAGCAGAACATAAAAGTTTGATTTAGATACTTCATAGGCTCATTAAATAAGAATAATAAGCTGTGTTGCAGGGTTTTTTTTTTAGTTTCACCACAAAAATAGCCATAATGAGTATTACTCATCAATACCATCATGTACCTATTAAGAAAGAGAAATGTGCCAAAATAAAACACCACATATCTTGATACCATTGCCATAACAGTTTGGGGAAAGGAAGATAAGGGTTTAAATAAATTGGGGATAGAAAACTTAAGGTGGACTTTTATCGAATAGTATTTTGCTACTGAGACTTGAAATTCTCCAGAAAAATTGCAGTGCCATTAATGAAATTCAAGATTGCAAAATGTGCATTAACAAATGCCACATTTGGATGCGGATGTTTAGAACTGACTCATCTCTTCACATGCTGGGACTCTAGTGCTCTGAACAGGATACTGTTTAATTTTCATAACCCAGCAGTTCAAGAGGAAAAGTGCCTGACTTCTCCTTCTCTTTGTTCTAAGCACTAAGGCACTATGATTGGATGCATAATACACTAAACTAAAGTACACCACTGAACAGTTGAATATTTAGTCAACATATAGGAAAATTCCATTGATTCAATGAGTCCACATTGGGCTACTGTATCCCTAACCACAAAAAAAGCTCTATTGAACTGCAAGCTGTAAAGACAGCAAAAACTATTGTAAATCAGGATGCATGGGATATAAATCAGAAAAAGAGAGGAGATGTGATGAACTGGTCAAGGATGACTCCTCATAACCCCTCATGAGGATGGAGGTGATTTAGATAGTGTTGAAATGTGTGCAGTGTGCCAGGAAACCATTATATCTGTTCAGTCCAATGCTGATGGACTGGAGTCTGTGGTTACATTCCAATTCTGCTATTTCTCTTTCAAATTTTCCTTTGTACAAAGTTCTTTTGTTCAGGGCCACTGTTCCAAGGTCTAAGATGGAATGCCTAGATTAAAAGGGTCCTGCAACTGGTTTTTGTGTATTCCCATTCCTAATGTCTGATTTATATCCATTTATCTTCTGGTGCAGGGATTGGACTGTTTGCCCAATGTAAAGTGATGAATGGCCCTAAATCAGACAACAGCATTTAACCCCATCCTCATGAAGGTGCCCTTGACCAGTTAATCACATATCCTCTCTGGTTCCCACACTACATTTCAATACTTATTCATGTGGTTATTTACTCTCCTTGGCTTTGAGCAACATCCTTTCTCCTGCCTTTGTCCCCCAACAATCACAGTTGAAACTGAACTTGCCACCTCATCTCCATACCCACAAAGTTATGAATTTCAACTGACATTCTCACACGCAACTGGCTTATATAGGGTTGTCTCTGGACTCTCCACTCCAAACATGTATCTAAGGGAGTAGGCTCAAGTCTAGGAAAGCTCATGCTACCAGCGCTTTTCTTTCGGTTAGTCTCAAAGGTGCAACAAGATCCCTTTGCATACTGATTTCCCAGACTAACATGGATATGTCTTTGAATTCTATTTTAATTATTGGAAGTGATACCTATAAATACCCTAAGAACCTTGCTCTGTTTTTCACCCTGGTCCAGTGAGAATTATTTGGATATAAATGTAGGCTTCCAAATGTATAGGATGAGTACAAAAACTGGCTTCTTATTCTATTAATGCAGGTGGGTGCTAGCTAGCATGGTACTGATAATCCTGTATCTAGTGCTTTTGTGTGTGTGTGTGTATGTTGTGTGCCTTCAAGTCGCTTCCTTCTAATGTCGACCCTAAAGTGAACCTATCATAGGGTTTTCTTGGCAAGCTTCATCAGAGGGTGGTTTGCCATTGCCATCCTCTGAGGCTGAGAGCGTGTGACTTGCCCAAGGTCACCCAGTAGGTTTTCATGGCTGCGCGAGGATTCGAACCCTAGTCTCTACAGTCATAATCCAACACTCAAACCACTACACCACGCTGGGTCTTCAGTGCGTAGTAACTCACAAATTATTCAGGATCAGGCCCACCTGCAGAGCATTGAGCAAGTGCTTGCCATTATCATTTTTGACAGCAGCAGTCACCTGCTTAGAAGGGAAGAAGGAAAAGATCCAAGCTTCTCCATCCTTTTCCACAGGCAACTGGCATTGGCAAAAGTAACAGCATCAACCATCTGGTTGGTGGGTGCATGCTTTTTGTACATTACAGCAGTGTGAGCTAGTAGCTTTCTCTAAATTTGACAGACAATATATATGCATATTCAGAAGACAGTTACAAATAATGTATACAAACTAAGTGGCAAACTCTCTCTTTTCTTCATAGGTTATGAGCAGGATGTCATTAATCGTACTGAGTTTATGTTCACACAAGACAGATGAAGGCTGAGATGCTCAGAAGCCACATGGCTATAGTCATTTTTAAAATTAAAAGTGCATGTGTTTTACAAGGGTTTTGGAACCAAGTAGCCAAGATTCTCTTCTTGATAACTGAGCAATCAGTCTTCCCTTCCAAGTTTTGTTTCTTTTAACTTTCATAGTTTCTAGTATCTGGCCATTTGGTTCCAACAAATAATTCCAGTAAAACCTAAATCTAGGCATGGAAACATATTTTTATATAGGGCCAAAAGAGTAGAGCCACGGAAAGAGAGAGAGAGTGAAGAGAGAAAGATATTCCACAAGAACGAAGAGGGGCTTCCAACATGCCAAACTAAAAACTAAATAAAAAAAAAGGGCCCAGAGATTTTTCTATGCCCATATAAAGCCAAAAAAGGACTCGTTTACAGTAGAAACCTACCAGGCAGCTCAGCCAAAATATTACAATAACACTTTCTTTCTAGGCCAGTATCATAGGGACTTGGCAGCCACTTGGGCTTCTGGCCTGGAGTAATATGCACGATCTAAGCTTATATCCTTTTCAGTGCTTGAGGCAGCTCCATGTCTCTTGATGCGCCCTGTCTGCTAAGAATAGGAAGAATGTGAACTGGAATTTGGACAGGGCTCTTAACAATTTCCAGTCTCCTTCTGTAATTTCTTCCAAGGCCATAACCCTCCCCAGGCTGTCTCCGGCTCAAGAAGTGACTGATGCTGAGTGGAGCATTGGCTGCTGTCACTAGTGTTCCCAGATTTCAGGGCCTAGTCCCTCTTCTTCTATTTTCAGGGCAAGGGCAAGGACTCTCAGGGGGGTTGCAGACTGCCAGAAATAGTGCAAATTGAGTCCACTTTTAGGGTTAGGGTTAGGGTTAGGGAATCATGGGAACTGTATTTTATTGTGGTACCAGAGCTCTCTGACAGAGAAGGCTCAATGTCTCAGAAAAAAACAACACCAATTCCCATGATTCCCTAGCACTAACCCTAACCCTAAAAGTGGACTCAATTTGCACTATTTCTGGCAGTCTGCAACCCCCATTAGTGTAAGAGCACTGTCTTGAAGGTGTGTGCCTGTGTGTTTTCCTCATTCCTCCTGGGCCCTTAGGATCTGCTGAGGTTTGGTTCCAGGACTCTCTATGGGTAGCAAAATCCATGGATGCTCAAGTCCATTATATACGATGCATCTGAGGAAACAGGCTCAAGTCTATGAAAGCTCAAGCTACCAACTTCTTTCTTTCAGTTAGTTTGAAAGATGCTACAAGATCCGTTTGCACACATTATATATACAATGGAGTAGCAAAATGGTGTCCCTGATATATGAGGGGATATCGTAAAGTTTTAATTATCACCTTTAAAAAAAATTGACAGGTTTGTTTTGATTTGTAGTTGTTAACGTATATCTACGTAGTCGCCATCCAGATTTACACATTTTCCCCAGACTTGTACTTATTTAATGACATCAACTGGGACTGACTCATGTCAGATCACACTTGTAGCATCACCAGGGTCCAGCTCTTGTAACATCACAAGATGGGATTGTGATGAATCCATGGATGCAGAATCTATGGATAAGGAGGACTGACTGTACTTATATTTGGTGTTTTGTTTTTCATTTTGTTGGTGTATTCTGTGCAACTGCTTAATGACATCAACAGGGGCTGACCCTTGTCAGATCACACTTGTAGCATTGCCAGCTCTTGTGACATCACATGGTGTCATCTCCAGGTCTTAAGTTTTGGCCTTGAAATCTCTGCCAGACTTAGCTACCACTCTTTCTAACATGCCCATGCACCTCAGCAAACATCTTGCAAAATATATAGGTGACTCACATGACATTATATCAGTCTTAGGCAAAAAAGGACACAGCTCTAACTAGCAACAAACCTTATGACTCCATTTGATATCTCTGTTGGTATTCTTGGTAGCACAGGCATTCTATTAATCTTGAATAGTTGAAGTAGATCTAGAGACATGCCTCATCTCTTCCTTGCTATTTTAATTTTGCCATTTCATTTTTTTTAAAGGGCATGAATGATGCAATGAATTGTAACTGAATCAATGCAGGAAAGTGGGGGATCAAACTGAATAATAGGTAAATCAACAAACCCGGTTTGCCAAGGCCATCTCTTTTGTTCTTAGAACACATGTAAAAAGTCATCCAATATGCACCTAAAAGGAAATCTTGCACAACAGGAATATTTGGCACATTTTAAAGTAACTAGTTGGCAGTAGCATCTAGTGCACTGCAGAATGCTGCCATTCCTGCCTGGTAGCCCAGAAATGCTTATTTCTTCCCATCTTTCTAGTGGAAAAATAGCAGACATAGACAGTTTTGACTAGTGGGGGGAAAGGCTGGAGAATGAAGGAGACCCTCTCCATTTAAAACCTGCAACCTTTTGTGTTTGTTTTGCAGGTATTTTTTAAACCTTGTTGCCGCTGCTGCTGATGATGTTTTTTTAAAAAGTTGGATGAACAATACATGTGACTTCATGTCATATATAGGCTGAACCTTAAGACAAAGTCCTCCACATACTAATGTACAGTTGCATCTCATAAGGTTCAGAGTCAGGCTGTACTATAACATGGCCATTGAGGATTTTAGGAATCATTCTCCAAAAGGTAACTTTTCCAAGCTGTGTGAGCCACATGAAATTCCCTAAGATCATTTGCTTTTGCATCAAAGGCTCATGTTGTACTTGGATAAGCCTTCTTGTCTATGTTCTTTCTTACTGTCAATAGATACACAGACACCTTGTTGCAATCCTTTGAATCTTTCCCCAGGACATCCTATGGATGTTTCAAATAAACAAATTCCCTCAGACTCCCAAATAGGTAAACTATATGATATTTTTTCAACATTTGGTGGCAACTTCCAATGTTGAAAAAAACAACCCTAACCTTTGAAAAAAATGATATGAAAGGGCTTCTCTTTTCTTACATTCCCCTAAGGATCTTGCTCTGCACAGTGCAGGTGCTGATGACTTGAATTCCAGGTTGCATAGGCCAATCTGCTTATTACCAGAACTCAGAAAAGTTATTTTTTGGATGGCATATCCTCAAATCCATCAGCCAATATAGCCACATGACCATTTTTTCAAGAAGGATCTGCGCCAAAAAGTGAGTACTGCAACATCTCAGGCTTTTACACACCAGCTTTCGTGGTGGAAGAAAGATTGCATAGCATTATCAAGGGATGGAGCTTTTTGCATGGCAATGCTTTTCTTCCATTTTCCTCCTGTTTGTTTTTTGTTTTTTGGCCCCAAATCCAGCCCCTTTGTCAGCCCCATTTATGGTACTGAAAGCAATATATTAAAGCCTCTTCTACTTCATTTTCCTCTCCTATCATTATTAGGCTGAATAATCAGACATTTTGCAGAACTCACTGGACCATGGCAGACAATGAAAAGATACCCCTAGAAAAGGTCTCTGAGAAATCTCAGGTTAGAAATAGGGATTAGGAATTTACCATTGAAAAAAAGAATATTTTTTAAAATAACGTTTTTTCTTTCTGTTGAAAAGTCACCAGTCTCATAGAAAGTGGAAACCTACCAGTAAGTAATGAGGACAGAGGTGCATGTGGGTATGAGGTAGCAGCAAAACTTACATCCCACCATCTCAAGAAAAGCACCAAGTCCCACAAATATAACCTTCCTAGTGGCTGACATAAGAGGCGGGTGGGTAAATATAGGGCAGTAAAGATATTTTGATCAGTATAATCAAGCAGAGATTATTTTGATATCACTTAATCAAGCAGAGCTGCAACTGGGCATTTCTAGAGATAGCAAGAAAGAAGAAGAGGTGAAAATAAAGCATGCCCCTTTAACAGGCCAGTATAACAATGAACAGACTCTATCCTGGCACAAGGTGGAAGGGCAGCAAGTTGGCATTTTTGGGGAGAATGGGGAGGGGTAGGCAGGAGCAATAAACTGTTTTAAATCAGGGGTGGGTAACTGTTGGAGGCTAAGGGACTGCATTAGCTCCTTGGGAGACCTTGGAGGGCTGTAGCCCTCCTCTCTGCAAGCAAACAAACAAATAGTAATAAAATGTTCTATGCCTCAAATGCCCTCTAAAGAGTGTGTGGGACATTTTCACCATGTTTTTAGCTCCACTGGGCCATTTTAGGCCTAGGAGAAGCCTTTTTGAAAAACAGGAAGTGATTGGAAGTTTTTTTCCAGTTTAAAGACAAAGGTAAAGGCTTCCCCTTTGACATGACTGTCATCTTGGTTATTAAGCTAAGGAAGCTAGGATTGTCAAAAACAATTCCATGATCATGTGGTAAGCATAACTGTACAGAATGCTGTTACCTTTCCACCAAAGTGATACCTATTTATCTACTGGCACTTTTACATGCTTTCGAACTGCTAGGCTGGCAGAAGCTGGGACTACTGATGGGAGCTCACTCCATCACACGGCGTGTGGGTCTTAAACTGCCGGTATGCTGACCTTGCAATCGTCAGAGTTGGCATCTTAACCGCTAAGCCACTGCATCATTGTCCAGTTTACTTCCTGTTTTAACTGTCTCTTGTGACTGAATTTTGAGGGTTTCTGGTGATCAGCAATTATTTCTTTTGGACTACAACTTTCAGAATTCCTCAGTCAGGGTTTTCTAAGCTCTGAAACAGATCTTCATCTTCTGGACAAGAGTGTCCATTATGTGTTATGTTTCCTATGGAAACTCTATGTTGGGATGTTAATATTAGATTATTTCATCCTCACAAATGAGGATGAATAATTTCCAAAGTTTTCTCGCGGATGTCAAGAAAATAAATATTTCTGCATTGTTCTCACCTAGTATTTGCACATCCCAAAATGATTTGGGAAATTATTCTGCACAGCAATACACATGGGACTATTTTGCATAAGAATTGTGGTTTTGTTGCCCTCCCCCCCAAAAATAACTTTCCCCAGACAGCCACATCACTTTTTTTAAAATGTAAGATTGCTGTTTTCTGCACGAAAGCAATCTTACACACACAAAAATATAACCATCTATAGGGGTTTTGTGTAATATTTTCAATATAAAATTGCAGGATTTTTTGGTCCAGAATGTTGGTGTCTGGGAACAGTCTTTTATGTGGTGGAAGGCACAAAGTTAGTGGGAGGTTTTGTGTTTTTTTGTGTTTTTGGATTTGTTTGTTTGTTTGTTTGTTTTTGCACAAAAAGCATGTTCATCACATCAAAAATCCACATGCATTTCTGTGCAGAATAATTTCCTGAAAAACTTCAAGATATGTGAATTTTGGGCAAAAGCTGTGCAAAATTCTTGTCAATGTGTTATTTATTCTTCCTGACTGGATTTCCTGAGCTTTGGGAAACCTATGTTTCAGCCAGGAAACAAATAGTCAATATTCTTTAAGCATCTAACTCCAAGCCCATTAACAATGGTGGGGTACAGATGGGCGGCTCTGGGCTGCCCTGGGAAGCGGCGGATCAGAGCCGCAGCTACCCCAGGGCATGGCCCCGATCCACCTTTTTGCCACCCTAAAAAGAGCAGCAAAATGCCACTCCTTTCAGGGGAGGCAAAAGGGCGCCCTAAGGACCAGTGCGCAGCTCTTCTTCACCCTTTCCGATTCGGAGGGTGTCATGAGGCTGCGCTGTGCATAATGGCATGCGGTGTCCGGACAGCATCGGCAGTGGGTTTGAGGCGGCAGGCTTGCGGCCACTCCACCCCAACTGTGCCTTCAGGCCGGCCCTTTGGGCCGGTCTGCAGAGGCCCAATGTCTCCTTCCTTTGGAAGTACTTGTGCCATCCTCAGACCTCTTCAGTACCAAATTCTGAGGCTCAGAGGTAGCTTAAACATCTCCAAAACTGGAATACTGACCAGGGAATCATGTCTCATCAGAGGCATTTACAAAACTTTACTGCAGCCATGGATGAAAAGCACTAGTTAGTGTGTTGCTGCATCAGTTTCAATGAGTTCTGCTGATCACAATGGGCTCAACACAATGGGCTCAAGCCTCAGACACATATTCATTCAAATGCACACAATTATATAACCAGCATCAGATTACAGATCATGTAAACAAAAAATAGATCCCTCCAGTCATGCAATCAGGTTTCTTTTGCAAGATTTCCCAAACATGATTACATAAGAGAACTCCTGAAGTTCAGAATAGAACTCCTTTAAAATTTGGTAAGAAACACAGCATGGACATTTATTTACCTTGAACTATGTAAAGCAATTCATTATATATTGCTGGATGGATCACAGGGCAAGGGAGTTCCTTCAGGTAGCACCTAAGCATTTCAGCTAATGTCTGCCCATCAAATGAGTCCAATTCAACTGATGCTATGTCTGAAAGGGAAAAAAAAGGAGGCATGGTTATCTCCCAAATAAGTCATTGGGCCAAAGAAGAAATTAAGCTTCTTTTCAAGCACAAAATCATTGCTTGTATTGTAAGAACCTAGCTTTGGAAGAAGGATTACAAATTCTAATGTTGAAAAACTGATTTCACCAAATGTACCAAATGTACCTTTTCTTCTGTATTGATTGTAAAGAAGAGGAAATTCATTCATTCATTCATTCATTCATTCATTCATCCTCTCTGAACTATTATATTTGAAAATTCTGGCCCTTACAGAGAAAACAACACATGGAAATGTCTAAAGGCCCAGAAAAAAAAAAAAAAGGAATCTTTGAGGTAGGCACTCTTTTCTCTTGAGGAGATTAGGAACAGATTATATTTCAGGTAAAGATTATACTGCAGGCTAATTAATGACAGTTCATTAACCCTCTTTTTAAAAACAAAATAAGCCAGAGATGCACACCACTATGGTACTCTTTGTATCATATTGAGTCTTAAATGCTTAGGAGTCATGGTTTCAGAGTTATGCTGGAGAGACACATACAGAGGCACAATTAGTAATAAAGAAAAGGTAGTGTTACATTTGGAAATCAACACCAACTCACAGAATGTATTCCATGCATCTGAATCAATATAGTATGGAGAACCACCATGGAATTACAAAAGACAAATAACCATGCCTATTTCGGATTTCCATCACATTCCCCACTGCCAAAGAAAGAAAGAAAGGAAAGGAAAGAAAGAAAGAACACCTGATAGTTCAATAGCAAGTTTCTGACAGTTAATTATAAATAACACTGTCCTAAGACCCCTCCCTGAATCTCTTTAAGGTATCACAAACCACTGAAAAAAGTCACTTCATAGCCATCATACATTACAGAAAATGGAGCAATTGTGAAGATAACAAAATATTTATGATGAGCAGTTTTGGGGTCATATATTTTAAAAAGGATTACATCAACAAAAGATTGTCTCATTTTCCTTAAAAAGAACCTATAATTTGCCTAAAAATAAGAACTGACAATTAGAAATGGTAAGTGACCACAAACCACAAGGGCACCTAATTATATTCTCTGTGTCCTACATGTCACCCTTCGGAAAGAGGTGTGTGATGAAAAACTCAGACTCAAGGCCACTAGTTCCATCAAACAGCTTATGTGTCAAAGCAATTGCACATACAGGGGGACTTCCATTACTAATGATCACATGGCAGAGGTTTAGAGCTTTTAAAGCACAATGACACACATGCCCAAGGGGGGGGGGGAGAAAGTTCATTTTAGCCATTGCACATATGAGAAACGTGACCCATGTTCTGACTACTAAAGCTTAACCAGCCCGACTCCCTATTTTTTTTAATGTATCCAAAATTCTAGTTTATAGGTGATTTTCTTCCATCAGTTCTTAGCATGTGAAACATGGCTCTGAGAAATGGATTTTTTAACATCTAACATTCTGCAGTTTCAGAAACATGAGCCTTGTTTCTTTTTACCAATCTGGGAAGAAAGTTTGCTTTTCCACTAGACTTTTAAAAAACTTCCCTCTTTCATTCTTGTTTGCATGTCATTGATACTATTGCCTAAAAATAAACCTATTTTTCTATTTGATCAAGTTTGTTTACAGACTTCTATGCCCACCCATATTTAAATGCTCTGCCATGCTCACTCTGCTGGAAACCAGATAATATTTGGATTTTTAAATATGAAACTATGGGCCTAAGCAGACGGCGCTTTGCGCCATCTTCAAGGCAAAGAAGGGGAGGGGCAGCCTCACGCTGGGCACCCCAACCCCTTCCTAAACCCCTTCCTGTTCAGGAAGGGGTTGGGGTGCTCAGCGTGGGGCTGCCCCTCTCCTTCCTTGCCTTGAAGACAGCGCAAAGCGGCCCCAATTCCTCGGCCCCAATACCTCAGCCCCAATTCGCAGCTTCCCGGGGCAGCCCACAGCCGCCCGTCTGCTTAGGCCCGTCTGTCTGTATCTTCAAGTTGCCTGTCAATTTATGGAGACCCTATGAATTTCATAGGGTTTTCTTAGGCAAGGAATATTCAGAAGAGGTTTTGCCAGTTTTTTCCTCTGAAATATAGCCTACAACACCTGGTATTCATTGACAGCTCCCATCCAAGTACTAACCAGAGCTGGCCCTGCATAGCTTCTAAGATTAAAGTGGATCGGGTGCCTTTAGGCATTTATTAATGTTTAAATAAGATGCCACTGAAGTGGTGCTCCTGCTCAGAGGCCCTTTCTTGCTAAGAAAGAAGAAGACATTTAATAAGGCAGTCTCCACAGTTAACATCACAGCTGATTATCACTGATTATATTACCAATGGATGCTATCAGCAGAGCTTGGAAAACGTTACTTGTTGGACTCCAGAACACTCCTTTCCAGCTAGCTAACATAGCCACTGGCCATGCTGCCTGGAAGATTCTTGGCATTGTCAGGTTCAGGGTATGCCAGGCTTTAAGATTTGGGGGCCAAACCTGAAACTTAGGAATGACTTCTTAGGAAGTCCGAAGAAGTGGAACCTGATGATTCTGCAAAAATGGTGTTACAAGGGGCAGCTCCTAGTAATGCCATTAAATGTGATACATTAAACATCAACCACAATTGCAAAGAGTACATTATTTTTTTATTTATTTTTAAAAAAACAACTCTAACAAATGAACACACAGAGACACAGCTTTCAAGACTGTGCTCTCATCCTGAAATTCTTCTGCTTCCAATCCTAAAAACTGGAGACTTGGGGCCAGGCCCTAAGATCTGGTCATCTTGTGATTTTTAAAAAAGTGAACGCCCAACCTCTACTCATGAGCACAATATTCCCCCCACCCCCAGACAAACATCATAGCTATGAACACGTTGCAGTGGGAAGTATTACATTTCCTCTGGTGCCACGTATTACACATGGATACTCAGAAAATAGGATATTCCTGTGATAGAAGTACTACCATGAATGGAGACATGTGAACTGTATATTTGAAATGAGAAACACATTGTATGCATTGATTATGCACAAAGGATTTTCAGGAATCAATTATAATTTTTGTTTCTTGCTGGGAAGCTATGTATGCCTGGGTTGCATACCATCCTTCCTGTAACTTCAAACAGCAGCAAAGGGGAGGGGGGCAATCTACTACAGCTTCTCAGTATTTGTCCTTGAAAATCTGAGTAGACCATGAGTAGATTCAGATGAACAGCTGTCCTCAAGAATGGATGTTGGCAAGAACACACTGGCATGACTTTGCAGCAAAGGAGCACAGTTCACAGTGAGTTCTTCTCACCACTGACTTCAAAATGAATTTCAGAATCTCCCCCTTTTTGCAGTGATAGTTCCAAACATTCACATTAATTGCCCACCACTAGCCAGATTTGTTCAGTTGAATACATTCCTAAAGAAATAGGACTCCTATCACAACCAAATGTGGCATGAGCAGTGGAGCCAACTTGGTATAGTAGGCCCTCCATATCCAAAGATTCTGCACCCACTGATTCACCCACGCATGGCTTTAAAATATTCTAAAAATAAAAAAAATAAATAAATCCAAAAAGCAAACTTTTATTTTGGAATTTTATATTAGGGACACCATTTTACTACATAACTGTATCTAATGGGAACTGAGCATCCAGGATTTTGGTATCCACAGTGGGTCCTGGAACAAAACCAAAGCACATACCCAGGGTCCACTGTATAATGATTAAAATGCTGGCCTAGGTCTTGGAAGGCCTAGGCTGGAATCTCTACTCAGCTACAAAGTACAATTTTAATTGAAGCCGAAGAGAAGAAATATCATGATAGGCTTTCGGGTAAGAAGAGCAGGGCTGCTAATAGACAAGAAGTAGGCAGATACAGCAGTTGTCCACAGTGCCATCTACAGGGTGAGGTACCAGGTTTACACACACCTTAAGTAAACTACAGCTCAGAGTATGGGTGGACAAAATGTTACCGATGGGGTTTATGTGGCCCCTCCAAAGGCATTTTTAGGGCCTACCCCTGACTTCTCCCAATTCACAAGGTTTTTCACCCTGGAAGCTTTCAGAAGGGGATGTTCTGGGTTTAAGGGGAGGTACAATGCTCCCCAAACAATCCCATAAAATAAAAACAAAATTAAAGGTAGTCCTCCAGACACTATTGGTTTCAATATTTCTGTCTTTAAGACATTTATGGGGCTGGGCTTGAGTGATTCTTGGGGGCAAAATTGGACCCTCAGATGGTGAGAAATTGTCAACTTCTGGTACAGATGAGGGACCTCTAGATGCAAAACAATAGCAAACAGTTACTACTTATTGAATGATTTTGTTTTACAGATTAAAAGAAAAAAGAAAACAAGGGAAACTGACTCAAACCCAAATATCGTTTTAGTATGACTTTTCAGTAATGGTGTGGGTTTAATATTCTGAGCCCTTTTAATCTTAATACTTTTTAGGGCCCCAGTATGTTTCAGCTCTGCCAGGAGGATGCTGTTGCCATCTACATGTGCTTGTGCACCTTCTCAATTGCACTCTTCCCTTCCTTCAGTCATAGTGTTCAAGTGAGGAGCTGGGAATGCCAGTGTCTGCAGCCTTGCTTGTCTAGTTCAGACTCTTTGAGGAATGGGAAGCAAGAGACAGAAAGCCACAGCAGCAGTGGCAGGAGTGTTGCAAAAAGAGTATTGTGAGGAATGACTCCTGCTACGACCCTTGCAACATGAAATAGTCCTTTATCATATATACTTACTATAACGTACAGTTCTTTGCTAGCTATATGGGTCTAATCTTGATAGTCACTTGCATTTTTGAAGCTTTCACAAGCAGTGGGCTAATGGGTTGTCAACACCAGAAGCAAAACCAAGAAGTTACAAGACACGGAACAAACTACAGTCAGCCCTCCATATCCATGGATTCTTTATCCACAGATTCAAGCATCCACAGCTTTAAAACATTTTTAAAAAATGTATACATTCCCAAAAGCTGTCATATCCAAAGGGGTTTGGATCTGCCATAATAAAAGAATCAAAAATATGAGGGAATAAGAATAATTGATGTGATGATATATCGATATAGAGAAGTAAAGAGGAATGGGAAGGGAACTATTATCAAACAGGAGAAAAGATGGGCTATAGGAATGTTACTTCATGACCTTGCTTACTTCCTAGGATCAAACTTTGGTGGCCAGAAAATTAATATATTTTCTTCCAGTGGCAGATGTGGGTGATAGAAGAGTGAGGGGGGAAGTGGGCACTTAAAAGAACCTTTTGACGTGACCCAAGGTGTTTGCATCGCTAGTCGGGAAAGGGGGGGGGGCTAGAAGAGAAAGGATTTTAAAGAGTGCATCATTCTGGAGAAACTCAGTTTGGACACTAACTTGTCTGTGTGCTGGACCTTTGTATTGGATCCAAAATAAATCATCAGTAAACCTTCATTGCAATGTTTTCTTGGCTTTTCTGATCTTGGGCCAGTAATCCTGACACTGTGTCCAAACTCCCTCCAACGCCTTGTCTGGGGCCAACACCTCTGGCCCAAGGCACCACACTTCTGTTGGTATCTTCCTGGGACAAATGGAGCAGTGACCAGGTGGCTACAGCCTGGGAAGGGCGAGTGAAGTCCAGCCAGGCAGCTGGAGTGACAAGCCACGAGGAGCCAAGAGAGGCATGGGGGCAGGAGGTGGCTTTGGGAGGAAGCCGCTCTGGCCATGCAGAGGCATGGAGAGGGATAGTCCTTACACTATGAGTACTGGGAGGACCTGTCCATGGAAGATGAGAGGACAAAGGAAAATTCCCACTGGCTGTGGGAGGAAGCCCTGTAGGACCCGTTAAGCGAAGTGGAGGAAGATGAGTGGTTCCGGACCCCAATGCCCAACAGGAGACTGGAGCAGTGGTGAGAGATGCTGGCAGGGAAGCAGACGCTGTGGGATGTGGTGGCCAAAGAGGTGGCAGCCCAGCTCGTGGGAACCATGGTGAGACGATCGACCCCCACAGGACCTTGGAATGCCAAGGGAGACATGGGGAGTAGAGGCTGGCTTTGGGGGAAAGCCAAACAGACAGCCTGGAATTGCACAGAGGAATGGTTCTCTAGGGACGAGGACACAGCAGACTGATCTTCAGGTGACAAAGACAATGCTGAGATGGAGGCTCAGCTATGGAAGAAAGTCAGGGAAAAACACAACTGACTGCATGGAGCTGCACAGGGAGATTGTCCTCACAGAATGAGAACACTGTGGAGATGGTGCATTGGCTTGGGGAGGAAGCCCAGGAAGACCCCTGATCTACCTGGAGAATGACAAGTGGTCCCGGATCCTGATACCCAACAAAAGCCCTCCAATGGTGCGGAAGTACACCGCCATATGGCCCTTGGAGGATGAGGATACAGAAGATGGATCCTCTGACTCTGAAGATGATGTGGAAACCAAGGACTGGCTTGGGGAGGACATCCAGCCACCACTGTGGGGTGATGGAGAGGAAGATGAGTGGTTCCAGACCCCAATGCCCAACAGAAGACCACCAATGGTGTGGAAGCGCACGGACATATGGTCCTCGGAGGACAAGGATACAGAAGACTGGTCCAATGAAGGTGAGGATGACATGGGGATGGAGGACTGGTTTGGGGAAGGCGCCCAGCCAGCCCTGCAGAGCAACAGGGAGGAAGACGAGTGGGTCCAGACCCCGGGGCTCAGTGAAAACCCTCGAGGTGCTGAGGGAGAAATGGAGGGCGGAAGGTGGCTTTGGTGGAAAGCACAGCGAGATGTGCAGGGTTGCTTAGGGACATGGCTCCAAAATGCCACCATAACAAATGTCAGTGGCCAGATGTTTTCTGCTGCTCCAGAGACTAGGACCCAGAACAATGGATGCAAGCACCAGGAAAAGAGATTCCATCTCAACATTAGGAGGAACTTCCTGACAGTAAGGGCTGTTCGACACTGGGACACACTCCCTCGGAGTATAGTGAAGTCTCCTTCTTTGGAGGTCTTTAAGCAGAGGCTGGATGGGCATCTGTCGGGGATGCTTTGATTGGGAGTTCCTGCATGGCAGAATGGAGTTGGATTGGATGGCCCTTGTGGTCTCTTCCAACTCTATGATTCTATGATTCTATGTGCTTGGAGGTGATGTGGCACTTAGAGGAGATACTAAAAGAGCCTTCAAAACACCACCAGAAAAGACAGAAGGCAGTGGCCCAAACATGGACAAACGGAGCAAGCACAAAATGGGCTACATGACAGCAGAAGATCCAGAGGCTTTGGAAAAGGGGCCCAGGGAGGCTATGTGGCTGGAGGGCAAGGGTCAAGCTTCTGATCCCACTACCTAGAGAGAACACAGCGGTGGCAAAGACAGACTGCAGAGCGAGTAGCGCATGTCCTTTAGAGGAAAGTAGCAAGGGTGCTGAGAGAAACTGAGGGGGAAGTCAAGCTACAAAACATTGGAGAGGTTGGACAACCAGGTGGTCCACACAGGGGCCAAAGACTTTAAAATATGGCAAGTCTACATGGGAGCGGCAGCTTCCCCAACAGTGGCCATCTCCACGGCCCTGGTCCCTCAACCCCAGGACCCGGCACTGTGGCGTGCAATGACAGAGGGTGCTTGAGAAACAAGTATGCCAGATGGGGAGGTCAGGAAGCTGGGAGTGGGAAAACATTTGAGTGGAGCCTCAGAAGACCAAGCTGACTGACCCACTCAACAGAGTGGGCAAAAAAGATGGCTGGAGACAAACCAATAAAAACTAACCAGCACAAGGACAAAAAAAAGTGCTCCATCATCCACCTTGGAGGACAGACCAATGATGGAGACCAGCCAGTGCGAGGCTTCAGAGTACCTGGGGGTTATGCAGCAGATGCAGCAAGGCTAAGACCTGAAACTTTCTGTTTTACCACCCAAGATGTGGGCATTGTGGTTTCCCTGAGACAAGCAGGGGGAACTAAGAAGATAGGACAGGCTATGGGCTGATGGGAGGCTGCCAGAACTAGACCACCTCACACAAGCCCAAGCCTCTGTGGTCCTGGGGGGGGCAGGAGACGAGCTTGGCCCAGAAATTGTAAAGTGGTGGCTCACCCAGCAAGGCTCATCCAAAAACCAGAGTGAATAGGCTCCTCTGGGAGGAGAAGAGGGTCAAGCCCCAACTGGGACTTACAAAAGGGCAACATTGGCTGTGGTCACCCACCCATACCACTCAAAGACCACAACATCTAGAGATCCCAGAGATAGACCAAAACCTCTTGGAAGTGCAGGAGGAGATGGAGCAATTGGCTGGGTTGTTCCCTCGCCATCAGAGGACACAGTTACCCGAGCTAGCGGAGAAGTGTCCAGTCTGATTTCAGATGCAGTGGAAGGCCAATGACAGACCCAAACAGCTGCACCTCAATGGTGAGTGAGGGGACTCGTACAGCCTGTGAGGTGGTCTGACCAACCAAAGGGTGGGGAAGAGCATAGACCTGGTGGCAGCACTAGACTCTGGCAACACTGGGAGGTGATGGCCCAAAAAGCAGCCACAAAACTAAAGATAGATACCGGGAGATGAGACAGTCTCACTACCTCCCAGCAGGTGGAGGACACCCTCATGAGGGATATGCCCACCACAGAGGAAAACCTGAAAGAGTGGCTTGGCTTGGCAGCACCCGGGGGG
>CM034706.1:200058798-200082379 GCA_020142125.1 Phrynosoma platyrhinos | reverse complement strand
GTCCCTCGGCCCTTAAAGGGGAAAGGTTGCCTACCCCTGAGTTAGACCCACAAGAGACATTAGGTCGGGGCGGTAGGACACTGGAGGATTGGGTTTAAGGTGGGAGGCAAATCCAAGCCCCCAAAACAATGACACAGGAGACTTTAAAGCCGAAAGACTACCCAGAGCTAAACCCCAGAGGGGGAGAAACCAAAAATCCACACCAGTTAGAGACTCATGGAAATGATGTCCAATCTGCAAGTTCTTAAAGCACTCTAGAGATTGAGCCCCTAACAGCAGAGGGATCCTAAAGGCAAAGAGAGAAAACTTGGTTGTTGGAGAAACACTTCTACCCACTCAGGTGGACTGGGGCTCCAGAGAATCCACCCCAGTAGAGACTGTTGCCCAACGCTTCAAGAAGAGAATAATTGAGGCTGAAGGAGGGGAGGCTAGATATAAAGACTTAAAAGACAAGCCAGACAGACTCGACCAGTGAGATACCGACCCAGTGGGCCCCACATTCAACAGCTGACTAAGGAGCTGGAGTGATAAGTTGCCCTCCATCTCAAGGGGGGAGTTGAACAGGTTAGAGACCTTGGGTCCATGGCTGGATGAGGTTCCTGATGACCCTTTCCTTCAGGAAAACCTTTTAAAAGTCATTCGGGGGAAGGGAAAGACCAGTGATGGTGTTGATTATCTATGGATTACACTGACAACCTCATCAGATAGAAATGGGCTTGGCAGTCCAAAGGTTGTGGCCAGTGGACAAACCATAGAGGCTGCTGACAGAGTGGGTGACTGCGCAATAACCGCCCATATCAAGATCAAAACCATATTTGACTCTAGACTTGATTGAGACAACTCTTAAAAGCTAAGACAAAGACATGATATCAACACGACCTGAGCTGGGCTTACTGAGTTAACCAACTGTTGAGAAAAGGGGAAAAACTAACCCAGTGATATACCTGAATAAGCCTGTGTATAAATATAGACTAGATAAACACTTGTGCCTTGATAGATCACTTAATGATTCCATGTTCCTTTGATAGATAAAATGGATGTGTTTTTTTAATGTTTTCACTACTTATGATCCTAAATGACCCAACATAAAATATAGATTGTTTTGGTTTTATGCTACTCATGATGATAACAAGGGTTGATCTTGAGAGACAGTTAAATGAATTTTGGACTGACTGATTTCCATGTTTCTTGGTGGAGGGGTTGATAAGGTTGATATCTGTGATGTTTGGTTAAAAAACCAACATTGCTTCAAAACGTTATCCAGATAAACCGGGGGGACTAATAAATTGATAAGATCTATTCCTGAGGTGGTGGACTGTCATATCCAAAAGGGTATGGATCTGCCATACCCTTTTGGTTATGACATAAAGGATATGAGGGAATGAGGATAATTGAGGTGATGATATATCGATATAGAGAAGTAGAGATGAAACAGAAGGGGACTATGATCAGAATGATATGCAATCAGGAGAACAGATGGGCTATAGGAGTGTTATTTATGACCGTGTTTATTTCCTAGGATCAAACTCTGATGGCCAGCAAAGTAACTTTTTTTCTTCCTGGGACAGATGCAGACCATAGAAGAGTAAGGGGGGAAGAGAGCACTTAAAAGAACGTTTTAATGTGTACCAAGGCGCTTGCATCATGAGTGTCCAGGAAGTGGCAGATGACAGTAACAGCATGGCTATACCACACACAAGGTGTGCTGATGTGGTGGAAGCTTGGCTATGAGGAGGAAACCCTCCTGAGATCTTTATCAGAGCCAGAATGGGTTCTGAACCATCGTTTTTCCTCTTGGACAGAAACAGATGGAAAGTTTTCATGTAACTCAGGCCTGTTTCCTTCATAGTCCCTAAATCAGTTCTAAATAGTTAAAATGAAGACCAAGAATGCTCACTGGAAACAATATCAAGCAACTGGAAGATCCATCTATTATAATAAAAGGAAAGTGTCTGCTTCTCTGTAGCAGCTGTCATTCATTGGGACATTGTAGGACATCTCAAAACCTGACAGATTGCGAGTTTTTGTTTTTGTTTTTTTTGGTTGACTGCCAAGTTGCACTGCACTGTTTCTAATAAAAATTCTAAATGGGGGGCTCACCAGAAGTAAAAAGGGGAGCCAGTCATAAGCCATCAGGAAATTGTGACAGACATCTCAAAATTTGGCAGCGTTTTTGTTGCTGGTGTTCCATTTGCAATGCCCAGTTTTAGGTAGCAAATTTGTAATTCTATATGTGCACTGGTGGGTTGGCTTCCTCAGAGCGAAAAAGGAACCTTAAAAAGGGCTAGAAAATAGGCAACAGCTCTCATCTGCTGAGAATACAGAATGAGCTAAGGCACTACTGCTAAGATTTCTTAAATTCAAAAATGGGGAAGAAATTTGGAGATGATCCTTTGAGGCAGGGGTAGGCAACCTAAGGCCCAGGAGCCAGATGCAGCCCCCCGAGGCCTTTGGACCGGCCCCAGGCCAGTCCTCCTGCCGCCGCCGCCACCACCACCCCCTGCCACCTGCCATGATAATATTGATTATTGTTGTTATTACTTGTTCTGGGGGTTTTCTTGGCAAAATCTCCACAGGGGTTTTGCCATGGCTTTTCTGGGGCTGAGAGTGTGTGCATGCATACTTTTTTAATTTTTAATTTTTTTAATTTTTTAAATTAATTTATTTATTTTTGGTGCTTCGGCCCCCCAATTGTCTGAGGGACAGCAAACCGGCCCCCGGCTCAAAAAGGTTGCCTACCCCTGGGTATTGTGGTAAAGATTAATGAGTATGGTCCTGGACATGGGTATTGCAGGATTTCCACCAAAATTGTGTAAACTACAACTGAGCTACAAATAAAACAAGAAATAGATCTTGAAATAAAATGAGATGGGTCACAGGAAGATAAATAAAATATTAAATTTCCTTTATAAAAATCACTTAAACATCCCCTCCCCCAATATTCTGTTTAGATGATACTTGTCCTTCACAGTTGTACATTGCATCTAAGTAAGTGAAATGGATCTTGGTGATGCACTTATCCTCTGAGCATACATGCATAGCAAATAGTTGTGAGATTCAAAGACATAGCCACCTTAGCCTGGAAAATCAGTATGCAAAGGGATCTTAGCTTTGAGACTAAGGGCCTTTGCAGACTGCCAGAAATAGTACAAATTGAGTCCACTTTAAGGGTTAGGGTTAGTGCTAGGGAATCATGGGAATTGGTTTTTTCCCCCTGAGACATTGAGCCTTCTCTGTCAGAGAGCTCTGGTGCCACAATAAAATACAGTTCCCATGATTCCCTAACCTTAACCCTAACCCTTAAAATGGACTGAATTTGCATTATTTCTGGCAGTCTGCAAAAGCCAAGAAAAAAGTTGGTAGTATGAGTTTTTGTATGCTTGAGCCTACTTCCTCAGATGCACAGATGTGATTACTGTGGCTTACTTCTGAGTAGACATGCAGAGATCTATTTAATGATGTTCAGGGCTGAAACTGTATCACACCTAGGGCACCATAATACTTTCAGACAGCCATGAAGAAAGAAAGCCTTCAAAAAATGTGGCGAAAACACACATTGTTTTACCTCACACAGAGAGAGATTTTAGATGGGAGGAGGTCAAGCTAGTGCTCTGGTCCTTCTGACAAATGTAGCATGTATACACTATGCTGCTTGTTTTTCTTTTTAAAGATCCACTCCCAGACTTCTGCATGTTGCTTCTGGGAAATCAGCTCAAAACAAAAGTCATATCGCTTCATCTGTGCCATACTTGGCCAGAGCAGTATCCCCAACATGTCTCTGCTACCAGTTTTCTCATGGGCCATCAAGTGCATAAAACCTGCCAAGGGTTGCAGTTTTTCCCAAGGGCATTGCAATGAGGTTTGTGGTCACTTGTGTGGTCACCCTTGACTATGAGACAGTGTCTCCAGCTGCTGGGTTAGAGGTTTCATTTCTGGAGATTCAGTGTGGAGTGTTTCCTTCCTCCACCCCCCCCCCCCTTTAATGCTAATACACATTAACCAGCTACTTTCAGAATGGAACATTCATCCTGTTGTCCAAATTTTACTTTAGCAGCCCTCAGGGGACACAAGCAGATGAGTTCCACAGCAAGAAGACACCATTTATACCAAGGTCAGGGTAGGCTGCTGTCCTCAGCCTTCCTCTGACCTCAGCACTTTCCCTGTACTTTCCAGCTTATGAAACTACAACCAGTCTCCTTTCTAGAGACATCCAAGCCCAGCCACAGAAATAAAGAGTAAGAGCCATCATCAGAGGCCTTCCTTTACTTTCATCTCTGCAAAGCAACATATAGGGACAGAAAAGGGGAGCAGGAAAGGTAAAGGAGAAAATATAAAGTTCCAGCCTTGGACTGCCAAAAACTATTTATACAAGTGCTTTTTTATTATATTTTCCCAGTCTTTTTTATTATTAAAAGACATGTCTTTAAATAAGATATGTTTAGGAAATAAAATGGAATTATATAAAAGAAAGAAAGATGGACTACACAGCACCCATGACTGACTTTCATCAGTGTGTGCCACTTTTCCTGCAATACAGTCCATGGCTAAACCCTTGTTCTGTGCCAAAGCCTTATTATTCTTGGGGTATAATCTATTTGCAATGGTTTAAGTGATTGAGGAATATGTGGATTCTTTTGTTTTAATTCACTGGCAGCTTGTGATCTTCATAAGGTCACCCCCCAAAAGATTCAGTACTGCATTCTGTTTTGTACACAAAAGGGATACCATACGGGTTAGATGAATCAGAGGTAAGTATCAGTAACTTGTGAATATAGCATTGGAAATTAGTTCTTAAGGCTGTTCTAGCCTTTTTGGACTTGCTGCCTTTAAGGCAGGGGCGGAAAATTTGTGTTTCCTGCAATTGCTGGACATAAATGTACCACTGGCTATGCTGAATAAGAATGATGGGAGTTGCAGTCCAACATTATCTGGAATGTCATACATTCCCCACCTCTGCTCTAAGACCTTTCACTCTTCATTCTGCAACAAACGGCACAGAAATGCATACCCTCCAATATTTTACAGATGAAAAGTGGGATATGTGCTGCCAAGCCAGATCAGAATGGCAAAATGCAGTCTAGAAGACACGACAGCAGTATCCTTTTGCCTGAGTCTACAGGGAAGGGCAACATTCTGCCCCTGCCTCTCCTCTGCCCTCTGCTGAATCAATTGAATGCAAACTATTTTTGCATTTTGAACTCAGTTTGTAGCAGCTGAAGTAGACTCACGACAAAGAAGAAAAGTGGGAGGAGGAATGAGAAATTGGGACATTTTAAAAGTAGCTGAAAAAATGGGACAGTTGAACAGCATGCTAAGATGTTGAACAGCATGGATTAAGATGTGTTGCTAAATCATGTTTAACTCTTTCACCCCATGTGTATTATGTAAAATGTGAAATTTAGTAAATCTAGAAATATTTTATATGTCTATAAATTCAACTCCAGATTTACTAAATTTCAACATGGAGAGGCCTTTTATAATCTAAGACTATAAACTCAGATATATGGCTCCCTGGCATGTGTACCTCTGTGCTGTAGGTACAGTTGAAAGCTCAGCATGCACACATAATTTCTTAAACTGTCCATGTAAACACTTTACAGGTGCACCTTAAACCATTAAGGTGAGTACTATCTCCTTTTGTAGAAGATGCAGGTCTCATCCTTAGGAGATTTAGGTGTTAGCAGATAACACATACTGTTGCCTGTTTCAGAAGACTAAGGTTCTATAAAACCCTGAAGACCAGATGCTACAGCTTCACAGAGTCCCTTATTTTGAACATTTTTGCTTTGGAAACTCAATACAGGACCTTATTTTCTGATTTCAGAACAGTGCACTTCTTGTTGGTCTAAAGAACCCTTTTCAGATTTCAATATTTGATTTAGAGTGCTTCTCTTCTTTTTACTGTAGCCAAAAAATGAGAAAACAACGCCTGTTATTTTTCTGTTAATCCTCTTTCTTGTACATCCCACTTGGAGTGGGGGAAGGGAACCTTTAATTATGGGATCTCTATTTTTCTTTGTCCCTGGACATGAGTGGGAGGAGGAAGAAATGTCGCCTTTCTTTGCTCTGCGCAGTCATTTTGACCAGGTCTCCTGATGCGGAAATAATGGGTGGCAATTATTTATCTTCCTCTCCTGTGTAGTCATTTTGTACATAATTTCCCATTTTCTCATCTGAATTTACACTTGAAATAATTATCATAGATTGCCTGAAACAGCTCTGGATCACTGATCATCAAGTTACAGGTGATACAACTACTGAAAGCCAAATCATCTTTCAATATTCTATCAGAGAACATCAGCTGCACACATTTCTATTTTCTTTATTCTGTTTCTTCTCTGTTCCTTCCAAATACTATTGTTGGGTGCATGAAATAAACACCAAGAGGATCTGCCTATTAGGTGTAATGGTGCAGAATGGAAAGTCTGATCTATTTTGCTCCATCCAAAAACATTGGTCCACAGGAACTAGTAATCCATAAAAAGAATGATAGCACCATAGTATTTCTGTGTTGAAAGCTTTCTTTCTGCCACAGCTGTTTCATTTTTAAACCATAAGAACTTTAGGTCCTTCTCTGATGAAGACATGCACTCTATTTTGTGAATAGACACCCCTTGAACTCTCTCTAGATACCAGTTAATGGGGACACAGCTATGCTATCCAGCATCATAATGGGAAATTCCTTAGGGGAAACTGAGCAGAAAATAATCATCTCACTCCTCCTGCTTGAAACAATGAGATTAGTGAAAGAAATTATTCCTTTATTGTTATTTTTCCCCTGTTTCAGATCATACAGGGAAATGGGAAACTTGATGAGTCTTATATCCTAAAGTTCTTTTATCATCTCTTGTAACAAGAAATGGTATTATGGGATAAGTTTTTAGTTAGGTTTTGCCAGTGTGAATCAGAGCTCAGCAACTGTTGTGTTTCCTTCTGCTCTTACCTCACTCTTCCTGATATGTTTTGTTAATATCTTCTTTTTTTCTACAACATATGCAGGCTTCCAAGAAGGCCATTCTATCCCTCCTAATGTGAACCTATCATAGGGTTTTCTTGACAAGATTTGTGCAGAGGAGGTTTGCCATTGTCTTCCTCTGAGGCTAAGATAGTGTGACTTGCCCAAGGTTACCCAGTGGATTTCATGGCTCAGCAGGGATTTGAGCCCTGGTCTCCAGAGTCATAGTCCAATACAATAACATACTGGCTGTGTTCCAGAGTCAATTCAGACTCTGGAAGACCAGAGTTCAAATCCCCACTCAGCCATAGAAACTCACTGGGTGACCATGGACAAATCATACTCTCTCAGCCTCAGAGGAAGGCAATGGCAAACTATCTGAACAAATCTTGCCTAGAAACCCTATGATAGGTTTGCATTAGTATTGACATTAAGTTGAAAACAACTTGAAGACACGTATCAACAGCAACAATTTATCTATTTATGTATCTATTTATTTCCTATCATTCTCAACATTCTTACACTCTTACCATTTTGGGAAAAATGCACTAAAATAATCAATTTAGTTCTCACACAACTTAATTACGGTATATATGGTTTATCCCAATCTGCAGAAAACACTTCTCTTTAAAGAAGGCATGAGATAGGTAATGAGATGAGAGGATTCCTAATGTTCTCAACTTTTGTTAAAGTCTTATTTTGTTATTCTTTTATTCTTTCTACAAGACAAGAAAGTCACTGTTTTTGCTCAATATAATATAGGATGACTGAAATAGTAGAAGAGGCAGAGATCTACCAAAATGTTTAGTTGCCAGTAAGTCCCTCCTAGCTGTGGGGATGGATGAATCAATCATTTCTGGTTTCGTTCTGTTTTTCTTTTCCTCTCAATCTTGATCTCAGTTTGTTCATTTTCCCACTCTAACATTCAATTCATTCTGAATATAAAACACCTTACAATAGTTGCATGAGCACTTGTAGGCATTTTGATACATGTTTCTCCTAATAAGTGCATTTTTATTTGCCATTTTAAGTGTGTGTGTGTGTGTGTGTGTGTAACTGCATGCAATTTTCCTAATGAAATACACTTGTGAACATTATTTTCATAAATAGATTAAGTTCGAGGAACACTTTCCCCTAACATCTACAATTCCATATGCATTCCCCCCCCCCCCCCCCATTGGCAAACTCCTTTGCAAAATCTGGAGGAGTGAGAATTTCAAAGGATAACTGAATTTCAGTTTGTGTATTGATTCACATTCAAATAAGTTCACAATAAATGAAATCTACGACATCAATCCTCCTCCTTCTCCCACAGGGCAATGGGCCTAAATATATTTTTCTCTTGTGGATGCTTACATTTTCATTTGGGGATCCAGCATTAGGGAATCAGCCTTGCAGGTTTCAGGCCTAGTGACCATAATTTCTGGTGTGGTCTGGGTCATCTTCTCCAGACCTATCCTGTATGATATCTCAGATATCTTATTCAGGACAGTGAACCAGAACAAGAATTCTCAAAGGGTGTTTTAGTGGGTTAAGAATACAGTTTTCCCTCGTAATTCGCGGAGGATCCATTCCAGATCTCCTTGTGAGGGTCACATATATTCAAGCCCCATTGGCTTGAATGTGGCGCGCCCCAGGGTGCACACCCCATCCATTCTAATGGCAGTCGCCCCTCCGTGGATTTCAAGTCCATAGACTTGGAGAGGGGACTGTAATTGTCTATACATGTAAGTAAACAATCATTAGACAGATGACTTGGTTTGTGGTGATAGTTTTTGCCTGGAGTCTACTGGGAGACAAATTAAAGGATGTTAAGCTGGATCTGCAGACCAACCAGACATGGTTACATTCTTACAAATCCCTCACAACTGAAAATGCTATTGAGAAGAGCACACACCTATCCATTTTATACCCATGAGACACACATACAAAAGCTGAATAGGACCAGCTAACACTACCACCCTCCACAACTGTTACTAAGACCCATCTTAAAATATGACTTTAATAATTATGGGATTACAACCAAATTTCTTCCAGCCCATCAATTTTATGGTTCTATTGTGTGGCCTTGAACTTTCTGCAGTTTGGAATGGATTCATTTAGATCACAAGCTATGGGACCCAAGCTGACCCAGACCAGATGGGCAGATGGACTGCATCGGTTGTCTTCTCTCCCTAGAGATCTTTATCTAGTCCTTGATCTTAAGGTTGTGTTTGGCATCCACTGCTGGTTTGTAGCAAGCAAAAGACAAAGGTCAGCATTCATAGTTGCCAGCAAGGATGACCAACAAAGTTGATTTGGTACAGAAAGTTTTTTGTTCTGCTTGTGTGACTCTCAGATTGAGTGACCTGATGATGCCCTGAGCTCAATGTTGCTGGAAACAGACTTAGAGAGACAGCATGGTGAGTCACAGTTTCATCTGAATCCATGGCATCTAGGCTCCAAAGTCAAAATAAAGAAATGATTAGTGAGATCATCTCTCTGTGCAGAGCGGCTTTGAGATTTTCTCTATATGCTGTCAGTTTGTTGAAGGCCATTAGGTCACAGAAATGTATGCCTCATTCCACGAGTCGCTCAGAGTGCAATTCTTTTGTTCCTTGCCACAGATCAACCAGTAGGACACTGCCCACCATCACTTCACTATACCTGAACACTTACTGGAATTATTTTATTTATTTATTTATTTATTTATTTATCTATTTAATTTTTATCCCACCTTTCTCCCAAAGTGGGACCCAATTATAGAAATCTTTTCTTCTTGAGACATCTGTTCTTTCAAATTAAAGGAGAAAAGCTGATATTCACATTCTGTAGCAGGACATTGTTTTGGAACCATAGTACAATGGTAGAACACAAGCTTTGTATGCCAAATGCCCTAGGTTCAACCCCTAGCAACTCCAGCAGGTAATGGAAAAGCCCAATATCTGAGACTCTGAAGAGTCACTGTCAGAGTACATAATACAGGATGTTAGGTGGACAAATAGTCCGAGCTGATAAAAGATAGTGTCCTACTTTCTTAATTAATCTGAATGAAAATCCCTGTAGAAATCACCCTCTGCAAAGGGGCAAGGAGTGACTGGAGGCAAGATCTATTAACCCTTCAATCTACAGCTTATTTATTTCTGAGGAGGCTTCTAATCCCAGCTGTGATTCGAAGTCCTTGTAGTTTAATAAGAGGAGACAGCACAAGAGACATTCCAAGAGAAGAGCTTTTTGTCTGATGGGCTCCTCAGAAGCAGCAGGAGCAAGAGAGAATTCCCCATTAGCCTGAGAAGTGCCAATGCTAGTAAGACAGACAGTGCTGCCAGACACTAACCAGTCCATATGAAGGACAATGTGAGTGGACAATTCCAGGGTGCATGCGGGCAACAACGAATTTCCATTCTATTTTCAGGGAGGAGTACTTTTGGAGACACAACATTGCTTTGCTTGCCCCTTTGTCCCCCCTCCCCAATCCTGCATTGCAACCTAATCCTCAGGCAGCCCCCACCAGGATGGTGTGGGGGATGGCACAATGGCTCTTCATCCAGTGCATCAGCAGAGAGTTCACCACTGAGTCCTAGCTTTAATGAGGATTGACTAGATGGGGCGAAACAGCAGCAATCTGCTTCTGAACTAGGTAAAGCTGCTCATAATTGGTCCAAGCCTCAGGCTATTAGCCCTGGGGACCCCCCTCCCTCAACTAATTGGATCATTTGCATATTTCTTCATAACAAGGCTTTGGGGGAAGGATTTCAAAGGCAAAGACTTACAATTTTTTTAAAAAAAAACATTATTTCCTTTTCATTCCAAAGCAAGCTATTTCACTTTTTCAAGTGGCAATACATATACACAGTTATTAGGAAGCAAAAAATAGCCACAAAGTCAAGAATGTTGTGCTCATTCCCACTTGTGGACAGAGCCTGGAAACCTTACCTTTTGGGGTGATCAATCCTAGAATTCTCCAACAGTAGCCATGCTGGCTGAAGACTATGGGATTTTAAATCCAAAAAGTAACTTTTCCAAGCTGTTGTGGTAGATTACTGCATCACAAGCTGTGAATCTACCATTCACATCTGTTTCAAATAACTTGTATATCCTGTATGGAAAGCACATCCATGCAGAAACATGTATGAAATGTGTATGTAGATTGTGATGTGTAACAAGTGTGTAGTTGTTTTAAAACCTATTCAAGCACACTGCCCAACTATGCACTCATTCTGAAACAGACAGGTGTTTCTGTGCCTGCCACCCTGAACAGCTTTAAAAAGGTTGTTAAGACTGATCTCTTCCGGCAAGCCTTTCCTTAATAGATATCCCGCCCATCAAGAGACAGCCCAACCTGCTCCCCTGACTCTGCTGCAATTATTGTTATTTGTTTATTTGTATGTTATTTTAATTATGTTTTAAATTGTTCATTGTTTAATGGTATTTTAAGGAGTGGTTCGGATTGTGGGATATGAAGTGTATTTTTAACTTTGTAAGCCACCCCGGTTGCATACGCAGAGGGGCGGGAAATAATAATAATAATAATAATAATAATAATAATAATAATAATAATAATAATAATAAATTTACAATTTACAAGTTGGTTTCACCCATTTTTCTACTTGAAAATAATATCTGTGTAGGAAACAGGGCTGGCCTGACACATTTTGCCATGTAAAATGAAACTCAAGATGGCTCCTTTTTCTGTTCAATGTGTAGAAGCCAAATGCATCAGCTGTTGAATATTACTTCAACACTGGTGATCAGGAGCACCCCAAAACATATTACTCCTCAAGGCAACAGCAAGATGGCTTCACCCATGTAGAAGAACTGACTGGATTGGCAGTTGAATCTTTCTCTACCATGGGAAGTGGAATAACGTCCTCCACCATACTTGAAGGCAGTAGTCTAGCTTCGTGGGCAAAGGGTAAGCCATGTGATCCCTATCTGTGTCCTCTGATATTCTGCTGGTACTTCCTGGTAGCTGTCTCTACAGGTGACTACTCACACTGCCTCATGATCATTTCTGTTATGCTTGTAAGCATCAGGTTAGCCTAGGAGAATAAAACAGTCATAAGGTACACATAGCTCTACTGTGCCTGGCTGGAGTTCCAAGATGGATGGCGTAAAGCCCTAGTATACTTGCAAATGAGGATTTCATCCTGCAATTTTCCTGCTTCAAACACAGCATTCTGTGAGAATCCAGTTGCCTACATATGTAATATCTACATCTGAGAGCCATGTGGCCTAGTGATTTGAGTGTTGGACTACGACTCTGGCAACCACAGTGTTCTAATCCCCGCTGAGCCATGAAGCCCACTGGGGGACCTTGGGCATGTCACACTCTCTCAGACTCAGGGATGGCATTGGTAAACCCCCTCTGAAGAAATTTGTCAAGAAACCCCATGATAGGTTTGCCTTAGGGTTGCCATAAGTAAGAAATTACACTCATCTCTCCACATTTGTGGCTTTGAATTTTGCGGATTTGATTATTCACAGATTTTATTAACATATCCTCTCTAGGAATCTCTAGGTCACCCAGTGCAACTCTATGGTCAACTTTAACCAACGTCACACTGAAGGACCTACTAGAGATTCCTAGAGAGAACACTCCACTAGGCCTTTGTAGCTCCTCCAGCGCAATTCTATGGTCAATGTCTGGCAGATGCTGACCACAGAGTTGCACTGGAGGACCTAGAGATTTCTAGAGAGGTGTTCTCTCAGGTAAAAACATAGTGTTTTCATTATTTGCAGTTTTTCCACATTCAGAAGGGTCCTGTGCCCCTAATCCCAGTGAATGTGGAGGGATGAGTGTACTTGAAGGCATACAACAACAAATATCTGTAACATTTCTTTGTTTGTTTGTTTTTTGCTATCTTTTTTTTCACAAGGAACTTACCCCCCCTCCCCGAAAAGGCAGAAATGGCAGAATAGGTACCCAATTATTCATGCAAGGGTTTGGAGACACCCTTTGAAAAACTATAGGGCTTTTCACACTACACAAACATAGCACTATGGTTCCACATTGACTATCCTAGTTCTACCCTATGGGACTCTTGGATTTGCTATTTAAATAGAGATACTTAGAATTCTCAACCAGAAATAATAATAATAATAATAATATATTTTATTTATATACCGCCCCAGTGGAAACCCAATCTAGGCGGTGAACAATACAATTTGTGAATTACAAGCAAGTTAAAACAACAACAATCCCTCCTCCCCCCCTAAAACATTATTAAATCAAATACAATTAAAACAACTGCAATTAAGCAGTGATTAATCTAAAACCAAATCTAATTCTAATTAGAAAGTACACATGCTTCAGCAAACTACACATCCTAGGATTCCATAGGAAGCAGTCATGGCAGTTAAAATGGAATCATAGAGCTGTAATCGTACAGAATGAAAGAGCGCTAGGTCTTGCTGAACACTTTTGGGATTCAAGCTACTTCATTTTATATTAAGTAGGAAATTTCACATCTTAGCTGAATTGAGGGATAACAACAAATGCTATTTTATTGTTTGAATGAGAATGAATCATGGCAGGATTACAACTTCCCTCCATCCCTTCCATCTTCCTTTGCAAACAAAGCAAAGGAGACTATATGCTTCCACTTCTGCTGTGTACAGGTCTCTCCTCAAAGTAGGACCCTAAACCACAGCCTTTGTTTAGTCTGTCACAATCTTCAGTCCCCCATTGCTCATTTTCAGGAATCAACAAACCATTGCTGGCTATTATATTACATCTGAACTGAACTGTAGGAGGTAAAAAAAAAATCACCCAATAGATATAGAAAAGCTGGAGTATTGCAAAAATATGGAGTACCATGTTTATCAAATGACCCACCAACCACTCACAAAGATTTTGTGGCCTCAGAAGTAATTCCCACTAGCAGAGCTCCTGCACAGTTTCCAACTGGAGTGGAAACACTGACCTTGGAGGCCTCCCATCCCCTCCATTCAATTACTGGCCTTGGCTATCCGTGGCTCTCCTGCAGATATCAGGTTGAGATTATAGCTATCTATAATAAGTTAATGATGTTTTGGCTCTGAGTCACTTCTCTCCCGTGGCTCTCCAGATGTCACAAGAAGGCAGTCCATTATTGTAGGTTTTCATTAAGGAGGCACCATGCCTTCCCAAAATGACAGAGGGAGAACTTTTGGTTACTGCTGGTGGTTTCTCCCCCCACCCCAGCTGGGCTGTTTTAGGCTACAGTAAAATTTTACAATCATGAAACAAAATATCCTCTGTTCAATCCAAACTAATCCAAACTAACCCAAACCTCCCCGCTGTCCTACTATCTGGCTTGCAAGGGCTATCTCTCTGGCCTCTGTCCAAGAATGAACATTCAGCCTTGAGAGATGGTTAAGCGCCACTGTGTTTACTGTTGTTTTAAAGGGCAGAAGTGAAAAGTTAAGCCCCCCTCTCCCACCCCCTCCATTTCAAGTTTCCGAATGGCCACTGGGTCACACAACAAGACCAACAAAATGCACCATATGTTTCTCCTTCTCTTTTACTGAAGGAGAAAACCTCTCTGAATTGGCAAGATAGCTTTTTTGTTTGTTCCTCCCCAACCCACACTGGGATATCTTCTGAGACCCATTCAAACCTTGACGTTAAAAAAGAACAAACAGGTCAAACTCAAAACAGTACTTATATTATACACAATACAATAGTGATTATGGGTTTAGAAAAACAAAAACATAAATTAATTGCCATTTCACATGCCAATGTAACTTCTCTGTCTTTGCCTTTCTTGGGCCATATCTACACTATAGAATTAATGCAGTTTGACATTGCTTTAGCTGTCATTGCTCCATCCTATGAGATTCTGGGATTTGTAGCCCTATGAGACTACAGTCTTGTGAGCCTTTTATGTCAGAGAATCCCAGGATTCCATAGTATGGAGCCATGACAGTTACAGTGGTGTCAAACTGCATTAATTCTACAATGTGGCAGCTGGGTATGAAAGACGATCTATGCAAATGTTTAAAAGAAATAATCCATGCTAGATTAGAAAAAAATGGTTAACAGAGCAGAATAAAGATGTCTTAGGGCCTAAGCAGACTGCCAGAAATAGTGCACATTAAATTGAGGCACTGCCCTGGCTCAGTGCTAGGGAATCATGGGAACTGTAATTTATTGTGGCACCAGAGCTCTCTCACAGAGAAGGCTCAATGTCCCAGAAAAAAATACAGTTGTCATGATTCCCTAGCACTGAGCCAGGGCAGTGCCTCAATTTAATGTGCACTATTTCTGGCAGTCTGCTTAGGCCTTTAGTTTGTGTAATTTATTTTCTATTTAAATCATCATCAGCCCCTCTTTGGTGTTCTAATGCTCACTGCTAAACCAGTTTTGTCAGGTGCACTTGGTCCTACAAAGTCAGAAACTATAGTACCAGGAGGCAAATTAGATAATATCATTTCCTATATTAATTAGTTTTTAAATGATAGCAAATTTATTCAGCTTTGGATTCTCACCCCCAATGGATGTTTAGAATCAAAGAATTTTTGGAAAAAAATAACACAGTTGCTGTTGTAATATGACTGGCTTTATCCAGTTATGTCGACACCTCTTTCAGTACTAGGATGAGACAGAAACTAGAGAGATTCTCACTTCTGGCATTCTCCCTTGATCATAGTACTGTATTTAAGGATTTTATCTCATGAGCCTCATCTTTTTGCAGTCATATTATTTAAAGAGAACTGAAACATACTGGTTTTTGGAAGTTTTAATATCACATATATCTTAAATAGTGTGAGTAGGGTAAAATAGTGCCATCAGTTCTCTCTTCTGCATTCCCCCAATGCCCAGTCTTCCAGCCCTATGCCTTACTCAATATACCTTTTATTTTTTAAAATTTTGACTTCAATTTTTATTTATAATACAATCATTACAAATAAAAATTGAAATCAACATTTAAAAAAATAAAAGGTATATTGGGTAAGGCATAGGGCAGGAAGACGAGTTATGGGAATGCAATTTAGTAAAAAAAATAAAGAAAATAAAAGAAAAATAAGCAGAAAAAAAGTGTGGGGGAAACAAGTTGCTTGGGAGTTGCAAGAAGGAAGGGGAGAGTGGTAAAGAGGAGACTGACACCATGTGACTGTCCAATATTGGGACTGTCGCATATTGTCACTTATTGCACTTGTACAGTAATGGTGTGGCAGAGTGATTGGTTGCTTATTGGTGGGTTTTCCTGTCAATTAAAAGATTTCCTCTAACAATGCTTCAGAGGCACCGCAGCAACAGGTTGGAGGCAGTGTAATGTGATAGGTACTGCCAAAGCCACTATTCTCTTGCTAACTTGGCCTGCATGTGATAAAGTCCTAAGGGAAGGGCCAAGAAACTGACTGCCAGCATGCTCTACATCCACTAGTCAGACACTAGTTTTGCTAAGTTGTCCCATAGAAACAACACCAGTCCAACCAAACCAGCAACAATAACCTGAAACCCTGCAGTAACATATTCCTGTTGGATCAAACATCAAAACTTCCTGCTCTTGAGAAACTTTTACTCTTAAAGGGCCCATCTAAGGAGAATTCTGCAGAGTTTGGTTTCTGAAACTGCAGGCTTTGGACAATTATGAATTTATAAAAGTTAATTATTCCATTTTAGAAATAAACCCTGGCCTGCACATTCTCAGGGCCCCTTTGTATTCAGGTCAACTTTCAGATGTCTAGGTTTCACAGTCTTTGAGTCATGGCACTCCATTCCATTTTCTCTCTCTCATTACAGTTATTGCTAGAAAGCAAAGTACAAACTGAGCAGCAGTATATTTGGATCAAGTAGACAGTAGTTGGACATATCACTGGTGTAATCTCACAACCACTTGAGTGCATAATGGTGCTTGGAACCATTCAATCAATATTGACAACATACTAATTCTACATATGGATAGAGGCCCACACTTTCCACACTGGCGGTGTGTTAAACAAGGACCAAGATTCCCTCTGGAATGCAAATGAAAATTACTTCAGTTTGTGTTCTGCAGTGAATGGTTCTAGTAGAACTATGTTTTACACAGAGCTTGGAAAGTTACAGCTACCCTCTATTATCTATAGATTCTACATCCATGGATTCAACCAACCACACTTTGAAAATATTCACAATTTTTTTTCCAGAAGCAGATCTTGATGTTGCCATTTTAAACAAGAGATGCCATTTAACTGTGTATTTGTATATAATGGGGCTTGAGCATCCATGGATTTTGGTATCCAAGGGGGGTCCTGGAACCAAATCCCAGCAGATACACAGGGCCCACTGCAATTTAAAAAATAATGAGTTACTCAGTGGAAATAACAGGAAAAAGAGATAATATAGGAATTAAAAGGAATAAAGTAAGGTTTGCTCAAACTGGGAAGAAAGAAAATACAGGAATAATAATTGACGCTATTATTTGTAGTATGTAAGTTATTTGTTATATGTAAATATGAATAGAACAAGATTCGAAATTACCATAGATTAGATAAGACAGAGATATATGTTTTTATGTATATGTTTGTTTTTCTGGAATTTGTGAAGTCGTAGGCTTTCATGGCCGGCATCCATAGTTTTTGTGGGTTTTTCTGAAGGTTTTCTCTGAAGATGCTAGCCACAGATGCTGGCAAAATGTCAGAAAGAAACTCTTCTAGAACAAGGCCACACAGCCCGAAAAACCCACAAAAACTAATTTCTGGAATTTGTCTATTGTATGTTTGTATGAATAATAATAATAAAAAATAATGAGTTAAGTTTTAGACCCAAGGACTCCATTGTCATAGCTCCATTGGGCCTAGCCTGAACAAGAAGAAGGGCCCTCCCTCCAGTCCATTTGCTTTGGTCCAGGCTTTAGAGAGAGAGAAGATCTGCTGGACTTATTCCCCTTTCCCACCACCATTCCCTTCTCCTTTTGCATCTTGTCTTTTTAGATTGTAAGCCTGAGGGCAGGGAAATGTCTAATTAATCATTTGTAAGCCGCTCGGATAGCCTTTTGGCTGAAGAGCAGGGTATAAATACTTCATCATCATAATAAATAATAATAGTTGTTATTATGGTCATTTAAAAGTAATAAAAAACTAATTTTAATTACTTTAAAAATAAGAATGCTTTATATCTCAGGTCTATGGTACAAAAACATATTCCCCTTACATCCTCATTGTTCTATTCACTTCCACACCAACAACAGAGCACATGGTGGTGGTGGGAGCAGTATCAACAAGTACTTAAATCAAGGAATATCACTAAGCAATAAACTTGCCAGTAGGCACTGATATTTCTGAGCCAAAACCTGAAACCTAAGGACAGCTCCTGGTAATGTCGTTAAGGGAATTGGGAATTGTAGTTTATTGTGGCAGCAGAGCTCTCTGTCAAGAAGGCTTAATGTCTCAGAAAAAACTACAATTCCCATGATTCCCTAGCATTGAGCCAGGACAATTAAAGTGGTCTCAAGCTGCATTATTTCTGGCAGTCTGTAAAGGCCCGTAAGTTACGAGTTATTAATAACTCTGGCTTTACATTATAAGGCACCACTTAGGATATGCGTAGTGATTTCTGTGACAAACCATTAGGTCTCATCCAAACAACAGCTTTCCATATGGATGTTTTTGCTTTACAGTTCTACAGTTTAGAAAGCTTGGGTAAAACCAACATTTCCACACAAGCTGTCTGTGAAAGCAGGGTGTGAAAGGAGCAGGGAAGAGGCAGAATCAGAAGGGACCAGTGCCTTCTCACATAATTTGCTGGTAAGGACTCTGTTTCCAGTGCTGGTTCTGCTGGGTTAGCCTTTGCTCTTCTCTTTGGGCTAGTAGAGGATGGATCAGCATACTCCTTGTCTGATTTGAAGTTATCCAGAGTTTGGCTAAATAAGCATAACTAACACTTTACACTCCTCCTGTTCCAGAAGAACCTTATGTTGCCAGTTGTCTAGTCTCGGGAGAAATGAAATTCTTCACATCATGGAACTTGGAAGAAGTGAGTCAAAAGAGAGGCAAAAATCCCACGCACATATACAAAGAGATGAAAAGGGCAGCACTCCTTCCTGAGCAGCTCAAAATAGCTAAGGGTAGTGGGAGGAGATAAGCCCTAAGCACAGATAAATTTGATTTGATTATGCTCTCCGTGTTACGGATTCCAGAGAATTGGCTTGGCTGTCTTGTTTGGGATTTCAGGGCGGCTTTGTTTAAAGCTGACTCCAGCTCTTTGGCTATGACCTACGGTGACTGAAAACCAAATCAAACTGGCCCAGCTTTACTTCTAGTAAAAAAAAATCAGGGCCTTCAAAGGACCACCCTCCACAAATCAGGACAGATGGACTTTGATGCATAGCCTTAAATATGCATGGCTTCCCAGAAAAGATCTAAGGCACTTCACTGGCATTGCCCAACCCCATATTAGAGTTGCCATTTGCCGGGTTTTAAAAGTTGAGCCTCTGCATTGTTTAACTCATATCTACACAAACATATGTCAAGGACTCATTCTCTGTGCTGGCCAAAAAGGGACATATTATTGTCTGACTCCAAGTCATTTTTGACTTACAGTGACCCTAGGGTGAACCTATCATACGGTTTTCTTGGCAAGTTTCTTGAGAGGAGATTTGCTGTGCCATCCTCTGAAGCTCCGAGAGTGTCACTTGCAAAAGGTCACCCAATTGGTTTTTATGCCCAAGTGGGAAAGTGAATCCTGATCATTGTCCAACCCTTAAACTACTACACCCCACTCGCTCTCACCAAAAAGGGACATACATACTTTCTTCCTCCATAGTTGAACCTCAGGGCAAAAAAGGACATACTTACCCTGAAGTTCAACTATGGATCAGGATATCTCCTGTCTCCCTAGCTTACAATTAGGAGACAACCAAATGGCTCTTCTTTGAGGAATTAGATGCACTGGTGAAGCATTCTCAAGTCACTGAAATGCCCATGTGCATAGCAGTGCAATCCATGTTGGTCTCCCACTCTGTGCCTACAGTTGCATATGCAGAGTCTGCACTCGTTCTCCACCACCGACCCAAAACAATTACACCCAATGCTATTACAGTGCTTTAGAGTGTTACTGCTGTCATTTGATGTCAAAATCACTTTCTGTACAGTAGCCTCATATGATAGATAAGCATTTTTGTCTTCATAGTGCCGACAGGGAATGGAGGAGAGCTGTGCTAGTCAGTAGATGGATTAAGCCCATCTAAAGAGATAGCACTTAAGGACAGAACTTGTGGAATACAACTCCCAGAAGCCCCTACCAGCATGACCATACCCTTCTTGGTTTGGGGTTTTTGAAAGCTGCAGGCCAAAAAAGGTGACTTTTCCAAGTTCTGACTGAATCAAACATTCAACCAAGAATTGTATAGATTAGATTTCTAAGAGTGTTTTTACATCTGCTATAGAGGGTCAGGAACAAGAGATGAATGAGAATTTTTCCAAGTTCACTTCTAAGATGAATGTATTCAAATTTGCTAATTCTTCATATTCAGAACAAAAAAGACAGGAGGGCTTTGACCTTCCCAGTACGTTCAGGCAAAAACAAACTGCTGCATCCTGTCCTAGCTTGTGTATTCTTCCTCATTAATAATGTCTGCCACCTTGACCTCCCTCTGATGTTGCTTGGCCACATGTGTCCTGATTTTCATCTGTGGAATGTTAGAGGATGTGGCAGAGGGCTTACCCTGTCATGCAGAAGTGCCAAATTTAAAACTTAGTTCAGCCATTAATTCACTGTATAGTCTAAGACAAGTCAGACTCTCATGGTTCCACTGACTGTCTATGAAATGGGAACATTCTGGGCCCATTCTAGACAGTAGGATTGTAAAAATAGGCGGAGGACATACACACACATCTCTTTAGTTTTGTAATTTGATTCTGAATAACTGGCTACTCTTCTGAGATATGTGAGACAAAGTAAGATTGCAAGGACAGGTGGCTGCTTCAAGTCTGTCATTCTTCTGTGGAGATAGAAGATCCAACTGAGGAATAATAATGAAGGCATTCAGAGCAATGAAAGCAGCAGAATTGCTTCACCAAGGCTGCATCCGACTGCACTGCAGAAATAATCCAGTTTGGCACCACTTTAACTGCCATGGCTCAATGCTATGGAATTATGGGAATTGCAGTTTTGTGAAACATTTAGCCTTCTCTGTTAGAGAGTTCTGGTGCCAAAACAAACTACGGTACAATTCCCAGAATTCCACAGCACTGAGCCATGGCAGTTAAAGTTGTGTCAAGCTGGATTATTTCACAGTAAAGATGGAGCCCAAGAAAGAAAGTGAGGAACTGAGGAAGGGCAGCCAGACAACAAGATGAAACAGTGTTCAAATTCAGATGCCAAGACTGCTAGGGTTGGATCTAGAGCCTGGAAAAGTTATTTATCATGAACCAGGCTGTGGCTGGTGGATACTGCTCAATCATTGCTCCTATGTGTCCTTGGCTTATGCCTTTGACTTATCCAGAGAGAAAGAAGCCTGGGTGCTGGGTTCTGATCCAGAGCTCTAAATTTTTTCTTCTTTGTATTAAAATCCCCAAATACTCCCTTTAATATTTAATGGCTCTTTAATATGCAATCCATAGATGGAAGGTCGTTGCTTTGTTTAGCCGTGGAAATAAGCAGGCAACACACAACAGCAAAATGCCTAGGTTTCCAGTAAACCAAAATGGAAAGAATCTGGGCTTACTAGGGACCTTATCACACGGGGCCAAAAGCAGCAAGAATCCACTAAGAATCAGGCGCTATAGCGCTATATTTTCCCGCGTGATCACACGACGTCGCTCAGAATCCACTAAGAATCGGGCGCTATAGCGCTATAATTCTCCGTGCGATTACACGACGTCGCTCGGAATCCAGCGAGAAACCGCTCGGAATGTAGCATCATTCGCATTCTTTTGAATGTCGGTTTCAGCGGGCATTGCAATAGCGCGAGCTGATCCATAGCGCTATTATAGCGCTAGCGCCATATTTATACTAGCGCTATAGTACTGGAATGATGCTCATATCGCTTTCTTGCCACTTTTGAGAGCAGCGTGTGATAAGGTCCTAGGTTTTCCAAATGTGCCCAGTGTTTTATATGAATGCTGGACCTAATTGAATAAAGTCGGAAGAGCCAGGAGGATCCCTCTTTTGGGGTTCTATGTGATCTCCTGCTTCCCACCCATTGAGTACTGGTTGCCATTTGTGCTTGGCCTTTTCAAAGGGCTCAGAGCTCGTGCTGAGTAAAGTCTGACAAATGGAACAGGAAAACAGGCATCTCCAGTGCTATTTCCTTTGCCTCATGGGATGAATGGAGGCTGTGAGCCATGGAATTCAGCTGACTCAAGCCAGACAGGAAACGGTATTAAACTTTCACCATCAATATGAAATAAAACAGGGGCCAAGCTGGGGAGGCTGTTGCGTGACTCATGCAAAATTGGGGTGGCTCTGTGAGCCTCCAACGTTACTTTCAGTAACCTGGGAGGATGTTTAGTTAAAGCAAGTGGCAGAGGAGCAGAAACAGCTGCAGGGGAAAAATATCTCTTCAAAGACAACAACAACGTGACGTGACAGATGCACACATTTGGATTTCTAGTCTTCCAGCTACGCTCCCATTATTAAATATACTCCCAATTTCCTTCACATTGCTCAGAGACAAATCTGTTTAAAAACAGTTTTTGTCTTCACCCCCCCCAAAAAAAACCAAAAACCCTTCTTCATCTTTTTAGTTGTCTTTACCTCTTGTCCCTGCCCTATTCCTATAAATCACAGTAACAGAACAGTCCCATCATTGAGCTATACCTGCTCAGTTAGACATACATCAGAATCTTATTCTTGCTGCCTAGGAGAGGAAGATGTAAATCCCAATTAAAGGACTAGTGCAGGGGTAGGCAACCTTTTTTGAGCCGGGGGCCGGGTTGCTGTTCCTCAGACAATTGGGGGGCCGAAGCACCAAAAATAAATAAATAAATAAATAAATATAAAAATAATTTAAAAAATTAAAAAATATGCATGCATACTCTCTCAGCCCCAGAAAAGCCATGGCAAAACCCCTGTGGAGATTTTGCCAAGAAAACCCCAAGAACAAGTAATAACAACAATAATCAATATCATCATGGTGAGCGGTGGCAGGACTGGCCTGGGGCCGGTCCAAAGGCCTCGGGGGAGCGGTGGCAGGACTGGCCTGGGGCCGGTCCAAAGGCCTCTGGCCCCCGGGCCTTAGGTTGCCTACCCCTGGACTAGTGCTTGGAAACATTATTTCCAAGTTGGATTGTGTCTTGTTTGCCTTCAAGTCATTTCTGACTTAAGGCAACTCTAAAGTGAACTTATCACAGGGGTTTTCTTGGCAAGTTTCTTCAGAGGGTATTTGCCATTGCCATCCTCTGAGTCTGAGAGAGTGTGACTCGCCCAAGGTCACCTCATGGGCTTTCATGGATTTGCACCCTGCAAGACTACAACTTTCATAATCCAGAGTCTCAGAGTAGTTGTTTGAAAACAGAAACTTTCTAAACTTGGATTATACCAATGAAAGAGGTGGAAGAAATTGAAACATTGGAATTGATAGGGAACTATGGGCAACTCTTCCCACCTCCGTCCTTTCCACCCCTACAAAAAGAGGATGTGACTCTAAACTTGAAACTCACCACAAGGGATCAGGAGCCAAGCACCATTTTGGGGTGACCAGGAATTTGTAATATGGGCCCTATCTCACATATATA
>CM034706.1:200020905-200058698 GCA_020142125.1 Phrynosoma platyrhinos | reverse complement strand
GTACCATATTCAATACCTTCATTTTCATAAGCAGTCATGAAAGAGAAGTCAGAGTTGGGGAAATCTTTTGGACTACAACTCTCCAAATCCTCTAGCCAGCATAGTCATTTGAAGGGGGAATTATGAGGACTGTAGTCCAAAAAATCCTACCTCAAAACCCTAAACCAAAACACCGCTTAAATTCTGAGAGAAGATTCTGTAGTACCTTGCAAAATATTGTTTGTCACCAGAAAAAAAATGTACTTTTTAAAAATCTGAGATCACATGGTACTGGAATTTCACTTAACTCCATTGAACTATTTAATGTGACTTGAACTGTTTAATGTGACTTCTACTGACCAAGTAAAATCGGCAGAAAAACACTATTGAACTTTCGCACTGCAAATGATACGTGACAGCAGAGCTAGGGGAGGTCATTACAGTGGCTTCACTAAGGTTGGTGTCACCAAGTGAAGTAACTCATGGTGTCACCCCCCCCCCTTACCTCCTCCCATATCATACAATACAGATTCCTTAGTAATGTTTTTTGTTACTAATTATTCCCATATATCACTGAATGTAATGACAATAGATGTGACATAAGCAACTAGGAAAACTAAAATTATACCTTTAAAGAGTGCCACTACTACTTCCCTCAATCTAGCCACTATGTATCAATAGAAGTATAGTGTCTAGATCAAGGGAAGTAATAGTGCCACTCTATTCTGCTTTGGTCAGGCCTCACCTGGACTACTGTGTCCAGTTCTGGGCACCACAATTCAAAAAGGATGTGGAGAAGCTGGAGCGTGTCCAGAGGAGGACAACCAAAATGGTGAAGGGTTTGGAAACCATGCCTTACAGGGGTAGGCAAACTGTCCCCTTTAAGGGCCGAGGGACTTCATCTCCCAAAAGCCTCAGCCATGTTGGCCAACAGTCTGGGATTCTGGGAGCTGAAGTCCCTCGGCCCTTAAAGGGGACAGTTTGCCTACCCCTGCTTATGAGGAGAGACTTAGGGAGCTGGGTATGTTCAGCTAGGAGAAGAGAAGGTTAAGAAGCGATATGATAGCCCTGTTTAAATGTTTGAAGGGGTGTCATATTGAGGATGGAGCAAGCTTGTTTTCTGTTGCTCCAGAAAATAGAACCCAGAACAATTGATGGAAACTACAGGAAAAGAGATTCCACCTCAACATTAGGAGGAACTTCCTGAAGCTCCCTACTCAATATGACATCCCTTCAAATATGTAAACAGGGCTATCATATTCCCTCTTAATGTCTCTTCTCTAGGCTAAACATACCCACTTCTTAAGTCGTTCCTCGTAGGGCATGGTTTCCAGACCCTTCATCATTTTAGTCACCCTCCTCGGGACATGCTCCAGTTTTTCAACTTCCTTTTTGAATTGTGGTGTCCAGAACTGGACACAGTATTCCAGTTGGGACCTGACCAAAGCAGAATACAGTGGCACTATTACTTCCCTTGATCTAGATCGGGGTAGGCAACCTTTCCCCTTTAAGGGCCTAGGGACTTCAGCTCCCAGAAGCCTCAGCCATGTTGGCCAATAGTCCCATGTTGGCCAGTAGCTCCTGGGATTCTGGGAGCTGAAGTCCCTCGGCCCTTAAAGGGGAAAGGTTGCCTACCCCCATTTTAGATTGTTGATATTCCTTCCTCCAGTCTTCATTCTTCCTTCCTCTAAGCCTGCTCTGTATATGATGTTTTCTGCATACATGCTGAACAAATAGGATGACAGATTGCAGCCTGGTCTGATCACCTTTCCCATTGGGAACCATTCTGTTTATCCTCATTCTGTTTTAATGGTAGCCTCTTGTCCTGATATCAGGACAATCCAATGTAGTGATATACCCATTTCTTTAAGAACAAGCCATAGTTTGCCATGATCTATGCTGTCAAGGACTTTGCTGTAGTCTATAAAGTACATGCTGATTTTTTTCTTGAATTCCCTGATGTGCTCCATATGTTTGAAGTATGATCCCTAGTGCCTCTTCCTTTCCTGAATCCAGCTTGAACCTCTGGGATTTCTTTTTCCATAAATGGAAGAAGTCTTTGCTGCAAAATTTTGAGCATGGCTTTGCTTGCATGGGAAATTAATGCACTGGTCCTGTAGTTACTGCAGTCTTTCCTATCTCCTTTTTGAGGAATGGGAATGTATCTTGATTATTTCCAGTGTGCAGGCCATTGTTTTGTTTTCCATATTTGTTAGCATGGAAGGAGATGGAGTTGCTTCAACCTTTGTACATCTTAGCATTGTTGCTAGATGAAAACTCAGAGGAATAGCAGAGGATTAACCAAGGCAAATTCTGACAAACTAGAACTGTTGGACAGTATGCTATTGCTCATTATTTGTTAGTAATGCAGTACTAATGCATTGATTTTTAATTAATTTTGTGAAATAAGCATCTTTCTGAAAATACAAAAAAGGCCCATTCTTAGCTCCCAAAATGACAAGGAAACCTCACTTTTTGTGCAAAATGCCTAATGTTAATTTTAATGTCAAAGATGCCTCATTTCAAACTTTTATAGGATTTTATTTTTTTTTAATCCGAAAGCAATTCACAATAAAAATAAATACAATAAACCTAACAGCTAAAAATATAAGACAATAACATTAAGCATTCATTGTATGTGCCCAACACTGCAAGCCTAATCTCATCTGAGAAAGCGTTCTGCATGGCAAGTGGCACCACAGAAGGCTTTTGTCTGAACCACAAGTGGATGAACTTCATTAGATGGCAGTACAGTACATAGAACTCTGTCCCTGGAGTGTAAAAACTGGGACAGTTTACACAGGAGATGGTGGTTTCTTAGATAGACTTCTGTGTAAGGCTTTGTAAGCCAAAAGTAACACCTTGAATGTGACTCACTATCTAATTTATATATGGTTGGTAGGGTATTCTAGTAAGCAATCTGGCTGCTACATTCAGAACTAGTTTAAAATTGTTGCTCCTTATTATTCCAAGTAACAAGTATCCATCTTAACTTTTAATATATTACTTCAAAGCTATGACAGTGGAGCTGATAAAAGGGGGAGAGAGCCAGAGGTCAGCAGGAAAAGGGGAGGCCAAAGACTGAAGAGCCAGGATGATAGGGAGAGTGGCCAAGAAGGAGGAAGAAAAGGATTAGACCAAGGGTAGGCAACCTAAGGCCCGGGGGCTGGATGCAGCCCAAGGCCTTTGGACCGGCCCCAGGTCGGTCCTGCCACCACCGCCACCGCCGGCCCCCCCGCCATGATGATATTGATTATTGTTGTTTTACTTGTTCTTGGGGATTTCTTGGCAAAATCTCCACAGGGGTTTTGCCATGGCTTTTCTGGGGCTGAGAGAGTGTGCATGCATATTTCTTAATTTTTTTTAATTTTTAATTTTTATATTTATTTATTTATTTATTTTTGGTGCTTCGGCCCCCCCTCAATTGTCTGAGGGACAGCAACCCGGCCCCCGGCTCAAAAAGGTTGCTTATCCCTGGATTAGACCCTAAGAAACCCAGGAAGGCAGGAATCCCCACCAACCAGATAACTGGTCAGCTTTGCTTAACAAAACCCTAATGCTTAAACTGTGAGTATCTCAAGCGCTGTGGCGGAGAAGCCATTGTACTTACCTCTCTCCTCTGTAGTTATAGAAAGCACTGTGTGTGTGTGTGTGTGTGTGTCCCTGTCACACACTTTTGCTCACTGAAATTCTGGAACCAATGGGTTCCAAAGGGCCTGTCTGTGTTTGAATTCCTCCATAGGATATAAGACTGATGTTAATCACTCCTGGCCATTCAAGCAAGGACTGTTTTTTTTTTTAAGGTTTTGCTCCTTTCCCCACAGACAAAGTGAATAGAGGCCCATTCACTATTTTTCTGTTGCAAAATATCTAGGTTCCAATTCAAGTACATTTTATAATAAAATTGAAATATATGTATGTATCAATACACATGGAGTTCTGACTATCATTCTCCATGTGTACTAGGTGATGGAAATGGCACACCTCTCCCTCCTGACATATTTTCTACCTAGACAGAGACAGTGGAAGGGAGGGAGAGCCATGAATGCTGTGTAGGATATTATGATTATAGTCTGTTAAGGTTTGGCTACAGTTTCAAAGGAGGAGTTGTATGCTACTCCTTGTCCACATAAGGTGCATATGTTATAGATATGTACATCATTTTGAACAGTAGCAGTTGCTGTCTCCCATGTCAGTCGGATAGTGAATCCAAATCTCCCAAATAGTTTCAGAACTATATGCTCCATCACATGTGCAAGGGGAAAATTCCTTATGCCATCAGCTCTGCCCTTGCAGCATTTCCAATTTTGTGATTAAATGAAGCAGACTTTTGCTGTAAAAAAAAAGTCTCTGTAAGATGCTTCATATTGCCATGCTTAGCCCACAGTTGCATTTCCAACCTCTTCTGTTCCCTATGTCTTGACCTAACCTTCTCCTTCTTACTTGTGTGACAACGGTTAATGTCATGCAGAATCTGCTTTGGTCAACTTGCCAGCTTTGCAGCTCAAGTTTGTTTTAGCAGCAAAACAGATGAGGATGTATAAGGATGTGATCTGGTAGTTGAGGACAGTTTTGCACTAAGGCTCTGAGTTGCTGGAATTGGGAGCACTGCTCTTGGCAGATTAACTACTGATAGCAATGTTTAGAAAACACCAGTGAACACCAAGCTGACCAGAAGAGTTGAAGTCAGGCAATCAGATTACAGAGTGTAAGAACAGCAAATTAGCTTTGGAAGTTCTATCAGCAACTCAGAGCCATCATGGAGTAGTGGTTTGAACACTGGTCTATGGACGTTATCACACGTGGGCCAGAAAGCGAAAATAAAGTGGAAATGAGGCATTCCAAAAATAAACGGAAAATAAACCTTAATTCCGCAAACATTATTACCTTAATTGCGAATTTACAGTAATCGCATTAAACGTCCACACACAAGCGAAAAAAGCCCGTAAATGTACTAGAAATGAGCTTCTTGCACATGCGCAGATAGACGAATGCTCACTGGAACCATGGTAACAGCAGAGAAATGATCCCAAATGCGCATTTGGTTATCACATTACGGTTTCCTCCAAACAACCAAATTTACCTTAATTGTGCATTTGCATTTCCTCCAAACAACCGAATTTCAAAAGATCGCGGTTAACACCAGTTTCTGTCCACTTTCTGTCCAGTTTCTGTGCGATGTCGTGTGAAAACACGGGGCACTAATCCAGTTTCTGTTTGGGTTTTGTGTGGATTAACCAGCAGATTTGCCCCTGTGTGATAACGTCTCCTGATTCTGGAGACCAGGATTCAAATCTCTGAGATTCATGAAGTTTAACAAAAACAGGGTGTTAACTGGAGAGCCTGTTGACATTATTGGGAAATCCCCAACTTTGCATGGAGTGCAGACTGATACAGTTAGGCTGTACTATGTAACATTTATGGCAGCTCCTGGGGCTTAAGCTGACATCATCCCCACCTGAATTGGGAGAAGGCAAATGCAAGTTCCAAATGCCACCTCTGTCCCTGAGATTGTAGCCAGCCTGGCTGAAAGGCTGCCTCTGGGAACAAGATGGAAGACAGCATGAGTCATGAGTGGCGCTTCTTGGCCCCATTGTGTCTGGGAGATGAGTCTAACGCATTCCCATTTATTTACCCATCTCTCACCATCACCAAATATAACAGATGAGCTCATGACTGTGAAGGACTTGGGTTTTATTTACATGGAAGGTGTAAATAAAATACTGGCTGCTAGACACAGGGCGAAGTGAGCTAACGCCATCAGGCAAAGTTTAAACAACAACAGCAACAGGAACAACTATTACTACTACAATAAACACACACACACCACTCAGGGTTCACACACTCAAGTTCCACTACAAAAATGTATACTGTACAATGATACAAACTCTTAGCAGCTCCACACAGATCCATCTCCACTCTGTGGGTTTTTTTGTAGCTTGGATTATATGATGAAATTTCTGAGTTCATCACAAAGGTAAGCATCTTGCCCTGAATGTCTTTGCATATAAAAAGTATTCTCCCCAAGTCTTCCCACAATCATGTTCCTTACATCCAAGTCTGGAGAATAATTGCTTTTGAGATTCACCCCCCTCCCATATGAATGCAAATGCAGAAATGGATAAAAAAAAGGTTGTGTGTATGTGTCTTCAAGTCCCCTGCTGACTTATATACCTGAGCAGAAAATAGACAACTCTTCCACCTCATTCTGAAATTGTAAATCCTGCCACAACTGTCTTCATCAGTCATACTATTTATATCTGCCAGGTAAGAGACATTTTACTATAAAAGCTAAATTCCCACTCTGTTTTATGAGAACTTCTTTGTCCTGATTGTACTTGTACTGATGATCCCCACTCCTTTTTGGAGCAATAATGACACAATTCTACTGGGGGCATTAGCCCAAGTCCACAGCTGTAGCTGGTAGATAGCTTCACAATTGGGGGGAAAATGTACTGTTCTCTAAAGATTTGTGTGTATGCGTCTAAGACACACACAAGGGGAGTAGGAGTGGTAGCAGGACAGAGATGCATGTGCACTACTGCTGGAGAGAGGAATTCTACATTTGAAGAACAGATTAAAAATTTAAAAAAATTGAAATGGTGGAGCATATATTTTAAGGTATGACTTTTTTTAAAAAAAAAAAAGTACATGGAAGAGCAGATGAATGTTTTCTCTCTCTCTCTCTCTCTCTCTCTCTCACACACACACACACACACATATATATTAAAAGAGCCACTACTGAACTGTTCCAAAACTGCATGGGATGTGATGCATGTGTGTATGTTTGTGTTTCAGAGGGGAACAGTGGCTGCAATCCAACATCCTCTAGGCATAGTCTAAATATCCACATACAGAGGTATACTGTGTGTGTGGTACACAACCCTCAGGCTGAATAGCAACATTGCACAACACATGTCAGTGACTAGGTGACAATTTGCAATGTGCAATACATGATGTACAATCAGACTGCAAAGTGTAGGATGCACAACCACAACACCTAATGCACAATGCACAACTTGCAAAGGCAAGATACAGATGGACATGCTTTCTGTGCAACTCCAGTTCTGCTGGTATCAGCAGAATGGTTGCACAATGGTGACTTTTTGGCCCTGCATGTGTTGTGTGATTTATACATGTGTATGTCCCTAATACAACTCTAGCCATTGTCAGGTAGTGTAGTGAATCTAAATCCAGGTTTTACTTCAGATTTGGAGGAGGTATCCCACAAATAGATGCAAGACTTTGGACAGCTCCTTGGAAATACATATTAAATCCCAGAATGGATTCAGTGTCCCACACACAATGGAGGCACTAGCCACCATTGGTGAAGCATGACAACATGTCATAAGCAAAATACAAGACATCCCTGTGATAGCTGCATAATAATGGGGCATTTGTTCAATAGTACTGACACTGCAGCAGGGAAATTGGTTTAGACCAGTGTTTCTTAACCTATGGTCCATGTACTCCCAAGGGGGCTGCAATGTCTTCACAAAGGCTTGAAGGTTGCTCACACAGCAGAGCAGCTCCATGAAAGGGCCCAAGGCAAAGGCCGGCTGGCTGGGCCTTTGTGCTACCTGTCAAGTGGCTGCTCTGTGCTTGGAGGAGCAATTGAGTGCCAGTGAAATTGATAGTCAGCCAGCCAGGTAGCCTTTACCCTGCTCTTCCCCCCTCTTTTCCAGGGAAAGATCGGACACCTAATACAAGGACCCAAGGTGATACAATGAGGGGTGTGTGCCAAAACTTTCTTCCAAACCTTTTATTCAAACAGTGATATCGCCAACAAAACCCTTTGTATCTCCAACCTTAGACTGAGGCAACTACACTTCCCTCATGTCTCCTCCTCCTCCACTACCACAACTGCACCTACACCCCTGAACTCAAGTTCCTAAACTTTGTAACCTCCGCCTCCATACTGAAAGGGCAAGAGAAGATATTGACATTTCTTAGCCACCAGGAAGTGACAAGGAGCCTGTCATGGACTGCCCTGGGTCTGACTTTGCTTTAGAGGGAGAGGCAGACTCTGAACCTGAGGAGGAGACAGATCTGGGGTTACCTGGAGGCTGTGTAGTCTCAGAGGAGATGCAGAAGGATGCAGAGGGAGAGACAGACTCTATGCTGCCAGTACTAGGACCTGTGGAGTGAAAACAAGCCAAGGATTCCTTGAGGCATTCATCTAGGCAAGAAGCCAAAAGGAGAGCTAATCACAATCAGCTGAAGCACACTGAGGCTTTTAAAAAGGCTCCAGCTGATATATTTCCCTGCAGCCGACAATCAGTCTTGTAGCCTCCCTAGTTGCTGTGTATCCTGTTCTCTGCTATTGGACTCCTGTTTTCTGACCTCTGGAACTGCCTTGTGACTACACCTCTGCTTCTCCTTTTGCTGGACTCTTGTGTGATTTTTGGAATGGACTCTTGACTACTCCTTTGCTTACTCCTCTGCGGTGCTGTCCTCAGAAGAGGTAAACAGGACAGAGTCATGAGGGAGGTGTAGCTGCCTCAGCCTAAAATTGGAGATGCAAAGGATTTCTCTTTGTTTGAAGAAAGAGATTGGAAGACAAGTGTGGTGATCCCATGTCACTGTATTGCCTCAGGTCCTTGTTTTAGGTGCCCTGCCTTTCCCCTGGAAAAGAGGGGAGGGAGAGAGAGAAAGAAGGGCAAGGGCTGTCTGTCTGGCTGTCAGCTATGTAATGGAGCAGTCATATGAGAGGAGCCAAGGCAAATGCTGTCTGTCTCAACCTGCATGTTGCTGTTCAATCCATGCCAGCTACAAACTGGTGGGAAGAAGCAGGAGAAAATTCTTCCCTCCCCCTTCAGTGCCTCTGAGAGAAGGAATAATGGATGGTGTAATTGTCAATGATTCAGTGTTCAGGCATCATCATCATCATCCTGAATCTTGAATTAATTCGGGGGGGGGGGGGGGGGAAATCAAGGGCGACAAAAGATATTTAAGGGGTCCCTAGTAAAGAAAAGGTTAAGAACCATTAGTTTAGACTGTCCAAGACAAAAGCTAGCAATGTCACAAAAATCTGAAAAACAAGTTTAATGGTGACCTATGGGCAATCAGGAAAATAGAAAGAAGAGAATGCTCAGTAGAACTAAGGCCTAAATCTCCTGTCAAAGATTGCCCTGTAACACAGTAATGACAATAGCAATATTACTGAAGTCCTTTTCTAGCTTTGTAAGCATTACAACTTCTTTTCATGCATGTACATAAAACTCCCATTCAAGGATCTAGTTGCTTCCTGAGATTTCAACCCATCAGGTTTACCAATTTCATAAGTGTGGATTCCGAGTAATGACAAAATTTAAAGTAAAAATCTGTCAGTTTCCCTATTGTGTGTGTGTGTTTCTCAGAATCCCCACCAGCACTTCTGGTCAGTGGTTTCTTTGGCTTCCATGTCAGGAGGACTGAATTTCAAAGGAGCTGTCCATGGTGATGAACCAGTTTGGGAGATGGAATTAATCTCCTTTAAAGTTTATGAAAGCACAGAGTAGATTCACCACCCCATGACAGAGAAATCATCAGCTGCTACTGCTCATGTGTGCGCGCGCATGCACGTGCACATGTATGCAAATGCACCTTCAAGTCACTGTGTCACTTATGAATTTCATACGGTTTTCTTAGGGAAAGAGTATTCAGAGCTGGTTTTGCCAGTTCCTTCCCTTGAAATATAGCCTATAGCACTCGGTATTCATTGGCAGTCTCCCATCCAAGTACTAACCAAGGCTGACCCTGTTTAGCTTCTAAAATCAGGATCTGGTGCTTTTAGGGTATTTACACTGACTTGCCACTGCTCCTGTCCCATCCAAATTCTATTTCTGGTTGCAAGATATTGTTTTACTTCTCTGCCTGGAAATATATATCCCCCCCCATACAAATTTTCTTATAAGTGTAAGCATCTTTCTGAACATTTTTCAAATACACATATTTTTAGCCATATGCATTTACTTGTGTATAATTTATGGGGAGTAGATGAAAAAATGGACATTGCTATTTCCTCCCAGTGATCAGAAACAGAAAGATGCAAATTAATTTTTGCTAATAAAATGCATGGACCATGAGTGGGATAAAAATCATGGCAGGGAAAGATTGGCTGTGTTCCACACGAACATCTCTCTTGATAATTCTACTCAATCTGAGCTCACAAAAATATTTCAAGATAAATCTGAAATCTAGCAGCTCAGGGGTAGGAATGGGGTCTGAATGAATGCAAAACCTTAAAGATGGATTCTGGTTTTAAAGTCCTTGTGGATGAAGGAGTTGTGAATTCAAGAGCATTGCAAAGAGGTTTACAAAAATAGCATAGCTCAAAGATAACTGTGTGTCCCACCAGGCAGGCTTGTGTAGCGAAGCCATCTGGGATTGTGCAAGGTGACTGCTCCAACCTCCAGAGAAGATGGCTTTTGTTGAGGATGGCTGCCTAAACAGCTAGGCACTGAATATCAGCACTAAAACACTTATAGCAATGAAGTGACAGTGACAGACTGCAAAGGTTAAAGAAAAACTTTTAGGGATCTTTGTCCAGACTAGCATGACGGATCAGTCAGGAAGGTTTTGAAAGCAAAATTGACTTAACACATATACATTCAAACTGTGGTAGAGCTGCAACAGAAATGACAATGGATTTTATGAGCACAGAGATGGGGCAGCCATGGGAAGCCCTCTGAGCCCTGTCATAGTTAACTTTTACATGGAACACTTTGAAAAGCAAGCCATGGAAACAGCACCAAAAAAGCCCACAACATGGTTCTGATATGTGGATGACACTTTCATCATCTGGAGCCATGAAGAAGAAGATATGACTGTTTCTGAACCATCTGAACAACATCCACCTGAACATCCAATTCACGATGGAAAAAGAAAAGGAAGGAACATTGCTATTCTTGGATGTCCTGGTCATCTACAAACTGAACCAACATTTGGGCCACACAGTATACAGAAAACCTACACACATGGACAGATACCTACACAAGAACTCCAATCATCACCCAGGACAAAAAAGAAGCACAATAAAAACATTGGTAGACCAGGTGAAAAGGATCTGTGAACTCCACTTCTGGGATGATGAATTGAAGCACCTAAACTGGGCTCTACAGGCTAATGGTTACTCCAGCTCAGACATCAGAAGGGCTACCAGACCCAGGAAAATCCATAGGAGTGAAGACAAATAACCACCCAAAGGGAAGGTATTTTTACCATATATCAAAAGAGTCACAGACAGAATAGGTAAACTGGTGATGAATCACAACCTCCAAATGGTTTACAAACTGTCCAAGAAAATCCAGCAAATGTTTTGCTCAGTGAAGGACAAGAGAGATCCGCTTGCGGCCGCAGGAATTTACCACATACCGTGCAGCTGTGGACAAGTCTACATAGGGACACCAAATGCAATGTTCAAACATGAATCAAGGAACATGAGAGATACTGCAGACTGAGTCAGCCAGAAAAATCAGCAGTAGAGAACACATTATAAACCAAAATGTTATTTGAAAACACTGAAATTCTGAACTATGTCAACAACTGTCAGGTCAGAAGGCACACAAAGCCACTGAAATCTACAAATACCTAGACAACTTCAACAAATCCACAAACACCTAGATAACTTCAAAGTAGAAACCCTTAAAGTAAACAAAGGGCCTGAACAGACTTCCAGAAATAATCCAGCTTGACACCACTCTAACTGCCCTGGCTGTGCTAGGGAATCATGGGAATTGTAGTTTTTTTCTGAGACATTGAGCCTTCTCTGTCAGAGAGCTCTGGTGCCACAATAAACTACAGTTCCCATGATTCCCTAGCACTGAGCCAGGGCAGTTAAAGTGCTCTCAAGATAGATTATTTCTGGAAGTCTGTTCAGGCCCAAAGTTTGGCTACCAGTCCTGAAAAACACCAAAATCAAAGCCCAGCAAAATGCAAATGAAAACCACCCAGGATCAGCTGATAATGGATTACTAATTAAATAGACACAAATCCTCCTTGCAGATCCTCCCACCATGAGGCCTTGCCATTCAACAACAGAACAATACACAGATTAACATGTAAACTCCATTCACTTCCATGCCAGCATTCTCTGAAGATGCCAGCCACAGATGCTGGCAAAATGTCAGGAATAGATTTTTCTAGAACATGGCCATGTAACCTGAAAAACCCACAAAAAACTAGCGATGACAAGGTTTAGGAAGAGATTCCAGAAGCTACCCAAAGGATATCCTGGTACATAAAATAAGTAGATACTCTAATAATCCAAATATCATTATCTTGGACAGTGGTTCCCAATCTTTTCTATGCCTCACACTGTTAGGAAATGTTTGATTCATGAGTTTGTCAAAATGTGGAACTTTTTTGCTGATTGAGAGCCACAGGTCTTCCTGTGTATTCAAGCAATTCAAAATTTTGTCTTGACTGACAAAAGAGAACTGAATTTAGATTCACACAAGTATCTTTGTTGCACCCTCTGAAATTCTACCTCCTACACCCTGGAGGTGTGGACACCCCAGGTTGGGAACCCCTGATCTAGGAAAAAGGGTGTTTTTGTGAACTGTCACTATACAGAACGCTAGGTAAAAGTGTCACTATACAATGTGCAGCCCATTAAGGGATACTTGGTGTTAGCTGTAATATTCAGGTTCACTTGCACTGGTGAGCTCCACACAGAACATCAGGTACAGACTAGGCACACATCCACTGTATCCTAGGGTAGTCGGCAGGCCTTTCGTAGCCTATCACCATGGCTCTATCACAGCCTGTCTCTGCCTGGCCACAGCAGCTATTAGAAAAGCCAATAGGAATATCCCCTTGCGGCTCAAAAGACAATGGCCTGCCAGAACCTTTCTTAATCCTTAAAGAGCCATAACCTATTTCTTCCACATGCACGCCTGTTTCTAGGCAGATTGCTAAATACTGCAGAAAACAGGTCAATGTATGCACAAAGCAGTATCTGATCCATTGACCAGCCCAATGATCGTCCTGACTGGCTACTTCTCGTAAAAAAAAAAAATCAATGTCAAGTTCAATAGGCTACTCATAAGACCCTGAGCTTTTGTAGTATTTTCGGTGGATAAAACAATGGTTGCTAGGACATTTGATTTTCAGTGTGAAATCAAAATGTTGTTAAAGCTAACTATGGATCTCAGACAGGATTAAATGGGATTTTAGACTTTGTTTTGTAATTAATTATCTTTGTTGACACCCAGAAATAAGCCACAGCATGACTATGATGTATATATAGGGAGAGAGGCAAAACTGATTATCTAGTGGGGCAAGGGGAGGGGGAATTTTAGAAAGGTAGTTTTCCGCTTCCTCTTTATGATCCTCCATACAACTAGGGAAAAAGAGACATAAGTCCTATTCTGAAATAATGCTTATGCATGCAATCAAAGCATTGTCAACCAACTAGCTCCATCCTTATGGCAACCTGAGATGCTGAACTAATTGAAGCACAAAATTCTTTGAGCATTTAGCTAGAGGCAGCTGACAGCTTCTGTTTCAGTGATGTGGTGAATCTGCTCCAGATTTTAGTCCAAATTTTAAAAGAGCTATCCAAGGTGCTGAACCCTATCATGATCTTAAAGTTTGGCACACAATCTTAGGTTTGGCACTAAAATTCAGTCTAAAATCCAGAGCGGAGTCACTGTTTTACTGGCATATGTGCCACCAACAACTACTGTATGCAGCTATATGCACAACAGCTCTGTTCAGCTGGGAATCCCTTATGCTTAGGGAATCTGGTGATTGCCTGCTGCAAGCCTTTGCGCATACAGCTGTATACTCAAACAGTTTCCTGCTACAGTTATTTATGCTGCATGTGCAGATGTTTGGTCAGTGATATCATCAGACAAAAACTGCTCATACTGGAGCTACACAACTCCTCTGGCTGCCAGTCAATTTCCAGGCACAATTCAGTGCTGGTTATGACCTACACAGATCTGTATGTCTTGTGTCCAGGTGATCTGATAGACCATATCACCTGCCATGAAGATTCTTAAAAGAGATTTTGCTCTCTGTTCTACCTCTTTCAGAGGCATGCCTGGTAGGGACATGAGATAGCTCCTTCCCAGTGGTGGACCCTAGGTTTTGGAACTCCCTTCCCATAGAGGCCAGAAAGGCTCTTTCCCTGCTGTCCAGCCCTTTTTATTCTGACAGGTTTTAAGAACTGAATGTTTTTAAAGGACTTTTAAGATAGTCCTGTATTGTTTTAACTGTACAGTTTTTTTAAATGATCTTTATTATTTTTAATTGTATGTTTTAGGTTGTTTGAATATCGCTAATAGTTTAATTCTATTTTAACGTCAATCTTTTGCACTCATGCATTTGTGTGAATTTGTTGTTGTTGTGTGCCTTCAAGTTACTTCTAACTTATGGAGGCCCTACCATTTTCGTCTTCTTTCTTTTGCTACGGACATACCCAAAGAAGCCCTTTTTATTGTGCTTAACCGCTCTAGCAAGCCTGAGCTCATTCTGTGCTTTGGCTTTCCTGACTTTAACCCTACATGTGCTAGCTATTTGTTTGAATTCCTCTTTAGTGATTTTGCCACTTTTCAATTTCTTTTTTTTTTTAATTTTTTATTATATTATTTTTATTATATAAAACAACATAATACATAATACTTTTCAATTTCTTATACATCTCCCATTTAAAACGTAGTTCAGTTGTTGTAGTTGTTGTTGATGGTGTGTGCCTTCAAGTCATTTCCAACTCATGACAATCCTACATTAAACCTATAATGAAAGTTTGGCAAGTTTCCTCAAAGAGAATTTGTCATTGCCGTCCTCTGAAGCTGAGAGAGTATGATTTGCCCAAGATCACCCAGGCAGTTTTCATGGCTGAGTGGAGATTGATATCCCGGTCTTTCAAGTTGTAGTCCAACCCCCTCTGAACAAATGTTGCCAAGAAAACCCTGTAGTAGGCATGCTTTAGGATTACCATAAATTGGAAACAACTTGAAGGCACACAACAACAACAATTTATCTTAAATTTGTCTTAGGACGTTATCGCATGTGGCCCAGAAACTGAAAATAAAGTGGAAATGAGGCATCCTGAAAATAAACGGGAAATAAACCTTGTTTCCGCAAACGTCATTACCTTAATTGCGAATTTACAGTAACTGCATTGAACGTCCACACACGAGAAAAAAACCCATAAATGTAGTAGAAATGAGCCTCTTGCACATGCACAGATAGAGGAATGCTCGCTGGAACCATGGCAACAGCAGGGAAATGCTCCCCAATGCGCATTTGGCGATCACATTACGGTAAATGCATAATTACTGTAATTACGTATTTGCATTTCCTCCAGACAAGTGGATTACAAAAGATCGCATTTCTGTCCATTTTCTGTCCAGTTTCTGTGCAACGTCGTGTGAAAACACGGGGCAGTAATCCAGTTTCGGTCTGGATTTTGTGTGGATTAACCAGCAGATTTGCCCCCGTGTGATAACGTCCATAGGACCACCATAAATCAGAAATAACATGAAAGTACACAACAACAAGCACACTTGCAGGCCAAGGATTAGGATTAAGCTATGCATTCTCTTAAGGATACTGTTATAGAGGAACTACCTTTATTTTGCAACTTTTGTTCACAATATATATTTGAATTTTCAAGTTGATTTCTTGGTCACACTATTTTCTACCTCTGAATTAGCATAGGGGCATCATATTACATTGTGCTTTGTCATGTCACATGGCCTAGCACACATGTGCATGAGTGTGCATATCTACTGCCTATTTCCTCTCTCTTTATCCATTTTTATTTGGTAGATAAGAGCAAAGAAATTAGCTGCTGGATGTGCTACAACCATTAATTTTTCTCTGGTCAATGTATCACAGTTATAGTACCAATTATGATTTCACTCTTCCTCTGCAATCACATTGAAGACAAGCAAGTACATTTAGCAGCCTGCATCACATGGCAGTTTGCTGCTCACAGAATTGTTCACACCTACAAAATCAGTGTGCAAGTGTTTCCTTCTAGTGAATGTCTGAAACCTTAAGCTTTTCTCCTGCAGATATTGTCCAGGATCAGACATACCATGAGGCAGAGTGTGGTGAATGCTTCAGAAGAAAGTTGCTCTGGAGGCAGCAGCTACAGCTTCTTGGAGCCCTTTCATATTACACAATTATAGCACTATGTTTCCCCTTAACTGCCATGGCTGCATCCTATGGATTCTTGGACTCTGTACTCTGATGAGGCACTGGAGCTCTCTGACTGAAAATTCAAAATGTACCCCCACACTATAAATCCCAGAATTCTATAGCGTGGAACCATGGAAGTTAACATGGAATCACAGTGCTATAATTGTGAGAAAGGGTCCCTGGCTGTTCTTCCTGGATTCTACAGAAGTTCCTTTCTTTCACCCAACCTCTCCTGGGTTCTCCAAATTAACTTGATGCCTCATGGAAGACACCCTCCCTTCACTGAAGTCAGGCTGAATTGCCAGTCCATATGGCTTCTTTACATGGGGAAGGCTCTTTCTTCTTCACCCTAGGCAGCAAAATGGATGTGACTCTCCTGTCTATACAGAGCATTAAGTTAAACTTTAGCCAATTTCCCCAAACAATAAGAACAGCACTTCTTCACAGTGCCTTCCACTACAGTGGGCCCTTGGTATCTACTGGGATTTAGTTCTAGGACTACCCATGGATACCAAAATCTGTGGGTGCTCAAGTCCCATTAAATATAATAGCATAGTAAAACTGTGTCCTTTATATTAAATGGCAAAATCAAGGTTTGCTTTTTAGAATGTATATATTTTAAAATATTTTCAAGCCGTGGATGTTTGAAGCCATGGATTAAAAAAATATATATCCATGGATATGGATGGATGCAATGGCTCAAGTGGTTAAGACGCTAACTGTTGATTGTAAGATTGGCAGGTTGGCAGTTCGAAGCCCAGGTGCTGCATGATGGGGTGAGCTCCCATCACTAGTCCTAGCTTCTGCCAACCTAGCAGTTCGAAAGCATGCAAATGCAATCAGATAAATACCTACCACTTCGGTGGGAAGATAAACAGCATTCTGTGCAATCATGCTGGCCCCACGATCACAGAGTAGTCTCTAACAACGCTGGCTCTTTGGCTTAGTAACGGAGATGAGCATTGCCCCCTACAGTCGGACACAACTTGACAATCCGGTCAACGGGGAATACCTTTACCTTTACTTATGGCTGGCTGTACTTTATGTTTTACAACTGCTTCCATATTTCTGATATGCTAGAGTAGGGAGGAACAACATCAGTGTGTGAGGGCCACACTATCTCATTTTCAGCCAGAAATGAGAGTGGAAGTGATTCCTGGTTTCATGGTTTGGGTAGGGCCTTTATTTGTATGTTTTGGATGGCTGGGATGGTGGTGGTGGAGATGGGTAAACCTCTATTTCAAGGCCAGCAGTTTGCCATTTTTAAAGCATTTTTGCCTACCCAAATTGCCCATTTTTAACAACTTAGGTGTGGGTGGATTGCTGCATGCAGCTATAGGCCACACTTTCCTTGCGCATGTGGGGCAGGGGATCAAATAAAAGACAGTGTACCAATAAAGAGGAATATTCTGAGCATATGCAGACTCATATTCTAAACTCACTTAACTGATGGTAACAATGTGACTACAAGAATTAAATGCTGCTTTCTTTCTGATGATACACTCACCTGCCTTAGAAAAAGTACTATGCTGTTGTAGAAAGAGAACATATTTTTAAAGGAAAAAAATATATACTGCAGTAAGTATCTGTAACCACCTACATGTCCTGGTGTGTGCTCCCAATGATAAAATGGTCTTAAGACTAAGTAGAAAGCCAAATGCTACAGCAATTGATGTCAGCCACACTGGGCTCTGGCATGCTGGTGTTGACATGGATGCTGATGCCAGGCTGGATTGCTCCAGTCTCCATCCTCTGCCACTTTCTGGAAGGTCAGCTGGGAGTCTCTGGTCTCACCCACGGCTGCCTCAGTGATTTTGTTCCCCTTTCCAATACTGAGCTTTTCATGAGTGACAAGTCTATTGATTCTGTGGGATTTCTCATAAATCCAACCCATGCAGAAACTGTTCATGGGCACCATTTAAGAAGTGCAAGGGGTGTTTCCTTGCATCCCTTCATTTCAGTAAACATGTGACTATTCACAAAGAGCACATATGTTTCCAAAGGGTAGCTGTGTTAGTTTCCTACAACATAAACAACAAAAGGTCCTGTGTCTGGCTTCTTCAGCATTTTGTTAAAAGTTATAGTAATTTGTCATTTATAGCACAGAGTATAGCCCACTTCTAGAGCTTAGGAAATGTCCCTTTCAAGGTGACACTTCCCAGGTAACACGAACACTGGTCCTCTTGGCTGTGGGATGCTTGGTGTTTTCTACATTTTGCCCATTTTCAGATGGCATGAAATTTTTTCCAGTAAGTGTGTGTGAGTGTGGTTATTGTGAGGTGTACAAATACTCTTACAGTTATAGCTCTCCCTCCCCTTTTTGTGGTAATCCTTCAGCAGGCTTGTGAACTTGGCTGAACATGAAATGTCTACCCTCTTTGCATTTCTTTGCTTCTTTCTTTAGCCTGAAACTGCAATTGGTGCCCCTGGGACTCCAGTAATTCCTTAGGATCTAGCAGGTGTGGGACAAAACCAGCAGTGTTAACACTAAATACCACTTGTACCTAGAGGCATTTTTCTCCTCCCACTTGAATGCAACAGTCCCTGTGGGAGACAGTGATCTGGATATCCTGCCCCAAAGTGAGTCCAACCTTGTAGCCCTCATCCAGCTAGAGTCACCAGAAGGCAGCAATGGCAGATAGGAAAGGGGACTGTTTCCCCTCCTCAGAAAAGGGTTATCAAAGAACCTCACCAGTGATAACCAGTGATTTCAATGTCAGTGGGCTGGGAATGTGGTTTAGGTTTGATGGTGCCTTTACACTGTAGAAATAATGCAGTCTGACATTTCCTTAACTGCTGAAGCTCCATCCTACAGAATCCTGGAATTTGCAGTTTTACAAGGGCTTTAGCCTTTTCTGCCAAAGAATGCTGATGCCTCGCAAAACTACAAATCCCAGGATTCTGTGATGATGCCATGGCAATTAAAGTGGTGTCAAACTGAATTGTTTCTACAGTGTAGGTGCACCCTCAGTCTGGACTTTATGGTGCTTCTTAAGGTGCTGAATCTGATGGGAGGACACAGTTCAGGACCATGGATAGTTCTTTTGAAATTCACATTAAAATTGCCTGTCTAGCATGGAAGCCAGTGGCCGCAATGGGGTCTCACCTTCCTGTCCACCCCCAGCAGTCAGGAGGAGTGCAGAATTGATGTTAACTTGAGCATTCCTTATGGGATGAGAAGGCTGCTGAAGGCATCAGCTTTTATGATAAGCCTGAAGAGAATTGTCAGGGCTCTGGGACTTGCCCTCAGTTTGTAATACAGCTTGTCCATCGACTCAAGAAAATGGCAAGCAACTTGTGTAAGAGCCTGTGTAGTGGGGGCTAATTAGCACTGCTGGGAAATGGTGTGAAAATAAGTGGAATCTGCAGAGCACTTTGAGACTGAACAAAGTATTGATGCACTGAAGGGAGGGGGGGAACCAAACCTCAAACAAAGGAAAACAATAACAAAAACAAAAACCCCTTTTATTTATCCCAGTGAAGTCAACAGGCTCCAAAGTAAAACAACAACAACAACAATAAAACCCAACTGCTCTTCTCTCAGATCTACATTCACCAGTGCTTGGAAATTTATTCTGATCAAATCTAATGTGACACGCTTTTTAGCAGAAATATACGGAGATTGTGCAGGCAGGTTTTTTGTTTTGTTTTTTAAAATTGTTTAATCTTAGCTTGGCATTCAGATGAGTTGTTGAATTCTCTCTTTGCAGGCAGAGCCCTGAGAGGCTGCTTAGGTAGATCTAAGCCCTCATCCCAAAATATCATCTGTTGCCTAGCACTCTGATTGGCCAAATGAAGAAGGAATTTATTGGTGGAGAATGTAGGAGGAGGGGGAAGGAGTTGGGAGAGCACAGTGGGGAGGATGGGTGCCTATTTGTGGAGCATCTATGCCCAGGATATATGCAGGCTTGTATACAGGCACTGCTGTGTAAATGAGCACATTCATAGTAATGCGTATCTAGGCCTGTGCAAATGAGTACATCACTGCCCATTTGAAATCACAGGCAATTACAAAGATAACACATGCAGTTTTACAACTATGTCTGTTTATATACACACATGCATAGAGAGTTATCGCTTAGTATATGCACATGAAAAGCTTGAGAGTGCACATCTATATATTTGTTGTCTTTGACTCATTGAAGCCCTGTATATGAGACATTTCCAACCCCTCCTGTCCTCCACTGCTCTGCTTAAGTCTTGTAGATTTAGGCCCATGACCTCCCTAATTGAGTCTAACCATCTAATATGCAGTCTTCCTCTCTTTCTACCACCTTCTACCTTTCCTAGCATTATTGTCTTTTCTAATGAGTCATTGCTTCTCATGATGTGGCCAAAGTATGACAGTCTTAATTTAATTATCTTGGCTTCCAGGGAGAGTTCAAGCTTGATTTGTTCAAGGACCCATTTGTTTGTCTTCTTGGCTGTCTATAGTATCCTCAGCATTCTTCTCTAGCACCACATCTCAAATGAGTTGATTTTTTTTTCTTATGCACTTTTCTTCACTGTCCAGCTCTCACATTCATACATGGTGGTGGGGAGTACAATGACTTGGGCTATTCTCCCTTTAGTGCTCAATGGTATAACATAACTCTTCAGAATCTTGTCTAATTCTTTCATGGCTGCCCTCCCTATTCTTAGTCTTCTTATATTTTGATATCTTATATCTTATATCAGTCTCTATTCTGATCTATATATATTTAGTGGTATAAAGTTGCCAGTTCCAGAATCACTTCTGTATCTGTGTACAGTATTCCTCTTTCTAGTGGGTCAATCCTAAGGAATGGGAGATACCACTTTTGGCATATCTCAAGTCAACAGAAAGGACACTGAAGGAAGGAAGACAACACAAAGAAGCCTTTAAAAAAACCTTACAAATAAGCCAAAATGTCTATAATAAGGGTCTGCAGCAAATATAATTTTGCAGGTGCTTCAAGGAGAGCATACATAAGCAGCTAAGCCATCATGCAACTATGTTAGGCATGTCTGATGAAGCAACTCACTAACAAACTAGCACTGCAGGGTCCAGAACTGGAAATCAAGCTGGAACAGATGTGTTTTCATTCAATTTCTGGCATGGCACCCCTTACTTGATCAAGAGTGGGGCTCACAGCCCTAGTTAGCATCAATGGTGCCAATATATCCAGAACTAATTCTACAGATCTCCATCCTGCCCTCCTCAAATGATTTCACCCATTTCGTGTAACTTAGCTAGGGATTCCACCACTAGATCAGACTCCACTACACTCATGTCCCAAGTATTCTTAGGCTGTAGGTCGAGTCATTTATTTATTTAATTTCTATCCCACCTTTCTCTCCAGAGAGACCCAATGTAGCTTGCAAATTTCTTGCCAATGGCTATCTTGTCTAGTGCTAACATGGTGTAGTGATTTGTGTGTTGGACTAGGATACTGGGAGACCAGGGTTTGAATTCCTGCTCAGCCATGGAAACCAACTGGGTGACTTTAGGCAAGTCACACTCTCTCAGCCTCAGAGGAAGGTAAAGGCAAATACCCTCTGAACAGATTCTGCCAAGTAAACCCAGTGACAAGTTTGTCTTAAGGTCGCCATAAGTCAGAAATGACTTGAAGGCACACAGCAATCCTGTATCTGGGTCTCCCCCCTTCCTGACTCTCACAAGATTCCTCTCTGCTGTGATGAAGCAGCAGCATCAGATGCCTGATAAATAGGTCTGTCCATTGAAAGGGAGCTGAAGAGTAAATTACTGTAATAGAAAACGGCTTAAGTAGCAGTGTACGGTTCAACTGCTTTTACTGCAAAATCCATAGCGTTAATTGCTTATTGACTCTCCAGCCTGGTGACATCACCATCAGCCAACCAGCACCTTCCATGCAAATGCATTTTTTGGGGGGGGGGAATTAGAAATTCAGTGGCTTTACACAAGTCATGTATGGGTCTAAGATCAGTGCTGCAGTGGGTGGCAGACAGGAGAGGCTGATAGGAAGAGTATTAATTCTCTCTCTCTCTCTCTCAAATAGTCAAGATAAGGCAAGAAAATGCACATTGAGGGCTTTCAGATCAAAGTTCCCTGGCTTATTTTCTTAACTCTAGGGGCCGAGGAAGTCAAGAGTTTGATCTTGGGGAAGTCAAAAGGAGATTTCCAGCCTTTTTCATCAGGGCAGAATGTGAGTCTCAGGAACACAGGATGCAAGCTTTCAAGACTCGAGGACCACATCAGAAATCCAGGCTGGAAAATCCTAACTCAGTAAAAAGCATGAATTCTATTAGGTGTGCAGCATACAGAAAAAGCAGTGATGTAATGCTCCGGCAGGTGCCAGCCATCAGGGAGGGAGGGAGCATCAATCTGCCTCTGCCTGCTCTGGTTACTACTGTGAAGTCAAACTGAACTGGCAAAGTATAAAACTGTGCAAGGAGCAGCAAATACAAATCCCATGCTCTCCTCCCTCTGGAGGCCACAGCCACAATCTCTTGCCTCCCTGCCTTCACCTTATGACACAATTTGCTTTGTGACATGATTGCCACATGCTTGCACTGTGTACAAACCAGTACCAGGTATTTTGTGAGGACAGCACTGCACACAGTGGGTGCCAGTCGTAGTCACCACTGCCCCTGAAGAAAAAGACACAGTTGGGAAAGGAAGGGAGAAAATGCCCAGGGGAGGGCATGAAGTAGGGAGCTCTGGTGGTGATAAGGAGCCCTGATGGCACAGTGGTCAAATGCCTGTTCTACAACCACAAGTAAATATTAAATTCCTGTACTTCAGTCACAAGGTTGTGAGTTCAATCCCAGGCAAAGGGATCTTATAGCTCCAAGGTCCACTCAGTCTTGCATCCTTCTGTAGGTCTCTAAAATGAGTACCCAGCTTGTTGGGGGCAATTAGCTTACACACTCTAAGCCACTTAAGGAGTGCTTAATTCACTGATAAGTGGTATAGAAATGTACTTGCTATTGCTATGAAGTGGCAGTGTTCCCTCCAGAATTACTGCTCTTGGCATCCCTTTTCCTTGTGTCTCTCCCTTTTAAGTTGTTTTTTACAACTTAAATCCCCCTGACAAGGTTGCTGTGAGGGGGGCAGTAGCTGTATTGCACTTGACTTTTTCTCCCTTCCACAGGAAATGACAACTTCAGGTGACCAATTGTCACACCATCAAGAATGGTGACCAATTATGTTACACCTCCAAAATGGCAAAGGGGAGAAAGAGTGAACCCTCTCCTCCTCATGTGTCTATAACCCCAGCCCAGATTGTGAGCTCTGCACCTGTTTTTAGCAAAAACAAAGCAGCAGCCAGAAGTCCTCCAATGATCTGATCATGGATCTTCCAGGTCATATCCTGCTTGGCTTTCATGTTCTCAGGTCAGCCACTCTTTCTGACTTGATTTCTTTATATCAGCAAAGGACAGCAACTGTCTTTCATGTCTGACTTCAGTCTGGTTGGTATGCAAAGGGATCTTATAGCACCATTGAGACATTCATTGACTTAAGTCTGAGAAAGTAGGGTCTGAGGAAGCAGACTCAAGTCTATGAAAGCTCATGCTACCAACTTCTTTCTTTCAGCCTCAAAGGCACTACAAGATCCCTTTGCATATTGATTTTCCAGACTCACACACCAGTGTCTTTGAATTCAGCTTGAGTGCTGAAACCCTAGGACAGCCCTCCCTAACTTGGCACCCTCTGATGATATCAGTCTACATATACCTCTGTTCCTAGACAGTGTGGCCATTGACAAATGCCAGGTGGGTTGGTGGAGGTTGTCCCAACTCCAAATTATGGTGTTGGCTTTAATCTTAAAATACATAAATGATTTAGACTTACATCAATCTAGGGGAGATCTGCTATCAAATTCCCATTAATTTATTATGTATATGGGATCAGCAGAACAGTGGTAAATTTTGAACTGCAGACTATCATTATGGTAATTCCTATAGCCACAAGTGCATGGAGAATATATATATATATATATATATATATATATATATATATATATATATATATATATATGCCTATAGCCATGTTGATCTATCAAAAAATATTTACAGTTGCCTCTCTGTTCTCATGGTCTTGAAGTCTGCAGTTTTACATATTCATGGAGGGGTGACCTCCATTTAAATCAATGGGGCACACCCCCACAGGGGCGTGCCCCATTCAAGCCTATGAGGCTTGAATATTTGTGAATCTCCATTTTCACAGGGGACCAACTGTATAGTAATTTTACTTCCATCATTGGCAGGACTTTTGTAAAACGTATGGGTTTTGTCCACCCATCTGAAAATTCTTTGGATTACAACAGAATGTCTCAGAACAGTAGGCTGGTGCTGAGAAAAAAATTTGTTTTCCCACTAATATGGTAATGCCAGCAAACCAGGGATGGGGAAGTCACTCCTGTGGACCACATGTGCCCCTTAGACCCTAATTTTGCTGCCCTAAAGCTCTTAGCCAATCTCTCTGAAACCTTCAAGATTTTTTTTATGTTTTTGGCATAATTTTTGAACAAAGATCTCACCCAAGTTATCACAAATATATACACTGTCACCAATGTTCTAGCTCTGGATTTCCTCTGCTGTGTCCTTCAAGACCTCCTCCAACTCTTCTGATCTGATTCTATACAGAACAATTCTTGATTATTGCCAATGAATGCACAACTGAAAGGTATGTGACAAGCCAAATAACTTCTCAAGACTTCTTCAACCACTACTTCTGGTGAAGCTCCCACATTGTAATTGTCTCCTGTGATTGACTGAGCAGCTCACTTACAGCAAAGACAATGAGGAATCATAGAGCAAAGAGTGTTTAAATGAAAACCAATTGCAGTAAGATTATATCTTTTTAGAAACTATATTTCAGGGTGGAGAAATGTGTCAGAAAGGTAGATTCATTAAGCTGCTGGATGCCATTGTAGTAGAAATTAACTACCAGAACAGAAGGAAATGGAAATAAGAAAAATGTTTAAATAATGTTAAGCATTTACTACATGGAAAATGATTCCTAAACTGTACAAATAGTTCTCTATAACAATATAATAAATTAAATAATACAAAATCACCCTCTGTATTAATATTTAGATCTTCTGGCAATTTTCTTTTCCTCAACAAATATGACCAAACTACCTTTCCATTTCATTGCTAGTACCAGCAGCAGAGTCATAAATAAATGCAGCAAGATCCCTTGCTGTAATTTTTTAAATCTCTTTGGTCCACAACCTTTCAATCTGCAAAGATCTGTAAAAGTTACTCTGTGCTGGTTTCACCTATCCCAGCACCAAGCAAACAGCTAACAAACTAGAGACTGGTTTACAAACTTTCCTTAGCCTGGTGTCTTCCATATGTGTTGCACTACAACTTCCATAATCCACAGCTAGTATGTTTGGAGAAGATGGAGAATCCAACACATGTGGAAGCCATCAGCTTGGGAGAGGCCTCCATATGTGTTACACAATGTCATGTTAAACAATGGGAACATTCCTATTCAGACAGATCACGTGGTCAGTTGATCTGGGGTGCATCCATGCTGATTTCTGACATATGCAGTTTGCAATGACATAATGTAGAGATGAACCTATCACCACACACCTACTTGAATACATATTTCCCAGAGGTGGCATTTTATTACTTTTTAAAAATTGATCTTTCATAGCTTTTAATTCCCCCTTTCCCTCCACTTTTTTAAAAAAGTTACCTAATAATTTGTGAAACACTGAACAAGTGAATAATTACACTATGACATATTAAAAACATATAAAATTCTATTTTCTGGTAGGTACCATCTTACTTTTGTGTCAATCCCACCCTGATCTTTGCAGCGAATGCTAAAACACCATTTAGATTAGCTTTAAAATGGTCTGAAAATAACTGCATAATAATTGTAAATAAAGGACACATTAAATAAGTGATTTTCAAATTACAGATTTTTTTAATTAAAAAAAGCCCCACTCACACTGGCTGTGTTACACAGGTTCATCTACATAGCAAAATGTGGTGTGTATATACTCACAAAACGTATACACACACACAAGACAGGCACAAGTCTGAAAACCCTTTTGGCTGCTTCAGAGGCAGTGCCCAAGAGACTGCTGATCAATATAGTTAGCTTTTATTTCCATACTATAGTACTGTGTAGATACTTAAGGCACTTTGAAACACAATTTTTCTACATCTTGTTACCCTACGCCCAGGAAAAAAATGTGTACTAAGCTCCAGAGGGCTTACTTGAATTTCACTCACTGAGGTTAGTACAAGATTATAGACTGTGGGCTAACTTTTGCATCCAAATGGAACTTGAGAGCATCTTATTAAATTGCTTATGTCTGCTTATCTCCAAGTGGAGAGAGAGAGACCATATTTATAGACAGAATACTGATGAAATCTGTCCTTGTCATGCCCCCAAGAGGAAGAGATGAACATGGTTCACAGGAGAGGTTTACAGAATGTTTGTAGGAACTTTCTCCTATATATTTGTAGGAGAAGGGCCAGCAGTGGGAAAGGAAAAAAGCAGGATGGAGAATTTCTGGGTTTTTTGGAGGGCCCTTTTGAGGGCCAGAGTCTGCAACACTGCCAAAAGTTTCTTTTTGGATGTTTGCTCTCTTTCTCTCAACCTCTGCTTTAAACTGTTTTTGTTTTTCCAGTAGATGCAGTGCTCCTCCATCATGAATTATCTCATCCCACAATGCATCTGCAAAATGATGCTATGTGTAATACCCTTCCAGAGATGCATTGTGTGAGATGGTGGTTCCTGACAGAGGAATTTTGCTGACGCCTCAAAGAAAAGTAGTTGAAAGGGGTGAGAGAAAGTTTAAAAAGATGTGGCAGCCTCTGATCAAAGGTTGGGAATCTATAAAAAAACAACCCACCACAGCATGTTACTTACTTGTTAATTTTTATGAGTGATACACTATTAATTTACATTACTTGGTACTCACAAGATACAAATAATACAACAGTGATTTGTATATATATATATATATATATATATATATATATAAAACAACCCCCACAAAACGATTCCCTTCCTCACATCTACCATGGCACATCTTTTTTTAAAAAAACCAAAATATGAACAATAAAAGACTAAAGTGCTTGTTAGTAAGGCTAAAACATTCTGGAAAGTTGCTTCCCCCTATCCCAGAAGTAAAAATAGGCTTCTAAACAATGCACATAACTCATCTCAACCATGTGTCTTGCTTCTGGTTGAATCAACTAAAATTATTTTTATAAAAACATTACCAAACAATAAATTGTTGAAGCTTTGCATATCCTGCATGCCTGATCTTTTGATTTCAAGTAAGAAATAAGGTTATATATATGGACATATACACATATATGGACTGAATGACACTCTTTCTCCTCTCTTTCTCTCTTATTAATCTTCTGCTCTCTCACTTTCAAAACGTCCCGATTTCTCTCTCCTCCTTCCACTTTCTTCCTTTGTCCTCAGTTTACTTCAATTGCTGCAAACTGAATTCTCAGTGCAAAAGTAGCTTGTGCTCTAATAATTCTTTGGGAGAGAATGGATAGAATCTTGCTCTTCCCTGTAGACTTAGAAAAAAGCAATCTGCAGCAGGCTCTCCTAGCTTGTGTGTTCTTCCTCATTAATAACTTTTATCGCATTGATCACAGTCATGCATCCCAAATTTTCATCTGTGAAATGTTTTAACGGTATGGATATTATAGTGCCGCTTGGCCTACAGGGCTTACATGGCACCAACAACACAGAAGAGCAGCATGATATGAACCAACAGTTGAAGTATTTATTGAGGCCAGATCCCCTCTAACCAATAACAAGGCAAAATGCATGACTGCCACATCACCTAAGAAGTTACTTTATCCCTCATTATGTTAGAGACAAAATGTATCATGAGTATGCCCTTGTTAGTGAAAAGCACTAACAAGTTACAAGTTACAAATTATTTCTAAAGTGCTACTACCATGCTTTGCTTGATGCTTAAAATAGATGGGAATTGTGTGACCCTGCAAATGTTGGTGAAAGCAAAGCAGCTTCATTTATATACCGCTTCATACCATGCTATGCAGTGTCTAAGCGGTTTACAACTGTAAGCTCATTGCCCCCCAACAGTTGGGTACTCATTTTAGCGACCTCGGAAGGATGTAGGCCTGAGTCTAGCCTGAGCCCTGGCTAGTATTGAACTCGCAACCTTGTGGTCTATGAGTGAGTGGCTGCAGTACAGGCATTTAATCACTGCACCACCAGGGTTATATCAATACAGCCAGTGAATGTTAGGAGTTGAAGTCCAACAACATCTATTTCTACACCTAACTTAAAATTTAAGTCTTCACAAAAGATTCACAGAAAATAACAAATAAGGGAAAATACATATAGATGTAGATATATAGATATATAAGTTATGTTATAGAAATAGATTAAATGTTAGAGAAAATTCAACTAGGTTAGAGAAGAAGTTTTTGTTTTGTTTTTTTTAAAAAAAGACAATTGAGTTGAGAAAGGATAGATAATAAAATAGAATACATGTTAAACTTAAGTGGAAATTGAAGAAATGTTTCTCAAGATTTTATTAATATTTTATATAATAAGATATATAACAAGTATATATACAGATGCATGTATAATAACAATGTTGACACCATAATAATAGCAGAAAACCTCACAGATCTGAAACAACTACTAAGGAAGTTCAAAGGAGAAAGTGCAAAGGCAGGCTTACTTTTGTACATAAAGAAAACAAAAATAATGACCACAGAGAACTTATACACATTCAAACTAGACAATGAGGAAATAGAAATAGTAAAAGAGTTCAAACATTGATCAAACGGGATCAAACATTGATCAGAACGGAGACTGCAGCCAGGAAATCAGAAGATTAAGAATGGGGAGGGCGACTATGAAAGAACTAGAAAAGATCCTAAAATGCAAAGACATACAACTCAGCACAAAAGTCAGAATCATACAAGCCATCATATTCCCTTTTACCATGTATGGATGTGAGAGCTGGACAGTCAAGAACGAAGATAGGAGATGTGGTGCTGGGAAAGATTGTTGAAGTTCCCGTGGACAGCCAAAAGGACAAACAAATGGGTCCTAGAACAGATCAAGCCAGAGATATTCCTAGAAGTCAAGATGACAAGGCTTACACTGTTGTACTTTGAACACATCGTGAGAAGGCATGAATCGTTGGAAAAGACAATAACGTTAGGAAAGGTGGAGGGAAGTAGAAAGAGTGGAAGGTCGCATACTAGATAGATGGACTTTATTAAAGAGACCACGAATATGAGTTTGCTGGAGCTGAGCAGAGTAGTAGAGGACAGGGGGGCCTGGAGATACCTCATCCCTAGGGTCACCATGGGTTGAGACCAACGTGAAGGCAGTTAACAATAAAACATTTGTGTTGTCCCATATCAGTCAGTGGTAGTTCCCAGTACCAACACTTTACTCCCATCCAGAGGGTGTTTTGTTTTGTTTTTTCAAATCCAGGATATATTACAACATTTTTTTTAAAAAATCCCATGGTACTATCCTTATGGTTCATACTGAGTTTCTTGGTCATTCCTTCTCCTCATTGCCTGGGGGTGGAGGGAAACAGATCTTCATTACAGTTTGCATTAAGATTTTTAGAACACTTTTTTTAAAACAGAAGGCATGTGCATACTTGGGCTCAACAGTCAGAACCAATAGTGAGCAAAGGCACTGAAGAGATCTATATGGTGACTGGCGAAGTTGTCTGCAGTGCCATGAGAGCTGGATGATGATGGGCTAAATTGCCTATGATGTCTTCATCCTCTCCCTCTCCATCACCTTTTACAGGTACTTTTTAAAAAAGTTGGAGAGATAGTGTGGATCCAGAGGCAGCTCTAAGTGAGGAGCTCTGTTAGACGAGATCGTTCCTCTGCACTAGTTTGGAAGAGCCCTTTGCTTGACCTCAACTCTCACAATCTTGACACTTGGCCAAGATGGCTGAGGGATTTGAAATTTTAAAAAACCTCTGGAGGGACACCCTATTTTTGATGTACAGTCATGCTAATAAAAATGGTTGCATTTTTGGCATCTTATTTGGCAACATAATGCTCATTAATGTTAAACAGGGCAAGTGAGATTCTCTAAAAAGACACAAAATGCAGGTGAAAAGTGGTGCAATTATTTCTTTCACCATAGTTTAGTGGGGAAATATAAGGCTCAGGATAAACATTTCACTAAAATGCTTGCCTTTGATAAGATCCATTTTGTATCTTTGTGGCAGTGGATCCTGGCTCCCATCTCAAGTGAGACAGTGGATCTGATCGCACTACCCTATCGCAGGGTAATGCGGGGGTGTAGACTGCACTGGGTGACAGCTTGGGGGGATTAATACTCATTGGGTGGTTGCTCATTCTCCATCTCAAAATTCTGGGAGGAAAGGGAAGGAAGGGCAGTTTATTGCTGCTGTCACCTGGCACTCCCTTCTTATCTTATCTTATGCATGGCAGGGGGTTGGACTGGATGGCCCTTGTGGTCTCTTCCAACTCTATGATTCTATGATTCTATGATCCATGGAGTGATGCCAACCCTAGTGACAATACTGTCTTACTGACATGGAAGCCACCACTGCACCTAAAGGGCCATATGTTTTTAGTATTTACAGGACAAATAATATCTTGACATGAGGTCATGTGACATTGGGGAAATGGTACAAAAAGTAAAGGATTAGCTCTACTCCTACATCTGCATTGAAGTCCCATTTCTGACTGAGGAAAAGTACAAGAGGTATATTTCCCATCATGTCTTTGCTTGTGCCTGGCCTGTTTAACAAAATCACTGTAAGAACCACTGAGAACTGAACTGGCCATAGTCCCTGGGCTCCATGGCTGATCTTACTTGAAATGCCCTCAAAGAGGTTACTATCATATTATATACAACACTGTGAGTTTACTTCTGCATCCAAATGGAACCTGAGAGGAACTTATTAAATTACTTATGTCTGGAAAATTGGACTGGTTATCTCCAAGTGGGGAGGAGAGACAGTATTTATAGACAACATGCTGATGAAGTCTGTCCTTGTTGTGCCCCCAAGAGGCAGAGACGAACAAGGCTTTCAACCTCCAGCATCCAATCTAATTTTACACTTCATCTCTGCTTGCCAGCTTCTGGAAGCCATTACTCACTCATTAAAGCCTGCATTTCCTCCTGCAAGTTCCATCTGATATTCTGCTAGTTCCTTTACATCACTACAAGGGCTCAAATGCCTCTGGAACCATGTCATAGGATGCCGAGGTCAAATGCCATCTGCTAGGACACTGACATGTACAAGCTCTAAAACTATGCACCGGGGGGGGGGGGTAATAACTATTAATTTGGAAATCATGATAAACACATTCAATCATAGCTTTGGTTCAGGTCATGAAATATGATTTTATCTGTCAAACTATGGGATCAGATGGAGGGTGTTGGGGTCAGGTTCGGCTAGTAGAAAGACTGGACAAAGCACATATAACAAAGAAGAGAAAAGGTTACCAAGCTTCATGAACTCCATATTCCACACTTATACATCCTACATTCTTTCAGGTCCTTAAACCAATGATAATGTTTACTTAAATTTAGTAGCAGCCAAAAACCTTTTTTAAAAATTTATTGCACTTATAGTCCACCTTTCTCCCCAAAAGGATCCAAGGTGGCCTACAATACAGTGGGCCCACTGTATTGGTAGGTTAATGATCTGTGGATTTGACCACTTGTGGGTTCCCACAATTCATATTATTCATTGTCAACATGTGCATGCAGAATAATATAAGGTGGGCTGTCAATGTTTTTCTGCATCTGTATGGGAACCCAGAACTGAATTACCATGGATGGGAAGAATCTACTGGAGTTTAAAACACAATTGATTACAGAAGTTAAAATAGAATTAAATATCAGCATTATCGAAATCAGACCTATTGTGCTGTAGTGGTTTGAGTATTGGACTACAACTGGAGATTCAGGTTTGATTCCCCTCTTGGTCATGGAAACATACTAGGTGACTTTAGGTGAACCACAACTCTCAGCCCCAGAAAATCCTGTGACAGGTTTCCATTAGGGTTGCCACAAGTCAGAAATGACTTGAAGGCACATAACAACAAATTATATAAAACATGGTTAAAACAGTTAAAGAAACACTTAACATGTATTTACAACATAACTTCATTAAAAGAATAAAATATTTTAAAATATTTCCCAATTTCCACAAAGACTACTAAACTACATACTAACAATCCATTCCATAATTTGCTAATACAATTATGGACTTCAAGCCAGTGGAGGCTGGTAACTCTGGTGTCAATTAAGCAATATTCTTGAACTTTTTGAATTTCTGCAGTCAATCAGCAGTCCAGGCAAGGGATCTGTCTGTGACCCCTTCCACCACTGCTGTTGCACATGTGAGATATTTCACAAGGTGGTGCAGGATTCCTCTTTTCACAGCATTAAAAATTCATACACTGATTATTATGCCATATGTACAATATATAAACTGGCATAACCAGAACTTATACCATGCCTCATAGTAGAAGATTCTTACTAAACATAGCATACCAGGACTTTCCCCCTACCTGCTTCCTCCTCCAACTAATTGAAAATTGCTACTACATTCTACTTTTCAACTGTGAACTCAGGCACATCTCCTTCAGGCTTTGTCTCACACCTAACCATTGTTGAAGAAGTGCAACACACATGCTTGTTTATCAGAGCGTGTGACATCTTTGTTTAGTGCCTTGAGCATCAAGCCCTTTGGATATGAAAATGTTCTGCAATTACACACGTATCATTATCAGCCACAAGTGTAAACATCTTTTCTAGTTCTTTTGCAAAATAGGACCTAGGGAACCAAACCAATGCCCTGCTGAAGACAGGGGGGACTGAGTAATTATTATAATCCATATTCCAGAGAGACAGCAAGACAGCCTCCCTCACACAAGGGCTCAGCAATGTATCCAAGACAATTTGTCTCAAACCAGGGCCCAACGAGGTGCCATTAACTTGTTCCACATTGGTAGTAACAGGGGAATAGGATCAAATTACAGCAACTACAATTAGCAAGATTTCTCAGATGCCAACATTTTCCTGATGGAGGTGAGGGATCAAAATTATTACAGAATCTCTAGCATAGATAATTTTTGTGCCAGCTTATAACTCAAAACTACTCTGCTAGTTAGTGAAGTTTGGATAATCTTTCTGGGACTTAGGTGAGAAGGATGACATTTGACAATGAAGCTAAGAGAAAACAACTTCCTTCATTTTCAACCTGAAACCATTGCCCCATCATACCCAGCCATACCTTCTTCACTTCTTGTTTACAGGGGCCATTTGGAGTCTGGCAGCAAAACCCCAAGAAATGCTTGATTCAAAATGGCAGCCATCTCAGATGGCACAACGAGGATCCTGCTTGGCTTGCAATAGTGAAGAGTTGAAAAATAAATGCCTTAATTAAAATTGTGTTTGTGAAGTGCTTTGTGTGTGTTCTATGTTCAATATTGCTCCTCTGAGACTGGAGCTCCTCTGAGACCTGTAGACATATACCCCTGGCAAGCTTACTGATACTTCCCTCTCTTAGGAAAAAAAAAAGGGTGTGCTTTAGAGAACAGTTAGATTTACTGCCAATGCCTTCCTCGTGACAGCAAGCTCAATATCATTCTGCAAAGAAAGTCTTGCCTTTGGTTGATATGATTTCAACAACCAATATTAGCAGTAGCCCAAACCCAACTGTTAGTTCCAACTAAACACGCTGAACCAAGTCAACAGTAATACCAATTCTACTGATTCAGTGGGTATAGTCTAGTTGGGATTAAGAATTGGATTAGACCACCTTGAGTGGCTGGGCTGAGACAAAGGTGGATATAAATAAATAAAATAATAGTTGGCACAAAGAATTGGATAAAGGCCACGCAGTAATACATATTTCTCATGCAGTCCAGGCACCATTTCCAATAGAAAATTTGCAGCAATACACATTACAAGCTAGTTTTATTTTGCAAGAAAATGAATTACAATCATGTTGAATAAGAAAACTGTGCACATAGCATGAAGCCTTCAATGTAAAACAATCCATATGTAAGATACTGCTGCTCTGGTACTGAGGAAGAGGGTGTGTGTGTGTGTGTGTGAGAGAGAGAGAGAGAGAGAATGAAAGAGAAAAAGAATGAATATGTGTTTGTCAGTCAGCAAGAGTCACTGTTTTGTCCAGGTACCACATACAGGTTCATCAGAAGTGAAGCTTGGATGTAGAAGAACACATGATAAGTAGGGCTTCTACAATTTTGGATCCAATTTGACCATGGAGATTTTTACATGAAAATTCATATTGTCTCTCCCAGTAAATGCTCACACACAATTCAGCTTCACTGAATCAATTTCATTTTCTTATTTAACGAGGTCAAAATTCATTGGATTCATCCACATCGACTTTAATTAGTTTAGTCGCCTTGCATATCAAAGTGGAAATCAGCTGCACAAATTCGGCAAACTGAACTGAAACAGATTCAGCTTCATTAAAGAAGCAAACTCAGACCCAGTTCCAACATAATATTTTGCAATGCAACAGATTCTTGTGGATACATGACTTTGAAAGCATTTGTGATCTTGCTCATTACAACTTGCTAATCGACAATCTGAAGATGGAACTGTCCATAATACTACCATTAAGGCTCACAGAAACACCTCCAAGCAAGTTGCACACATGGCATTTTTGAGCAAAACATTTCTATAGGCATGCACTTACAGGAATTAGTCCATGAACTATCCCAGCTGCTTCCAAATGTTATTTTGGGAGTGTATCTTAAGTAATTTGAATACAGTTCTTTGTTTCCCCTTGAGGGTAGTGTTGACAAGTGCCAACCAGTCATCCAGATGTCTAAAGGATTTTTAAAAAGTCTGCTTGTTACAAGCAGGAACAAGGAAGATGTGTGTTTCTGTAACCAGTTCTAGTCCCTTCAACATTTCACACATGAAAAGCAAAACACATGTCCCAATAAGATCAGGGTGTGGTCAAGATGACAAAAGCTATTAATGAAGGAGAAAACACAAGCCAGAAGAGGCTTCCCCGGTTTGCTTTTGCCTGAACTTACTAGAAATAGCCCCATGTTCTCTTTTTGTCTCCCCACTGCTTAGTGAATTGAGTGTGAACAATTTTTGCACTTGGAAATCAGATCTCAGCAATCCAAGCAAGGTGAGGATGAAGGGTGAAAGTGGGCTGAGGTGAGAAAACTGGGGCATTTTTAAAGCAGCTGAAAAAGTAGGATAACAAAGGATTAATCATGACTATCTCTGCAAAACTGGGACCATTGGAGGGTATACAACTTCAGCCCTGGTCCAGCTGCTGCTCAAAAACTACCAGCGATAGTTTCTGAACATTTTTAAATTGTTAGCCACACAGAGCATGTTACACACATTCAAACAAGATACAACTAAGGCATGTATCCCAACAGCTACCTGAGATATTTCCAGGCACAGGTGTAGCTGATTTGAGTGTCCTTTAGGAGTATACTCAAAGTGTAAATTTTGGTATTTGCAGAGAATGCAACCCCATCCAGAACAGGTGAAATTTCCATTCTCTGATCTTTGTTTTGACTGACAAGAACACTTCTGTCTTGTCTGCACTGATCTTCAGTTTGTTCACTCTCATTCAAACTATTATTAATTAAAAAAACACCCAGTGATTTAGAACAGAAACAGCCTGCTTGGATTTAGATGGAGAGAAGAAATAGAGCCGAGAGTAATCAACATAATTAGTGGCATTAGACCTCAAAACTCTAGGCAACCTCTCCCTCTCCCAGAAGTTTAATACCAGTGTTAACTATCACAACTTTGTATTCTCAGAAAAATCACCATTTGTAAAAGCAGCTTATTTGTAATCATTGTTCAACCAGTTAAGGATTGTGCCCTTGGAGAGAGACACTCTGTACTTTCAATAAAGAGTCCATATCACATGTAGAATATCCTTCACTCTTGGAAGAAACATCTGCATGTCCCAAACACTGGCTATACTCACAGGCAAACAATAAACTAGGATTCTGAACTATGCTGGCTTATCACAAACGAGATTGCGCTCATCACTTCCTAATCAAACCACAGTTGGCCCTCCATATTTGTGGATTTGACTTTTGCAGATTTCATTATTTGCAGTTTTGATTAATATGTTCTCTCTAGGAATCTCTAGGTCCTCTAGTGCAACTCTGCCAGAAGGTGAATACAGAGTTGTGCTGGAGAACCTAGAGAAAATACTTCTCTAGGATTTATAGTTCCTCCAGCATGATTCTATGATCAAGTTCTGACAGATATTGACCACAGAGTTGTTCTGGGGGACTTGGAGATTCCTATGTGTTCTTTTAGGTAAAAAGAATGGGGGGGGGGGGTTATGTGCAGTTTTTCCACATTCATGGGGATCCTTTACCCCTAACCCCAATGAATGTTGAGGGACTACTGCATTCTTTGTTTAGTCATCCATTTGTAATGGACAAGAAAAAATAATAGCCTGCATGTTCTGCATGCAGTTTGTTTATGATAAGCCAGGGTATTCTTTATATTACTTGTGAATACAGTCTTTGTATATGTGTCTGGGTTTTGGGGAGTTTTGGATCACACCTATACCTTCAAAATCAATGGGATAAAAAAACTAGATAAAAAAGATCAAAGATTGTTTAATATAAATGTTGTTGTTGTTGTTGTTGTTGTTGTACACCTTCGAGTTATTTTCAACTTATAGCAACCCTAAGGTAAATCTATATAGGGTTTTCTTGGCATTATTTGTTCAGAGGGGGTTTGCCTTTACTTTTGCCTCCTTCTGAGGCTGAGAGAGTATGACATGTCCAAGGTTACCCAGTGAGTTTCCATGGCTGAGCTCACATGTAAACCCTAGTCTCCAGAGTTGATCCAGTGCTCAAACCACTACACCACACTGGTTAGACTTGTTTAATAATAATTTTAAAAATGTTTCAGTATGATAGCCCTTCAAATGAACTTTCAAAACTAAGTGGATGACTTTATGTAACAATTATTTCATAATTAAGCCACTCTTGAGTAGCAGCTCCTTAGAAGTACAGAGCGCACCCTCAGCTTAGGAGGAGATACATTTGATTGTTTCTAAAATCCTAGTGGCCATCTTTTAAGTAAAGCCATGCATCTGAGACAGAGGATTCCAAGAGACTGATCTAGCATGGAAAGTCCTGTGTGGCCTGGCCTACAGATGAGACACTTTGGGGTCATTCCCATCCGTTACATTTAAACCAATTTGTGAATCACACTGACTTTGGCTCACAGATTTGATTCAGGCCGATACAATAGTTCCTACTATGGAAGCAAATTATTCCCTTATTCCATGTCATTCCCACTAGTGGTAATGAGCCTCAAGTTGCCATTTGTGGCCCAGCTCAGGGGGGAGGGGAGGGAACCAGGTTTGCCGGGTTCCAAGGGGCCTCCTTTTGTCAGGTGAGAACAGCAGTGGTGTGTGTCTGTGTTTGTGTGAGATTAGCCACTGCCACCAGAAGAATTTCCTTAAGATTTCTGCCCAGGGAGCCAGGAAAAGACCTACGGGGATCCCAATTGCTTTGCATCAAAGGTGTGTCTGGTGCTGGTGGAAGCATAACTTTTTCCAACATGCCAAAGGAACCTGGGTCCACAGAGGAGGATGGAGGGTTGGCTGCAAGAAGGAAGGGACGGATGGGGACCCACCTTCATGATGCCTGCAGAGGGTCCGGTCCTGGCCCCCAGGTTGCCCTAATGGGGT
>CM034706.1:199976084-199987039 GCA_020142125.1 Phrynosoma platyrhinos | reverse complement strand
TCACTATAATTATATGAAAGTTTCAAGAGCACAAATTCCTTTTTTAAAAAACAAACATGAATTTAACATGCACCTCTGTTGAATTGTATAAGACAGATTGCTGCTACCGTACACTTCCCCATTCTATTCCTCTTCCATCTGTAGCACCCTTAGAAGAACGTAATGGGCTTTCTTAAATTTTAGTGTCTAAGTAAAATTAGCCAAGCAGCCTATGTTATTTGCAGGGTGACGGTTTAAACAAAAGCAGCCATTCAGCTCCAAGCAGCCTGCCCTTGTGATTCTGCCAACTTAATTCTCACTATGTGATTCAGACCAAGTCACAGAATAATACCAATGACAGTTCCCTCAGAAAGAAGTAGGGTGGGAGCGGGCAGTCGATCTCTCTGTAGGCAAATAATAATAATAATAATAATAATAATAATAATAATAATAATAATAATAATAATTTTTATTTGATACCCCGCCCCTCTGTGCGCAATCAGGGCGGCTTACATCATAAAATCATCAAACAGTAATTAAGAACAATTTTCCTCCCCCTCCCCCCCTTAAAAAGTTATAAGACCTTTGTGTGATGAAATTTTATACTTTTCTGCACGTATTTCTGTAATGTGCACATGGCCTGCTTTATTGCACTGTTTGTGATCCTATACCATTTGTGGAACATTACTGACAGGAGGAAGTGATTTGTTTCAGAGACGTCAAAAAAGAAAACACAAGCCAACATGAAACTTAGTCATATGGGGCTGTGTGGTCAACCATGGCATGCTCCATGCACCTTTGCCCTCTCTCTTCCCCTGTGCTGCTTACATAACCATTCAGTGAAAAAATGACTCAACAGAAGCAAGGTTTAATTGGTTCCAGGGCTCAATAGGACAGCCCTGGCATGCATTGCAGAGTCTCCTTAGCTCACACAGAATATATCTCCATCAGTGCTGAGTAGCTTCAGAGTCCATAGACGTCATGACTGAGGGATGGGTTATTTATTTACGGCATTTATATTGCCTCTCAGCCCCCAAGGCCCCTGAGGTAATGTACAGCAGATAAAATCATTTAACACATTAAATATAGGTAGCAACTTTAAAAACAAAAAGCACTCCTTAAGAAAAATTTAAAAGCAGGCAGTTAATATAGCCAGAGAAGTTTCAAAAACTAAAGACCATGTGGAACAGCACCATTTTAGGGGTTATCCAGATGGAGAAAATAATCCTGGTATATTATATAATCAGAAGTAAAAGATAGCAAAGTTCCATACTAATGGCCAAGATGAGACAAGGCACCAACTGTGGCACAGATCACAAAATAAGAGTAAAACTCAACAAGAAAACAATACCAGTCATCATACCAAAATATAATCTAAACAATACTTCATCAAAATTTATTGGCAATATAAGGAACATATTTGTGCTACTAAGCATAATAGACTGAGACCTAGAAGAACTATGGTCTGAAACCAGAGGCATAATAATTAAAACAGACAGTAGAGAAAAAGAAAAAGAAGAAACCATGGATTACAGATAAAATGCTACAAGCAATAAAGGAAAGAAGAGAAGCAAAACAAAAGAGAGATAGGAACAAACTAAGAACCATGAATGCAATTGTACAATGGCTAGTGCAAAACAATAAAGAAACTTCTACAACAAACAATGCAGAGAAAAAGAAGATAACAACAAAAAGGGGAAAATGAGAGACCTATTCCACAAAATCCAGGAAATCATTGGAAATTTGAAACCAAGGACAGGGATGCTATATGACAATAAAAATAATATAATTCAAGACCAAAAACAAATAAAAAGATGTTGGATGCAATACACAGAAGAGTTATATAAAAGAGATGACAAAATGAAGGACACATGGAATGAAGAGCCATGTGAAGATGAGCCTGCAATTCTAAAAAGCGAGATGGAAGCTGCAATAAGGGAAATGGCAAAAAATAGATCACCAAAAACAGATGATTATTCCAGTCAAACTGCTGCAATCCATGTTGACAGAGTCAACTAGAGTGCTAATTAACACATGTCAACAGATGTGGAAAACAAAATAATGGCCAACAGATTGGAAACAATCTATATACACCCCATCCACAAAAAAGGAGACACACACCGCACGCCACCAGAACATCATGTAGCCAGCTTCTGGGCATGGTGCAGGTGGAAAAGACGGCTTTTTGCTGCTCTTTTTTTTGGGCAGCTTCAAGGCCCGATTGGGGGTTTGGCATGCAGCTGCCGCAGCCCCAATCCAGCTTCGCCGGGGGGGGGGGCTGGGGGCTTGACATCATCCCTTCAGGGTGGTCTGTTTTGCCCTCAAGTTTACCAAAGCTTATGCTACAGCTGCTTTCATATTGTTGGGCCTGAAACATACAGGACAAATAAAGCACCTTCAGAGCACTTTGGGCGCATGGTGTTTTTGCCCTAGGGCTCTGCAAGCAAAATCAGGGTGGCTTATCCACCTTAGAAACCACACCATCCAGCAAGTGGCTCCCATATCAGTGGGACAGTGATTCTCCTCCTGGTTTGAGTCTAGATTTACCCATGGTGTCAAACCCTATCCCCAAATAGTTTCAGCACCTTAGACGGTTCATTTGAAGCTATGCATATCCAGGGATGGTTTCACTGCCCTGGGTTCCACCAGCTACCACTGCCTTCCAGAAATCTGTGAAACCCAACACCTTTCAGAAAAGTGGTAAGACTTTTCTACTTTGATTATTTTTTTTACATACCCAATGATTGGGGGAGGAGTGGATGGGACTTTTGATACTAATACATCAATTGATATGCAGTTGGTCTTATAATCATTGTACCAAGAGAAGAAGTGTTTTGTTCCCTTCTCCTTTGGCCTGAAGATAATTGGGCATATTGATTTTACAGTGCTTTATCTGATCTGTGAAAAGTCTTTTTTCCTCCTCGATGGCAGAGAGATGTTAAAGTTGCCACTTATTTATTACTGTTCTCCACTAGAGCCGAGTGTTCCACAATGGGATGAAATTACCCAGAGGTCTGGCTTGTTAGTGAAACTTCTGGGGAACATTCAGTGTATCATAGCAACTACATGTATCAAGGATTGCAATCCCAGAACACATATCACTAACAGCAGAGATACTTTGTCTTTCTAGAAACCCCATTCTCTTGGAAGGCTCCTTGAGGGACAAAAATTAGGGATGGAACACTTACTTATTTAGCCAGGTAAGTAAGCGGCACTGATAGCCAAGTTACACCACCAGTTTCCCTGTTGTGGTTACACAGTGCAGGGGACCACATAATCAAATTTCAACAAAAAAGAGCATTCTGAAACATTATAATAGATATGGAGGGGAAATACGTTGATCAATAGGTAAATTAATACAGAGTTGGGGAACCTATGCTACCCCTGATGTTGTTGAATTCCAATTTCTATCAGCCTTAGCCAGTCTTGAAAATGGTGAGGCATGATGGGAGCAGCAGTTCCTCAGTACTGAAAGGGCTGAAGGTTCTCCTCCCTTGATTTAACAGATGCTTCAACACATAGACTGGGAAGCACAGCAAAAGCAGTTGTAGGCCCTAACATTCATGTTGTTCTTCCAAAATTATTTTTATTATCAGATTTCATATGGAAACCTAATGCTGTTGCAGAAACAAGACACACACACACACACAAACCAATTAAGAGAGAGAGATTTCAGGCAAACAATACATATTGATAAAAAGCAATTTCAATATATATTCATGAAATTATGTTCACAGGTGGAAATTAATAACTTATTTGACAAATATCATATTACTGGTGACCATCGCCTGCTTGCTGTAGTACGTGCACCCAGCAATTTTTTGTAACGTGGTTGGTTTGACTAACAACAATTGCTCCCTGCTTTGAATAAGCAATTCTTCATTAAAAAAGAAATATTACAGAAGCTTGCTACACTCTTTGGGAAGGTGGCTGAGAGATCTATAAGAGCCTTTGGATCTCCCTTTTTCTGCAGATTGAGAGGGAGTCCTGGTGGAAGAGGATGCTCAGGTAAAGTGGTGGAGAAGCCATGCATTGCTGAAGCATGTCAAGGGAGCCTAAAGTTTTGCATTCTTGAACTCTTTATATATCCTCAAACAAACTCCAAATTACACCAGACCTTGTGGTCCCAACCAATTGTGAGAACCCACAGAGAAGGAAGGAATGCAAAGGAAGCTATGCCATATAACACCTGTCACACTACACAATTATAGTGCTATGATTCCATTTTAATTTGCCATTGTTCCATCCTACTGAATCCTTAGATTTGCTATTTAGGGAATGGTACTTAGAATTTTCACCAACAGAGCTCTAATGCCTCTCACCAAGCTACAAACCCCAGGACTCCATAGGATGCAGCCATAGCAGTTAAAGTGGAATATAATTGTGTAGTGTGGGCTCCTGGGAGAGCCTTTTCCTTAGTTCTTTTATTTTCAGACCTTTCCTTTCTCCTGCCTTTTCAGACCTTTCATTCTCTAAAGCACCACCTTCCACTTCTTCTATACTTTCCAAAATTTCACAGATGAAAACTAGGACATGTATGGCCAAGAAACATCAGAGTGTGTTCAAGATGCCAATAGTTAGCAATGAGGAAGAAAACACAAGCTATAAGGGATTGTAGAAGTTTTCTTTTTCCTGATCCAGCTGGAAAAGGCAAGAATCCATGTCTCCACTTCTCTCCCCCTTGATGAATTGAAGGCAAATTATTTTTGCACTTTGTAGCAGTTGAGGTAAACTGAGAACAAAAGGGGAATGTGGTATGATTCTCTTCCTATCCACTTTCTTCACCGTTCATCTTTCATGATCATACATAGAATGGTTGTTGTTGTTGTTGTTGTTGTTGTCATTGTTGTCGTCATCATCATATTTATTTCTATCCCACCTTTTTCCCATATGGGACTCAATTGTCATACAACCAATTAAAGAACATATTGTTAAAAATACAACAATTTGCTCTTGAGGTGGGCTCTTCCTGCAAAACAGGATATCTTAACAGATAGATTTTTGGCTTGACATGTAGCACTCTTGTGCCTCTTGAAGAACTCATGCTGCACATGCTGAGGGCATTAGTGGACCAGCTCCAAGTACTGTGGAGCTCTTGAGGTAGGAGAATGTGCTGTTCCAGTGTGGAAATCAATGCATGACTTGCTAGTGTTGGTTTGGCTGCAGGGATCTTAAGCATGGGGGAGGAACAGTCTTAGGTATTTTGTACTCAGTGATTTCTGATTCTCCTGTTACAGTGAGTGTATCATCGCCTCTGCTTGCCACACAGGTCTGTGACCAGGGTGCTACAGGACTCCAAGGCTTGACAGCTTCAGAGTGGCATAATTCATTCCGTTCCATTAGTTTCAATGTGATGGGAAGTTTTAACCCCCACCCTAGCAGAATTCTAATGAAAAAATATTATTCTAACTACTCTGAGCCAGCAGTTCTCCAAATGCAGTGGCGATTCCTTTAAGGAGCTCTCCCCCACCCCCAGGGTTGCTGTGTCTGTGAAAAGAAGTCTTGCTAGAGTTAAATATATATAATGATATATATTTCACCAGTTCCAATCAACAATGTCATGGATTTTAAAGTAAATTCTGGGTGAAATATTGCATTACTGATGCCCGCCACCATTCTCCATTTTTTATTGGTTGCCTTTCTATAATCACATGTGGATAAAATCACCCTAAAGCTTATGGTATATTTTAGAGTTTTCAAAATGTATAAAACAAGGGAGGGCAGGGGCATTTTAAAAATGCAATTTGCTCATGAATTATGATATAATCCTACATTTCTTGGAGAAATAGCTGAAAAGTCATAGGATGTATTTCCCTTTCCCAGTTTTGGAAAACTTTCCACATAGATAAATGATACCACGGTACCACCATATAACATTTTGTATGGTTTGAATTTTGGAGTAGATTTCAAGACCAGGTCACAGATTCCCACTCAGCCATGGAAAACCATTGAGCAAGACACACTCTCTCAGCCTCAGAGGAAGGCAGTGGCAACTCCCCTCTGAAGAAAATTGCTAAGAAAGCCCTGTGATAGGGTTGCCGTAGGGTTGCCATAAGATGGAAATGACTTGAAAGCACACAACAACAAATTAAATAACGAAACAGAAATTAAATAACGCAATACTTTGCTATATGTTGCTGTGTTTTCTCACCCCAAGCAACCACATTGTTTTGTTAGTGAAAAATGAGCTCACAGACAATATAGTAGAAAAGGGGGACGTTTTTCAATATATGTATTCAAATAGTAGTATATCATACCATAAAAAGCTTAGAGAACATCCCTGTTGGGAGACTAGACAATAACTTTGTTCTGTCTCATGAACAAGAACAGACAAGCAATAGAGAATGCTACACTCCATCCAGACACAAACAAATTCAGTGCCATCTAGTGACTAAACCATACAGTGACATCATCTTGATTTGATTCTGGCTCTCTTAACATAATTAATGTAAAACTCACAATGCAAATGGTGCTGTCAAGTAGTCCTACGCCACTTCACCATGTAGGCTTCCTCATCTACAACACAAATACCTAGTGCAGGTGGGAGGTCGGGTGTTGTGTGAAGACTTTGTGCTTGCATTTTCTCTGTCCAGTGGAATGGAGTTATATGCTGAAGTGATGTTGCGGATGGGGCTACGCATTACTTCCCTTTCCTCATGTGCAAGGCAAATTTTACTTCTTTTAATAATGCTGGAATAAGATTTGAAACATACCAGAAACCTATCTACTATCATATCCTGGGCCCTATCATACTACACAATTATAGTGCAAATCCCCTGATTCCACTTTAACTGATGTGACTGTATCCTATGGAATTGTGGGGTTTGTAGTTTGATAAGGGAATAGAACTCTAGCTGAGAATTCTAAGGGCTCCACCCTAAACTGCAAATCCCAGGATTCTAGGACATAGCCATGGCAGTAGGAATCACAGTGCTATAATTATGTAGTGTGAATGGGACCATGGTAATAAGATTCTTGACCTTTCTGTCTCTTGACTTGAGGGGCATAGAGGTATCCTATTTCAGAAAGTACCACAATTCCTTCTGACAGTCTATCTCCTCAAGCATCTCATAGATGAAAACTGGGAAACATGTGGCCAAACAATACTAGAGTGTAATCAGGATGGCTGGAATTATTAATGAAGAAGAAGAGACAAGCTGGAAGATGCTGCAGCAGTTTGCTTTTGCCTAACCTTGTTGGAAAGGGAAAGATTCCATCCCCTCCTTTCATCCCTGTTACTTTAAAAGGTGGAGGGGCTTGGGGTGCCCGCCAGCAGTCCTTTTTTAAAAAAAATATTTTTATTAAACAAATATAAAAATTATACATTATATATAAAAAAATCATAAGCAAAAACACAAATATGACAAATCAACCAATACATAGACCATAGAAAATGGGGGAAAAACATATAAAAAACATAGATACTACATCTTAAACAAATAACAAATAACAATTATATATAAAAAACACAACATAATTTCCTAAGCTGTATCCGAGGAAATATAATCTATCATCACCAAATATATAACTCATATCTTTTTCTGAGTGTCAGCATCTCCTTTGAAGGCTGAGGGAATTATTAGCTCAAAGAGAGGCCTGCAAGAAGTGGGTAACTTTGGAGATCTTTATACCTGTGTATACCAGTGCTAACCATCAAGAAACTCCAGTTTTCAGAACATAAGCTATTTTTATTTGGAAAGGAGCACTCAAACATACAAGATCTGATTCAACCTTTAGATTCATACAAGACTACAGAATAGCAAGGTTTGAGAGGTTGTATAGTGGAAAATTAAGGGTTAAGAGGAATATAGTTACCAATCCTGAAGTCCATAGGAACATACATTGCCTTAGACAGCGTCCGTGGATGCACTGGGAGAAGTGAACAACATGGCTAGATCTTGGGTTGGGGGAGAGGATTATATTCAACTTCCTGCCCTATGGATATGTGTTGTGTTACCAAATGGTATATGAAAGCTTTGATGGCTTATTGAAGGAGTAGACAAAAGGATCTGGAAAACTTGATGGTTTTGGCACCAAAGTGTCCCTGCATCGATGGAACCTGAGACAATATTTTTTTTATGATAGTGCAAGCAGGGAAATGGAGGGGCATCAAAAAGGAAAGGCACAGGGTAAAGTCTGTGATGTTTTAGCAATTGCTTTGCTTAGTTTCCTCTTCGGGAGAAAATGTAAGAGAGGCAGGCAGGAGGAATGTGAGATGTTTAGCAAAACCCATCAGTGTTTATCTTTTGTTCTATCTAAACCTGGCATGTCCTCGGTCAGTGTGACCTCAACTCATATGCAAATCCAATTTCCTTGGGTCATTGTGAGCCCCCCCCAAAAAAAAGTATCAGGTCACTGTGACCTCCACACATGCTCCACATTCAATATTAATTATGAAACCCCATATCCAACAGAAGGGGGTGTGGGGTATGCTAGCATCCCTGCATGCTGAATTAATGAAGTGCAAACTACTTTTGTACTTTGAGCTCAGTTTATAACAATTGAAGTACGCTATGGAGAAAGGGGAAATTGAAAGAGAAAGTGGGACATTTTTAAAGTAGCTGAAAAAGTGAGATGATAGAGGATTAATTGGGATGATCTCTGCCAAACTGAGGCAGTTGGAGGGTGTGTCAGTCCTCATGGCCCCACGGGCCACTTTGGCTGGAATGTGTTCCAGGGTCTCTTCTTTCCAAAGCCCATTTTTTCCAAGGGAGAGTAAAAAGTAACGTACATTTTTAAAAAGATATAAGTTCTTCTTGTCTGCCTGTGGATGATGGTGGGATTTGTATCCACAGACAATGCACTGCCTTTACACTGACTTCACATCCAGGTTATGCAATCTAAATTATAACATTGAGTGTTACAAGTTATAACATTGAATTCAATCACCCAGAGTGTTCCCTACAGCAGTGGTTCTGAACTTTTGGCCTTCCACATGTTTTGGAGTTCATCTTCAGCTAGCATGGCCAATAGTCAAGGATTCTGGAAACTGAAGCCCAACACATCTGGAGGACCAAAGTGCTAGTCCAATTGAAACTTAATTGTAACAAGACACAGATAATCCTGATCAGTGGTAAGACAGATCATGGATAGGGATTCATTCTGTGTTTACTGATACATTCCCCCTGAATACATAGGGTCACAGTTTGGAGGTACTTCTGGATTCAGTCTTGAGCCTGGAGGCCCAGGTTTCAGTGGTGGACAGGAGTCCATTGCCACAGTTAAAGCTAGTGCACAACTGTGCTTGTTACTGGAGACACTAGATTCCCCTGATCCTCTGTGTTTGTTCAATATGAAAAGGCTGTTGTATGAATACAATTCAGGGAAAGATCTGATTTATATCTGACTCACTTCATTTATTATGTGTGTGTCTCATTGTGAATGAAGAAGCTGGCACACTTCCATCGTGGCATAAAATGTTCTTGATTGAGTTGTCTTTGTGATTTCCTCCCACAGTTTTCTAAGAATCTACACATTGGATAAAATTGGAGAGTGGTTCTCTAACCTCTTTAAAAAGACAATTATGTCATCTATAAATATGCATCTGGAAGCCTTCTTGTTCAGATGGGTGCTTGGCTTTCAGCAAACATTAGCACCCAACTGTCCTGTGTAAGATAACCTCTAATAGTGGTATGAGCAATAGGTATCATTCCAGAGTACCAAGTATCATTCTAGTGGCCTGCTCCTAGTCACTTCATGTCCTTCTCCTTTTGATCCAAATAAATTCCTGAAAGGCTATATAAATTATCTCCTGGCAGTCTGAATTATAAGAGATCTGAATTATTTAAAATTTGGAAAGACACTTTGGCACATCCCAGCAGTGGACAAGGCTAAGGGCATATGATGGGGACAAGTACATAGTGAGTAGGACAGTGTAGACGGGGTCAGAAGTAATTTCAGACATTTTCTCTCCAAGCACAGCTTAGTTCTTGGCACTAAGGAGGTGCCTACTCTGAAGAAAGTCTTAGTGCAATGGCTCTTATTCCTGAAAAGCATAATTCAGTTCTATGCAACAGTAATCAAAACATTGTAATGTCTACCCATCTGATGAAGTTCTGGGTTCCAATATGGGTTTCTTTACAGAGGAAATTACTGTACAAATCCCCCCCACCTCTAAAATCTGTCATGGGGATCAGCCATGAACATTATTTGACAGTGACAGGCTTCAGCATTGGTGGATTTTTGTTCTACAGGGCTGCAAATAGGCTCCATAAACATGATGGATTGTAAGTGTCATGGAAGGGCACTATTTTCAGAGACTGATGTGATTCAGAGTTAAATTGTTTTCTTAATTTGCTGATTTGACTTCATCCATGCCCCTGAGATGACTGGACTAATTACTCAGTTCCTCATTCTTGGTGGATATATAAATCAATCAATGTCTGCTTGAGATGTTATTAAAAGGAGCTTGTTCTTACAACAACCTGGCTTTTTGAATACCTGCAATACAGAGGAGAAAAGGAAATCCCACTTTTTTGTTACTGAAAAGTGTAATTCACTACTAAGCCAAAGCAATTTGAGTTGGGGTTTTTTAATCAGTTTTTCTCTTTGTATTCTATTCCAGCAAGGTCTCGATGTCAAACCAAAGGATGCAATCATTTATTATAGCAAACAACTTTCAGTACTCTTGGCTATAAAGCGCTGATGACAAATCTATGAAACCAGGTAGGTGTTCATGGAACTGCTAATCCATGTCAGCAGGTTGTAGAGATAATGAATAAGTTGCAGTGACCTTCCACTTAATTAAGGAGGATTACATATAGACAAAACTATCTATCATGGATTCATCCATCAATTCTTGCATGTATGCATGCACACACAAACACATATGCACACATGAACACACACACACACACACACACTTTTGCGTACATGATTGGTACAAACTGATTTTGTGAAAACTGGACATTTGCAACCTTACCAAAGATTATAAATAGTCTGTAGGCAAAGCATTATTTATAATCTATAGTGCAGTT
>CM034706.1:199943223-199955880 GCA_020142125.1 Phrynosoma platyrhinos | reverse complement strand
CCTCCAGGCAGGGCATGACACCCAAGACAATTACGTAAGTAGTTGGCACAAACTTCTGGCAAAAAAAGCAGCTTTGATTGGTCTCTCTTCTTCACTCCTTTCTAACTTGGGAATGGAGGTGGCTTTTAAACCTCTCAAGCAGAGATTGTGGGACATAATTTTTTGTGATTTGTGTTACTGTTCCTATGTAAGCTGTGTAAGCTGTGTGCCTAGTGCATTGAATGTACATTACACTGGGCCTTTCCAATCAGCTGACTACATTTTAAATTTGATAGTGCCAAAGTACCACAGACTTTTTTTTCAGGCCAGATGCAATGTTTTTTCCACCAAACTGCTCCAATGCAGCTTTGCTAGGGTCCCTTACTTAGAGAGAGAGTGCTGAAGCATATATATAAGGCACGCCATAATCTGATTATCCCACTACTGAGAAAATTTGTTGGATGTTCTGACCAATTTCATATCAATTTCTTGGTGGAGGATAAGTAACGTTGGCTGTTCCTAAATTTCTTTCAGCAGCAAAAAGTATTAGAGCTCTCTATGTGTTTTAGATAAAGCAGATAACAATCACTTTGTTTTTACTGTACTATTTATTCTTTTTTGATGTTGTTTTTAATTTTATGTTTGAGTTTTCTATTGGATCTGTTGGATCTGTTGACCGCAATATATGATGATGATGATGATTTGATGCTCTTGGCATGGGACCTAAAGTGGCTGTTGTTTGTTCTGACCAGCAATAGCTCTCCAGGGTCTCAGACTGTGATCTTTTCTACCACCTGGTACCTTATTCTTGAACTAACTGGAAATACTATGGATTGGAGCTATGTGCTTCTATGAACAAAGTCTGTGCTTTAACAATGACTGATTGTGGCCTGACTCCATAAAACTGGCCTATAGTGCAAGACCAAGAAGAGTCACTGCCTTTGTGCTTTGCCGTTTTCTTTGAACATAAAGAAAACAAAAATAATGACCACTGAAGAAATACACAAGTTCAATCTAGACAATGAGGAAATTGAAATAGTTAAAGAATTCCCATATCTAGGTTCAAACATTGACCAGAATGGAGACTGAAGTCAAGAAATAAGAAGACTAGAAATGGGAAGGTCAGCTATGAAAGAACTGGAAAAGATACTGAAGAGCAAAGACATACAACTGAGCACTAAAGACAGAATTGTTCAGGCCATTGTATTCCCAATTACCATATACAGGTGTGAGAGCTGGATAGTGAAGGAAGCAGACAGAATGAAAATCAACTCATTTGAAATGTGGTGCTGTAGAAGAGTACTTAGGATACCATGGACAGCCAAGAAGACAAACAAATGGGTTCTTGATCAGATCAGACCAGGGCTCTCCTTGGAAACAAAGATGATCAAGCTGAGACTATCATACTTTGGCCACTTAATGAGAAAAAAAAATAATGCTAGGAAAGGTAGAGGGCAGAAGAAAGAGAGGAAGACCACAGACCAGATGGGTAGACTTGATCAGGGGGGGTGTGGGGAAGGGCTTGCAGGATCTGGTCAAGGCAGTGTAAGATAGGGATTCTTGGAGATGTCTCATCCACAGGGTTGCCATGAGTCAGAACCAACTCGAGGGCAGCTAACAACAACAAATAGCATATTTCTGTTACAACTTCCTTCTCCACACTTCCTGCCAAGGGCCTTTACCTGTCATAGGCTTTGACTTATAAAACACTCTTGTCAGTGCCATCCACCTGAAAAGCATAGGGTTATTACAGTCTTATAGTATTGGGAAGGATCAGGATAAACACAATGTGCAAGGAGGTTTCACAATTTTATATGGTGCCAGGCAGCCTCCTAGTGGCCTAATTTGGATATTGCTTTCAAAACGTTCAAATTACTTTTTCTGAAAGGAGAAAAAACAAATCCTAACCACTAACTTAAGGTAAAACAAACACAACTGGCACTTGATCCTCATTTGTTGTGGTTAAATTTTTGGGGTTTTTCCCCCCTACAATAACTATAGGAATCATAGAATCATAGAGTTGGAAGAGACCACAAGGGCCATCCAGTCCAACCCCCTGCCAGGCAGGAACTCCCAATCAAAGCATCCCTGACAGATGCCCATCCAGCCTCTGCTTAAAGACCTCCAAGGAAGGAGACTCCACTACTCTCCGAGGGAGTGTGTTCCACTGTCGAACCGCCCTTACTGTCAGGAAGTTCCTCCTAATGTTGAGGTGGAATCTTTTCCTGGAGCTTGCATCCATTGTTTCGGGTCCTAGTCTCTGGAGCAGCAGAAAACAAGCTTGTTCTCTCCTCAATATGACATCCCTTCATATTAATGTTAACATTAAAGGATTGGGTTTGTCAGGTCAGAACTAGCCCAGGTGCTGACATTTCATGCTTAAATCCTGATACTCAGGGGCAACCCCTTGTGATGCTACAGGAAGCAGGCCCTGGTGATGTTACAAGAGTGATGTTGCAAGGGATAACCCTTGTATGTTATTAAACATATGTTAAACATCAATCATATACCCTCCCACTGTCTCAGTTAGGCAGGAACAGTCCCAGTTGATCATCTGTTGTCCCACCTTTTCAGCATGTCCCAGTTTCAAAATCCATGAACATCACTTGTAAAAAGGAAGCATCCTAGCTACAGACTTGTTGTTGTGTGCCTTCAAGTCATTTCTGACTTATGGCAACCTTAAGATGACCCGATCATCTTTTCTTGGCATGATTAGTTGGGGTGGTGGTGGTTTCTTTTGCCTTCCTCTGAGGCTGAGAGAATGTAACTCTGTTCCCAGGAGTTCTTGGTGTATACACATGAGTTACATGTATGTGTATGTTTATTCATTTGAGCCATGTGCCAGCATGTGGCGACCCCATTAATTTCATAGGGTTTTCTTAGGCAAAGAATACTCAAGAGGTGGTTTTGTCTGTTTTTGTTTTCGTTGTGTGCTTTCAAGTTGTTTCTGACTTGTGTGTGTCTTCAAGTTGTTTCCAATTTATGGCAAAACTATCACATGGTGTTCTGGGGCTGAGAGTGTGTGACTCACCCAAGGTCACATAGTGGGTTTCCATGGTCAAACCGGGACTTGAACCCTGATCTCCAGAGTCATAGTCCAGAGATAAAACCACTACACCATGCTGCCAGTTTCTTCCTCTGAAATATAGCCTACAGCAGTGGTTCTTAAACTTTTTACCCTTGTGATCCCCTTTACATGTACATGCAAACATCATTCCCGCCCCTCTTGACGTAGTATATGAATAAAAACATTTTGTTTAGTGCATTTTCATTTGCACATTCATATATATTCCCATTTTAACAGTTTATCAGGAAATAACATCATTCAAATCAGAACAGTTTTATTTAAGTAAATTCATTCTTTAACTAAACACCTGTACATTTTACATGTTAAAAAAAGTTTGGGAAGAGGAGGGATCAGGGCCCCCTTTAAAAAACTTGCACCCCAAGCAGGGGTCCCACCCCACTGGCCTACAGCACCTGGGACTCATTAGCAGTCTCCCATCCAAGTACTAACCAGGGCTAACCCTGCTTAGTTTCCAAGATATGGTGCTTTTAGGATATTTAAGGCTTTATGCACATGAGAAAAGGAGGGAAACTATGAAAAAATATTCACATGTAACCACTAGAGAGCAGTAAAGAATAAAGAACAGTAGTTTAGAAAGGCTCCTGTAGTTTTTGTCTTTCTAAAAACTGAGTTGGTGAGGTGTGGCCTTTGCCCTTAAAGAGATTTGATTGGCTTGAAGAAGGGATGTTTCTTATAGGCTGCAAGGGCCATTGCCTTTCTTTAAGAGTCAGACTTCTTGCTCACTGGAAAGACAGTAAGAGGAGTTTACCTGTTGTTCTTGGTGAAGGTTGTGACCCTGACAGGTGAGCCTTTTCAGTTTAGGGGAGGTGATGGTCTGTAAAGATTCTTTCCTTCTTAATGAAAAGTTTTGATGCATGTTGGGATTACATCAAGGTGTTTTTTTTTTTAATTCTGTGTTATTCTAAAAGACCAACACATTTATTCTAGCATCAGCTTTGGGAGGTTATGACCTACTTCATTTGAAGCACTGAAACCAGGTGTTTGATTTGTGTTTGCTATTGGACAAGAGATAAGACACAAGCTGTTTAATGCCATTTTTTTCTTTTAATTTTTTGTTTGTTTGTTTGTTTGTTGTTAAGGGCCGTTTGTTTTTTCTTTTGTTCCACCCAAAGAAAAGTGAGTGCTGTGTAATAGAGACTCTTTGCTTAAAGCAACTTTTTGGTTAAAGTTTCTTTTGCTGTACAGTATTTGAATGAGACTTTTCAAGCATGGGGACAATACACGGTAATATAAACCAGACCTAAAATGATAGAAACATAGAATTGGAAGAGACCTCAGGGGTCATCAAGACATGCCATGCAGGAAAGGCTGAACGTGTAAGCTAGGTGTATTGTCCTCCAGTAATAGGATTGGAATACCAAGTACTCCTAGTGTTATGTCTTGTGGATCCTTCTCTGAAAGGTGGGTGTGTGGGGAGCAAATAGAGATCCATTTTTCTGGTTGTAGATCTGTTTGAGAGTCCTTTCACCTGTCCAGCAGGTGTTCTTCCTTTAAACACAGCTGTCATCATTGCTCTGCGCAGATGGTATTGACAATTGTCAGGCTTTAAAACCATTGGGGACAATTGTTGGAGCCCTAACAGGGTGGGATGGTGGAGACAAACAGAGATCTATGAAGCCCAAAGGGATCTTGTAGCACCTTTGAGATTAACTGTACCAAAGAAGTTATTTGTCTTGCTGTTGAGTGCCTTCAACTTGTTTCTGATTTATGGCAACCCTAAAGTGACATTATCATGGGGTTTTCTTGGCAAGTTTCATCAGAGGGGGGTTGCCATTGCCTCAGAGGCTGAGAGCCTGTGACTTGCCCACGGTCACCCAGTGGGTTTCCATGGCTGAGCTGGGATTCAAACCCTGGTCTCCAGAGTCCTTGTCTGACATTCAAACCACTACACCACTCTAGCTCCCTTAAAGAAGTTGTAGCATAAGCTTTTGTAGACTTAGATCTGCTTCCTCAAATGCTACAACTTTTTGCACACTTAGTCTCAAAGGTGCTGCAAGACCCTAGCACAGCCATATCTCTGAATGCTATTGTCCTTGGTTTTGTTTCCGTTTTTTAACAAAAAAGTTTCTAATGCTGTGTAGAAGATAATGGGGAATCACTAACATGTCTATTAAAAGGGGATGTTGAGTTGAAAGCAGAACAGGATTTTAGTTCAGTTTGTTTAGGGGATTTTGAGATGATACATATGCTGTCCCCCCACTTTCTTAAGTTTATAGTTTGCTTTCTTTCCACCGGCATCACAAGTGATTATATTGCCCAACAAATTTGTAATGGTGCAAAGCATACCTACCAGGAAGCAAAACTATATTGAGTTTCACAATGATCCTTCCTGGTATACCTGTGATGGGTTCAGCCATAAACTCAACCCTGTGTGTGCCCCAGGTGAGTAGATGGTGAATTGGGCTTGGCTATGTAAAGCATCTTGAGTAGCTGTTTTAACATCTTTCTTACAATCTTTACAGATACCAGGATGAGCTGTTTCACTTTCTTGAAGGTCATGATGATTTTATTTAATCTAGCCATAGTGGTAAGTATTTATTTCTTTGGTATGGCCTTGTAGAAGTATGACTGGGTGTGGCACACTGTCCAGAGCACATTCCACTCTTCAGAGGTTGTGTAGCTCTAGTGAAAGCCCTGTGTCTGCATACGAAATGAAACTGAGAAAAAACATTTTAGACTGCAATCCCAAATATACTTGCTTCTCAATTGTCCAAATTCAAGGACAGATCTTATAGGAGAACAGTTAAGTCTTCTCCTTGACAGCATGCTAAACTAGATATGTTTTAATGTGCTGTGTGTTTAAAGTGAGATGTTTACAACCAATCCCTTTTTATAAATCCCAAGGCTACCAGAAGATTATAGAGCATTTAACTACAAATTATCTAAGAGAGAAAACTATGTTTACCCTAAAAACCAGCATGTGAATAATTTAGTAGGATAAAACTAGATAAGGTGGGGGGAGATTATTGGCTCCGTGTGCACTTCCCAAGTGTTCTGCGGCCGCTCCAAGAAAATGAAATAAATAAAAATTGAATGAACTTAAAGAATAAGAACATATTCTTATATATACTCCTAAAGACCATTAACTTGTAAGATATAGGGTAGGTCTCTTAGGGGCTCTGCCATAGAAATAAGGGCTCTGCGAGTCAAAAAGGTTGGGAACCCCTGCCATAGATGTACATATTCTGTTGTAGCCAGAGTGGTGTAGTGGTTTGAGTGTTGGACCTTGACTCTAGAGACCAGGATTTGATTCCCATCTCAGCTGTGAAACCCAATGCCTGACCTTGGGTGAGTCACACTCTCTCAGCTTCCAAGGCTGGCAGTGGCAAAGATAAAGCCCCTCTGATGAAACTTGCCAAGAAAACCCCATAATGGGGCCTTAGGGTCACCATAAGCTGGAAACTACTTGAAGGCAAGCAGCAACAACAACGACAACAAACAAACAAACATCATAGTGGGGAAAGTGATGAGGGGGAAGCAAACTTGGAAAGGATTTTAACACTTTCACTGCAATGCTGTACTTCCAGATTTTGCTTAACAAAGCAATAGCCCAAATGTTGCTTAGATGGCCTGTTGGCTTTTTCTGATAACATTTTGGCACCAGTTTGTGTAAACACTATTTTTCCAAGCTTCAGCTGGGACAAGTATGCTGTGGCTTCGGATGTCTTGCGTAGTATGTTCTATGAAACTGAGGTCTGCCCACCTACACTCTTTACTGCTGTGTCTGCTCATGGATTAAACCTATATTTAATAACATGGAGCAGTCTCTTAATACTAGGGTTGACTTCTAGAAGACTTCCTCTGAGACTCTGATTACTCTTTGGAGCTGCCACACCCACATGGTTCTGCTGGATTTTTTAGCCTTGATGGTGGGTGTGCCTTCATACAAAGGCAGGCCAAGCCCACAAAATGGCACTGGGTAACAAATAAAATCATGATGCAAGCCAATGTACTCATTAAAATGTATATATGTTCCTGTAATTTCTCTCTATCCGGAAAGGATGAGTGGTTTTTTTGGTTTCTGTGGGTGTTATATTTGGTTTCATGCCTGACCTCTCAATGGGATTTCAACAAGCAGCACAGTGACATGCTCCGCTCATGCCTCTATGACAGTGCTTTCAAGGAAGTCTAGTTTAGGTTTATTTCTTTGACATAGATATATATATCTTAGAGAAGGCAAAACTGAATAGCTTACACATACCTCACTAAATATGCCATGAGGCTTGCTGAACTGGTAAAGCAACCCAGATATTATTGAAGCTAATAAGACCAATGCCAAGGAAGCTGTTGGTAATCTGAATAATAATTAATAATAATAATAATAATAATAATAATAATAATAATAATAATAATTTATTAGCCAACCAAAATGCACAGTATACTTGTTGCAAGCTTTTGAAACTCCATGGGCTTCTTCATCAGGCAAAATGTTACAAACCAAACAATAGAAAAACAATTGGAGATGTTAGTCAGATGCCTACATGTTGTTTCAGTGTTTAGTTAAGAAGGTATATGATGGGGAGGGTATCTTTTGTAGGAAACATCTTGCCTAATGAAGAAATCCATGGTGCTTCGAAAGCTTGCAACAAGTACATTGTGCATTTTGGTTGGCTAATAAAGGTATCACTGATGGATTTTTGTTTGAATTTGCTAAATGGCCAACACAGCTACCCCTGAATGTTTTCAATAATAATAATAGATGATAATGATGATGATTTCTTACCTGCCTCTCCCCATGGATTGAGGTGGGAACAATAACAATAAATAAACAACATCAGTTAAAACATATGAATTAAAACACACATCAATTTAAAAGGAGAAATAAAATGTACACATATTAAAACCATCCATATCTAAACTTCAATATTTAAAAGTAAAAATTTAAAAATGATCTGGATAAGCCTTGTGGAATAAACTGGTCTTTAATGCTATTTTAAATTCAGACAGTGTCTTCAGCTGTTCAGTCTCTTCTGGCAGGTCATTCCACCAGTGGGGCACCCTTCAGTTGTTTTAGGTTGCAACTGCCATCATCCTTGGCCACATGGCTGGGGGTTGACAGCCAGTGAGTCCAAAACAAGTAAAGTTTGCTAAGTTGGGAAAGGCTGGTCATAGGATCTGTAACCCCTCTGCACATAAACGTATGAACATGCAGTCAGGTAAATAGTTACATGGAAGACTGCAGCTTATATTACTGTGTTCCATTGAGATAATGGTCTCAAGCCTAGAGACCTTAGAGTTCTGTTTTAATGAGTTCTGGCTATTAAAAATGGACATGAACTTCCCACAGGAAAACTATTTACACACGAGAGGTTCATTGACTGTGTTTGCACATGCTGTGGTTGCAAACAGAAAGATTAATAGAAAAGAATTGCAATAGTGGGCTACTGTTAGGGAGCAGCCAGTTATTTTAAACTACCTTTTGGAGAAGGGAAGGTACAAGTGGGAAAGATTTGTACAAATCTCTGTACGTCCTTATGAGGACTGTACACTTGGTCTATTGTCATGAACATGAATTCATTTATACCTTTTGCCGGCTATGCCTTCCTGGTGCAGGTGCACATGGTATCTATTATGCAATCGTCAGTTAATACCATTTCTCCTATAGTATAGGACGTATGTCTTTGTATGAAGCAGACCTTAATCTGTTCTGAAGATCTCAAATAGGTTCTTTCAGTAGACTTTTTAATGTAGCGGCTGATTCTTTGAATACAACGGGGTTTTGTTTTTTATGAAGAAGATTCTCAAAGTGCTTTCCCGGCCCCCGGCCCCAATGCTGAATCTTGAAGGTAGAAGAGATGATATTTCTTACTGGTCTTATCTTTTTTTTAAAATTTAAAAACATATTCACATCACATAATATCTTACAACATCACATAACATCACATAACAACAACCCATCCTCCCTCACCCACTTCACTTCCCACTTTTTCTACTAAGAGCTATCTTTCTTTACTTCAAATATCTTGAATATATTATGATTCCGTATTTATATTCCTAAACTTTATTTCACTAATTGTTTCTCTTTATATCCAATCCAATTCAATCCAAACCTATTACAAAATTTGATCCCCATTCCTTTTTAAAGTGAAGTAATAAAGGTTCCCATTCCTCCTTATAGGCATATAATTTCATTAGCTAGGTCATTATCTTTGGTTGTTCTTTACTTTTCCAGTTGGTGGCATATAGTATTCTGGCTGCTGTAGTCATATAGAATAGCATTTTACCGTGTTCTCTATTTAGTTTCTCATCTTCAACCATACTAAATAGATACATTTTTGATTCTGGGTATTCTTGGAGACCCAGTATTTCCCTCATTTTTGTATAAATCAAATTCCAAAATTTCTTTGCATATTTAAAATCCCACCATTGTTGGTCTTGTCTTTGATTATTTGTGGCATAAAAGTAATTTCAAAGAGATTGATGCTTAACATTTGATACATTCAGATATTCAGACTACTTGAACAGGGAATTGTCCCTTTCATGCCTGCATTTAATACTTAAACAGAGCCCCTGTGCCTCACTTATAATCCCCACAAGGACTGTATCCTTCTGACAAGAGAGTCTTGTCACCAACTGGCTTCTTGATCATATGGCCAGAAGTCTTTGCAAGTATAGCTATATTTTTGTATATTTAAATTTCATCCTATATCATAAGGTATCAGGGTCATAAATGATTTAGGTCTTGAATGTTTTGGTACTGAAAGTGGAATGAAAGTTGTCACACTTCCCCTACATATGCAGGTAAACACACATAATGACCACCACACAGACTGAACACTTGAAATGGACTCTGATTGCCTTTAATTGGTTTGATAGGTATAGAGTATAGACTTTAACTCTGCTGATCCTATACAGTGAATGTGGAAATTATGTGGCTCTTCCAATGTTGGACTGTAGTTCCCAGCATTCATCACCAATGGCTATGCTGGCCAGGGCTGCTGGGAACTGCAATCCTGAAAGCCTGCACAGTTCCCACCACTTGTATGTACCAACAATTTTCTGGCTCTTTCCCTTTTGCCAGAGACTCTAATGGAAGAAGGGCAGGACTCTCTGGTCTGTAAGGGATTGTCTTTAAAACAAACCTGGAAATTCTTTTGCCAGGCAGTGGGTAATGCCAGTCATTCCTGTGCTTTCATATATTATCGAAAAGTCAGGACTCAGGAGCAGACTGAATTTCACAAAGTGACTAGGCAGGATTGTGTGTACTTGTTTCACCTGATGTTCTACAAAGGCTTCCAGCTGAAAAGAAAGGAAGCTGACAGTATGGCTGTTGATGGGGGATTTCCCCACCCCCATGGTCCCCATGTTTCCAGCTTGGCACCTGTGTTTAAGCACACCCTGAGTCAGTGCCGCCTTGCTGGTTTATTTGAAGGCAAACAAAGCTGGCACCTGTGGTCAAGGATAATTGCTTTGACCCTGTTTGGAATGTTTTCAGAATGATCTCAAGTGCCGTTGTTCGCTTAAAAAAAAAATCTGCACATGACTGAACTGAAACTCTTGGCAGCTTCTGGTAAAACCTTCCTTATGTGAAAAGGGACTCAGGGCCATTCCAAGCTCTTGTACTGCCCTGGAAATTTTCTGCTTCTCACAATGATGTTTTGTGACTTCCATGTCAATGAGATGGTGAACCTGCTGAATGTTGGAGGTCCTGAACCTAGTTTGGGGAAAGGATTTGAGAACATTGGATGGCTCCTCCAAAGTTCAGGCTAAAAGCAGAGTATTTTCTGGTGCCTCAAGAAACTACAAATCCCAAGATTTTGTAGGACAGAGTCATGCATTTAAAGTGGTGTCAAACAGCTTTATTTTGGCAGTTTGGATACACCCTTGGAGGCCACCAGCTACCATTGGCATTTCTGCTTATTGAATTTTTTGAGACTACAGGGCTTATCCATTTATTTGAAGATCGGGGGGAAGCTTTATTTTGGCCTGAGATAAAGGAAAACAGGTCTTCTCTGTTCATTTAATGACAGAGTAAAATAGGAAGTCATTGCAAACCACATGTAGCTGTACAAATGTGTACACCTGCTGAAACCCCATCTATTGTTGTTGTAGTTAGCTGCCCTTGAGTCAATTCTGATTCATGGTGACCCTATAGATGAGAGACATCTCCAAGTATCCCCATCTTCCACTGCTCTGCTCAGGTCCTCCATGCCCAGAACCCCCCGGATTGAGTCCATTCATCTGGTCTGTGGTCTTTACCTTCTCCTTCCACCCTCTACCTTTCTTAGCATTACTGTTTTCTCTAGTGATCCATGCTTTCTCATTGTGTGACCAAAGTATTATTGGCATCAACTTGATAATTTTGGCTTCCAAAGAGAGCTCTGGTCTTATCTGTTCAAAGGCTCATTTGTTTGTCTTCCTGACTGTCCACATTATCCTATGTACACTTCTCTAGCACCACATCTCAAATGAGTTGATTTTCTTTCTGTCTGCTTCCTTCACTGTCCAGGTGTCACATCCGTACATGATAATGGGGAATACAGTGGCCTGAACGATTCTGGATTTAGTGCTCAGTTTTATGTCTTTACTCTTCGTGGTCCCTTCCCATTCCTAGTCTTCCTCTTATTTCTTGACTGCAGTCATCATTCTGGTCAATGTTTGATCCTAGATAAGGGAATTCTTTAACTATTTCAATTTCATGTCTAGATTGAATTCACGTATTTCTTCTGTGGTCATTATATTTGTTTTCTTTATGCTCAGCATTAAACCTGCCTTTGCACTTTCATCTTTAACCTTCCTTATTAATTTTTCCAAGTCTGTGCTGTTTTCTGCCAATATTATGGGGTCATCTGCGTATCTTAGGTTGTTGATGTTTCTTCACTCCTTTTTCTTTGCTCCTATGTTCATGGGTAATATTTCTTCACTCCTTCTGTCTTTACTCCTTCTTCCTCTGATTCTAACTCTGCTTTTCTTATGATGATTTCTGCCTGTAAGTTGAACAAATACGATGATAGGATGCAGCCTTGCCTGACCTTTACCTATAGGGGACCACTCTGTTTCTCTGAATTCTGTTCTGACAGTGGCCTCTTGTCCTTGGTACAGATTTCACATCAGGACTATCAAATGTAGTGGCATATCCATGTCTTTGAGTGCGTTCCATAGCTTTTTATGATCTATGCAGTCAATAACTCTCTGTGTATTGCCTCCATTGTCTTTTTATTTCTTCTTGTTCCTGTATTATATTCTTTTTTTCTCCATAGAGCATCCCTGCCTTTAGTTTGAATTTAGCTTTGATTTCTCAGATTTTTTGCTAGACGTCTCTCATTCTTCCCCTTCTGTTGTCTTCTATTGCTCTGCACTGGTCATTGTAGTATTTCTTCTTATCCCTATGCACTAGACATTGCACAATTGCATTCATGGTTCTGTTTTTTTTCTCTGTCTCACTCTGCTGTTGCGTTTTTCCTTTCTTGTATTGCATGAAGTGTTTCATCTGTCATACATCGTTTCTTCTCTTTCTTTTTTGAAGCTGTTAGTGTCTTCTTGCATTCATCTTTAATTCTGTCCTTGACTTATGTCCATAGTTCTTCAGGTTCCCTGTCAATTATGTTTAATAGTGTTAATCTATTTCTTACATTTGTCAGTGAATTACT
>CM034706.1:199880910-199892184 GCA_020142125.1 Phrynosoma platyrhinos | reverse complement strand
GGAAGCAGGAGAACTCACTAGAAACACAAAGGCCAGGAGTTTACTTTCTTGTATTACAGTCCCTGTCAACTGGCAGGAAGGGCATTCTGAGCCCCACCATCCAAGATGGGGAGTCCACAGTACTAATACATGAGTTCTCTTCCCAATGACCCAAATCAGGGCCAAGCCTCCACCTCTAGCTCAAAATTATTCATGTGATCTGTCCACTCTGCAGTCATTAGCTGGACTCTGGGTGGTAATTTCCTGTTTGAATATTATTTCCACATGATTTCAAGGGCATCGATTCCCATCATGATACCCACCTTGAAACCACCAGAAATACCAAGTTGGGCAGCACCCTTTAGAAGGATGCTGGCTAATACACAGAGTTAATAAATAATAATAATAATAAAAATGTCCTGAAGTAGCAATGTGGGAAGAGTGCCTAAAGGGAACCAATCCCTTGTAAATAGCTCCTCCTGCTCTGGCCCAACCCCCAATTTGGGGATAGATGGTGGCCAAAATTAGTAAAGCATCAGTGTTAAAAATGAGACAATCAAATTGGTGCAGCGGCATAGAAAAATACTAAAGGTGCCTGCAACTGCCTTCCCAGGGCAGCTTATCAGCACTCAGCAGGCAGCCTCAGGGCAGAGAGGGAGGCCACATTTGTCAAGTCCTTCAGTGAAATCAGCACCCAGATCCCACAGAACTCTGTGGCTTCCAGTGCCTCTCTTCCCAGCAGGCTACAAAGGTGTTACAGACAGCTCCCCAAGTTCGACTTCACGTTTGCTCTGCTCCTGCTACCACAGCTCCCACTGCCTCATCCTTGGCTTGAGGCTCTAAGTAAACTGGAATCACTGAAGAAGGTTTCTTGAATCTATGATAAAAATGAGATAAGAAGCAACAAGCCAACAGACTCAATTAGATTGGGGTGTTGTGAACGAAAAGCTCATACCAGCAACAGCTGTAAAGATCATAGGAAACTACATGATAATTATGTCAGCAAAATGGTCTGCAGATGCTAATCCACTAGTGTCTATCTGGCAGCAGCTACCCATGGCCTCACAATGACATATTTCAAGGATCTTACTGCTCAGTCTTTCTACAGTGGTTTTACACCCATAGACCAATCAGCTGTTTGCCCCCTTCCTTTTGTCCCTTGACACTTTTTATCTTCTTTTGCCAACCTCACCTGTCCCTTGCCAGAATCAGCAACGTTCTTCCAGATGGCTCTCTCAGTCCACTATCCCACAGCCATCTTCTCCTTCCTGGCTTAATTGCCTGCCTGCACTTAGATCTCAATCCCTGCAGCCATGATACAGGTGGATGAACTGCTATAAGAAATCATTGTGCACAACTATGGCTCACTGATGGAAATCATTGCCTGTCAATAGGCTTCTGGGCTGAATTCAAGATGCTGGTGATGGCATTGCAAGTTCCAAACTACTTGGAATCTTGAGACTTAAGGGAGTGTATCTACCTATACCTGTCCAAGCTTTCAAGTCTACTGGAGGGGCCCTCTTCGGATTCCCAACAGTGGGGACATCATACTGTGGGGGGATGTGGGAAAGGGTCTTCTTTGCTATGTCATCCCAGTTATAGACTACTGCTGCTCCTTTGGGGGCAGCAAAAGGCCCCCTTTCAGCTGCTGCCATGGCTTTTTTGTGTCCTGACGCTGCGCGCTGTGCAGATGGGCGCGCGGTATCAGGGTGGCGTCGGGGTGAAGTTGGGGCGGCAGGCGTGCAGCTGCCCTGCCCCAACTCCACCCCCAGGCTGGCCCTTTGTGTCAGTCTGCATCTCCCCATTGACACCTATGTTGGTATCATTCTTACATCAATTAAAAAAAAAATACCAGACTTTGGGGCCTGACTGATTCCATCCAAATTTACATATGGCTTTAAACCTGCTTGCTTTTAACTGATCAAACTTTATATTTTTAGTTAGTTTATCTTCAATTGTTAATTTTATTGTATACTGCCCTGAAACACCACAATATAAATATTTTGATAAAAATAAATAAAATAAAGCATGTAACTAATTTTGTTGGAAGAAACCTATGCATTCTCTTTCCCTTCATTATATAGATGAGGATTCTTATTTAGGTCTCTCTCTCTTTAAGATTAATAGTCTCTATGTCAAGATTCTAAACTGTTAATCTTACATTTAGAGTCTGACTGTTAGTTTAACATGTCTAACATGCTTCTTTCTCATCTTCCTGCTATCTATAAAATGGTGAGATTTATTCTCTTTACCCAAATCATCTCCAGTTAGATTAGGTTTTAGTTATTTTATGTATATATTTATTAAAGCCATTATTGTTTTGAAACTACAAATTGCATATTTGTTGTTGTTTTGAGTTAGTCTTTATTCTTTAGGAAAGCATATTAAAAATCATTTAGTCAGGCACACACTTCTGTTGTGCTAATGAAAGCTAGACTAACAAGTTTAACTTTTATACTTGTGTATTTTTGTTTCCTTTAAAAGGGTTAACACCCTGGGAAACTAAAACTGCACCCCACAAAACCTGCTTGTTTTTAACTGATCAAACTTTATATTTTTAGTCAGTTTATCTTCAGTTGCTAATTTTATTGTATACTGCCCCGAGACACCAGAATATAAATATTTTAATAAAAATAAATTAAATAAAGCATGCAATTGATTTTGTGACCCCTGGAATTTCCCAACTGCTATCATTTTGCTATAAAATTGAAAAGTAATGCTTCTAGGGGGGTATGATTCTCTTCTAAAAGTTTATTTTAGCAACAAACCCAGAAGTTTTTGGGAAAATTAAGAAAAACCAATCACAGGCGGACAACATCAGTGTCAAGGGATACTTTTCTGCCATCTCCAGAATGACAGCAGGTTGTACCAGCCCTTTTCCAGCAAAAAGTTCTCCCTCACATTATCCTGGTATGAATGGAAAATCACTTGTGATGGAGCTATAGTTGTTGGTGGCAAATGGCCCACCAATCCTCTGGCGCTACATCCCCTGCTGCATAGCATGCCCCATGAACATATTTTTCCAGATGCTCCACAATGTTTGATTTGTTGAAGGAGACTGTAACTGGCACCAGAGGCAATGGAGAACTGAGACAGCAGATTAATAAACAGGTTGAACTAGCTTTGTTTCAGGACATTAAACCATGCTCCCTCTGGACTAAGCCACATTGATGCTATTGTATAGCCCAGGGGTAGGCAACCTGTCCCCTTTAAGGGCCGAGGGACTTCAGCTCCCAGAAGCCTCATCCATGTTGGCCAATAGTCCCATGTTGGCCAATAGCTCCTGGGATTCTGGGAGCTGAAGTCCCTCAGCCCTTAAAGGGGAAAGGTTGCCTACCCCTGGTATAGCCAGTTGAGGAAACAACTGGAGTAACATCTGAAAAGAAGGTACCCCAGCTAAGCAGTCTAGTAGTAAGGTAATTTTATGGAAACAAATTTATGTATAGTTATATGGGGTTGTTTCCCCAATGAAGGGCACTTACGAATATGGAGAGGCAGGAACTCCTACCACCAGGAAATGGTTCTTCTTCCGGAAGAGCCGCCACAATCCTTTGTGGTTCCCACGGACATCTAAATCCCATATGTGGAGGCACTAGGAGAGTGGAAACAAGGCAGCAAGAATGAATCAACCATGTGACTGAAGCTCCAAAACCTTAGCAGACTACGGTTGCACCCATACTGCACAATTATAACACTTTGATCCAACTTTAATAGCCTCAGCACCATTGTATGGCATCCTGGGATTTGTAATTTGAAGAATCATTTCCTAGAGTGTGCTAGTGCATACTTTAGGCAGAGAATTTGAGCAGAGAGTTTTAAGTACCACATCAAATGATAAAACCCAGAAATGCATTAGGATAGACCCATAACATCAAAGTGCCATAATTATATTGTGTGGATGTATCCTAGGTTACATCCAAAGAGTTTTGCACACTGGCACTACTACAATCCCCTCTCCAGCCTATGTTAGAGGCTAGGCATGAAGCATATTTGGAAGGTACCTTGGCAAGCTGAGTCCAGGTAGTGAAGTCTGCTTCCTGCTCCATCTTGATGTACATCACATAGATCTTTCCTTCCGTATCAGGTATAAAGGAATCTTCACAGGGATTCTTGCTGTGATCCAGAACTTCTGCCTCACTGAGAGGGAGGGGAATAAAAATGCATCAAAGACAGAGAAAGTAGACAAAGAACTACAATCAAGCATACACACTCAAACACACTCTTATTAAAAACAAGATTCTGCAGTCCAAAAAGTCATCAATGATTTTGGGGGGGCATGGGGGCCAAGATTCCCTTAGTTGAATGCCCCCCCCCCAAAGGTGCAACTGGTGCCAACAATGAGTTCATCTAGTTGCCAGGTAAAAACATAGCTGTCTACTAAAGCCTTTGGGCCTAAGTGATTTACTTCAAAACATTTATGCACATGGTTTTCAACTGGTTAAAAACCTTTCAACCATGTTTTGATTTGTTCGTGTGTTTCACATAGTTTTAGTCTATTTAAATTATTTTTATGCTTTTAAATTGTTTTAAACTTCTTTATATTAATTTTTCTTGTACGGTCCCCAGCAATTTAAAAAATTCTTCAAAAATCTGCTTGCAGAATAACTAAAACTGTAATGGCTAACAATGTAACCTTAATAGAGGGGCCTACATTTTGACTCGCATTTGAACTTTGCAGTTTGAGTCAGATGAAACAGTTAAGGTCATCAAAACAATTTAGCAGCCTCTTTCATATGTTTGGATGAAAAATTTCCAGCACTTCATAATTTTAGTCTGAAGATTCTGGCATGGAAGAAAATCCATCCAGTGACCAATTCCAAGAATATAGCATTTTATTTCTGTGACCCAAATTTGTATGGTTATCAGTTACCAGTAGTTGCTTTACTTCTTACATGGCTAATGGTACAAGACCCATCCAGGATTCCACATTTGCCACAAATGGTAACACCTTAATAATTTCCACACACACAGTGGAGAGTAACACATTGAATTTAAAGCGACTTATCCCCAACAGGATACAGTCGTGTTTAATTTTAAAAGTGAATGTAATCATCCACAGCTGCGGCTGGGCGAATGCAACCCCTATGCAGCTGGATCCCAGCTGTGCTTATCCTGCTGCTTTTCAAAAATGGGAGCATGCTGTTTTTGAAAAGCTGCTGGATGAATGCGGCTGGGATCCAGGCTGCATATGGGTTGCACTTGCCCAGCCATGGGCGATAACACGCACTTTTAAAATTAGATGCAACTGTATCCCATTGGGGATAAGTCGCTTTAAATTCAATGTGACAATCTCCACACTACTAGCAAAGCAGGTCTAAGAAGAGAATGACAAGTAAGAGTGTAACAACCTGTTACTGATCTATACAGCTTTCTGGAATCAGTGTTCTGCAACAGGGTGTGCAGCCTGCATACAGGTATTTCTTCAAACCCATTTTTGGGGCACTTGAAGCCCCTCCAGTCACCAAAGCTCCCCGCTCCCCAACAAGTACCTTCAATTTTTTTGGCATAATTTTAAAGCCATTTTTGCCCCCAAATCACCAAACAGAAAATCAGTCAAATGCACACAAACACACAAAAATACTCCCCACTGCTTCCAAATACTTCAATTTTCCTTTGCAGTCCCTCTCAAAATGGCAGCAGGAAGTAACATGGCACCGCTTCTGGGCACCACTTTGAGATAGGCTACGGAGGAAAATTGATCTATTTGGGCTTGCTGTGCAGGAGCACAGCCTTCCTACTGCCCAACTCCCCAGTCCATTTTCCAAAACTTCATCTCTTACTACCAGGAAGCACTTGATTTCTTCAGAAGCAGTTACCTGAGCAGCCGATGGATTTCAATTTCATATGCATCTTTATTTAAGCTGTGTAGAACAAATAGAAAGTCAGGAAGGGATGAAATACACATACAACTGGGACAGACAACATGTGGCCTTCCAGGTATTATGGGACTACAGCTTCTATCATTCTTCACCATTGGAGTTACAGTTGGGAAAAATGTGGAAGCCTATAGGTTGCCCACCTTTGCTTTTTGCCTTATTGCTGGCAGTTTTGTTCTTGAACATTCATGTCTCTCTTTGTCCAGAGTCCAGCTTTACATGTTAGCGGTATTTGAGGATGCCTTTATATGATAACCAGACAATAAAGTCAACAGCTTTATTGTTTTGGCCTTTACTGAAACATTGCAACCATTGGTAGAAACATCTAATCAAAATATTTACTTCTCCACAGTCTTCTCTCCATTGAGATTACAGAGAGCAGAGCTAGCAGAGGGAGTAAATGGCAGTCTGGAAATCAAAGGCCTGGATATAGCCTGATGCTTGCTGAGTTAGATCAAGCATTTGTTTTCTTGTTGGTCCAGATTCATTCACCAGAACAACTATTTGTATAAAATTATTGGGTGTGCGTGTGGAGGAACCAGGGGCCAGAGCTGAAAATTAAATGTACTGTATATGCAGTAGCAAAATGCTCCAGATCCACACAAGTGAGGAGTTACAAACAAGGATCAAGATGGTACAATGAAAGGAGTCTGAATCCAACAGGTTAATATTCTATTTCTTATCCATCAGTCAAACACCCCAATATGTATTATTAGTTCTGTATAGTATTCATATATTGTGCTTACCTCTCTACATTTTTAAGTTGTACATTGGGAACAGTGTTGAACTTGTGCTTTTTGAAATAAGCTTCCTAGAAAAATATGAAAAAAAGTAAGAACATCTTTAGGAATCACCATTCATTTGGCTACAATTAATCCATACATTCATCTGTCCCTGAAGCACAGCATGGAAAGAATTGGGGCATATATATACCTGCAGAGAAAATCCCACCATATTAAACAACTGAAGCTGAGCCACTTGCTTTGATGCACAAAGATGGCTACCCAAAGAAAATAGCTTCAAATTGCTCCCACGAAGTGGTCACTGCATCCACAACTACTTAGTGAGTAAACTGCTATTGCTTGGTTTATTAGAGTCATTACACTAGATAGGCAAACCAAAAGTAGAAACTAGTGAACACACCAGTCAAAGGGGCTAGCCATGGATCGAGGCCATCGAGTGCCTTTTGCCGCCCCTAAAAAAGCGGCAAAATGCCACTTCTTTTAGGGGTGGCAAAATGCCACTCTAAGAGCCAGCTGCGTCCTTTCAGCACAGCATGTCTACACACTGTGCTGGGAGGGTGTCCTGACGCCGCACGCTGTGTGTGCGGGCGTGTGGCATCAGGATGGCGTTGGGCTGGGGTTGGGGTGGCTGGCATGTGGCTGCCTCGCCCCAACTCCACCCCTAGGCTGGCCCTTTAGGGAGACCATGCCATGTTAGCGGTATTTGTTAGCGATATTAACCATGCCGCTCCTAAGAAACATCGTAACTGTCATGGTGGTTCAGAGCAATGTTAGTCTAGCACTGGGTTCTGCTCATCAAGTGACTATCCAGATTTTCCTGGGTACTCACAAACCAGGGATGGAGGCTCTTTTTTATCTCCAGAAAGCAGTATTCTACACTATACTTTGCTTGCACATGGAAGCTCCATGTACATTTTTTGCCTATAAATGCTTGCCTAGGCTTTTCCGAACAACATGAGGAAATGAAATTAATTCTCTCACATGTGAAGCTTAGGATCTCCATGACAGTGAAAAAAACCCCTCAATATTGGATGTTAAAAAGCTAATATTAACTGATCTAAAAGAAGGAAAGGCAGGAGGAGGGCCAGTGCTGGAATTTTCCTCATCCAGATTTAGATGTGCTACTCACATGGAAATAACCATTCATGTTGAGGCCAACAATACCAAAATGGTATGAACGAGATACATCAGGGATGAGGCACTCGCGGCCTTTCCGCTGTTCTGGCATTCGCATCCACATGTCCCAGTCCCAAAGCTGAAGTTAGAAAAAACAAACCAGAGTCCAATGTATGAAGTACACACACAAGAGTGTTTTGGTCTAGCTACTAAAACTGCCAGCATGAAATTAACACCTAGGCACATCCAGTCCACATGGGAAGTGATGGATGTGTGGGGGAAAGTCAGTCCACACTTTCCCCATCTCTGTTAGAACCATGATGCAGAAGGGATAACATGATGGTCACTGAATGGTATCACTGCAGTCTGGTCACTCCAACATTTGGCAACAGACATATAAGAAGAGGCAAACTGAGAGGACACTGACCTTTTCTGGTGTTGGCCATTTGGGTTCCAACTCATCCTTGTAGAGAGTCTTCCTCAGCACCCAACCCAAGCCTGGCATGGTCTCCACGCGATACAAGAGTGAAGGATCTTCAGCGGTGTGCTCATAACCCTAATTTGCCCCAAAAAGAATCATTCAAGAAATCTTCACAATGGAACACTTGTCATTAAGTCCTTCATCCTAATTTCAAGTTATAGTGGCAGGTAATTTCCAGGTAATTTTGCTGAGAACAGAGTATGAGGGTGATGAAGGGAAAGAGAGAGTCTGAGAGCAGGCAAGTGTAACTCTCTGCCTCATGCATACCAACCTGGTCATTCCAGGCAGAGATGCAGTACAAGCTGTCATCTTCCTCCAGCAAATAGACAGATTGGCTTAGGAAGCTAAAAGAAGAAAAAAGAAGTTAGCCACAAGGACAGTTGTTCAGGCCAGCCTTCATCAAAGACCGACAACAGTGGTTCTGTGATAAAGCTTACAATTAGTGGCATTGTTTTGCAAAAGCAAAAGACATGGAACAACATCAAGATTTTCAGGTCAGCCACACTAAGGTCAAACCCAGTGTTGCATACTGATCCAAAACAAAGATAAGGAAATAGTTAAGAGGACATTTTATATGACCTGTGCAAATACTCAGTATGGTCATGTGGGTTTAAATTTATATTAAGAATGCAGTTTCCCCTTCAGTAAATACACGTTGTTGGGTTGTTGTTTTTTTGCCCTTCAGAATTCCTTCGAACATACTTACCTAAGGAAATTCTTCATCACAAAGGGTGCATCTACACTGTAGAAATAATGTAGTTTGACAGCCCTTTAAGTGCTGTAGTTCCATCGTATGGAATAATGAGAGTTGTAGTTTTACTAGTTCTTTAGCCTTCTCTATAAATAAGCACATGGCCAAGCAGTAAACAGAGAGGAGACAAGCTCCATGTGCTCCAAGATGGTCAGCTGTTTACTCAGTGTTTAAAAAGCCTAATATGTTTCAGCCACACTAGGTCTTCTATAGGGGCTGAAAACAAATATAAATACACTTAAAATATGATGTTTAAAAGGATAGGACAACACTCATCAAACACACATGAAGCCTATTTCCTCTCTGTTTGCTGCTTTAGCCTTCTCTGCCAAAGAGTGCTGGTGTCACACAAAACTAATAAATCCCAGGATTCTGTAGGATGGAGCCATGGCAGTTAAGAGTGATGTCAAACTGCATTATTTCTATAGTACATATGCATCCACAGTCATTTTCCTTCCAAATGTCTTATCTTCTCAACGAATTGCAGCATGTTGACCAGAAATTAGTTTCATCAAACTAGTCAGGCATAATATGACTTGGCTACAGATTCTTGTCAGGCAGGAACAATGTGATCAGGGAATGGTTGGGCTTAGGATATAGTCTCAGCTAATACCTGAAGAAGTCAATAGAGATGTCCAGATCTTCTTCTAACACTACCGCAAGTGTGGCATCCTACAAAAAGGTGGAGCAAAAGAAGAGAGAGGAAGTAAGTGAAGTTAGCTAGCTCTCAGGTTCAGAGGCAGTGTTTTCACAAAATCAATATAGGCAATTTTAGGAACTGGATAATCCTAGAAATAGTTGTATTTCAGTCTGGAACTCTATTGCCTTGATCAATACATGGTACTCTCAACTTCACTCCCCCCCAGCATCATATAATAATACCTTTCCAAAAAACATTTTAAAAGAGACAGGATGTCAATGTTTATTATATTTGCTGTGCTGAGCCACCCACCCATGCCACCAAAGCATCTACTGCAGATAACTAGCATCTTTCTTCCAATCAAAATAGTCCATAAGGATTGCATAGAAGACCACAATAAAAACTCAAGTTCTTAAAGTCTCAATGAACAGATAAACAGATGTATTTGGAGTGAGAAATAGATAAACAAGAGCATTGCATACCGGATGCAAGTTGAATGTTGCAGTCAAACTGGCCTTGTAGTGCTGCAAGAGTGGAAAATGTCATCCGTTACTAAAGGATTTCTCCGAACTAGTTCTGTTTTACCATACTGGTGAGCAGGAGTTGCTACTGAATTGTTGCTTCACATGAAAGTCTCTATTCCTACCTGATGTGTCTGGTTCATGTAGAATAGTAACTTGCAAGCAGAACAGGAAGCTTCTATTATGCAGGTATAGCAGCTAGAGTTTGTATGTCTTGCATTTAGAACAGATGTGGACAACCTGTGATCTTCCAGATGTGGTTGGACCACAAAACATATGAGACCCAGAAAGCACAGCCAATGATGAGAGATGATGGGAGTTGAGGTATGGACCATAAGCTGCCCACTTTTGAACTAGACTCACATTGGTTAAAAGGACAAGACCAGAATGCTTTATACCTGAGCCAGAGAATGTACATACTTCAGCTGTTCCATTGTTCCTCAATGTGGTTCTTTAAAGCAACTGATACAAACTCCTGTTTTTAATTGGGGCCAAAGTTGACTGGCACAGGTAAACAGGCAATGTGACCATTACAATATACTGGCATGATAGCTATAAATCAGAGGTCTGTGAACTATTTGTCTTTCAAAAATTGGTTAAATAGAGCTAGAAACTGCATTGCAAAAAGAAGCTGTCATACCAGTTATGTGCCTCTACAAACAATGGCCCAAAAGATTATTTCAATACAATTTGGCATTCCTTTGTTACATGTATAACGAGTCATCCCACTTTGGTTCTCTTGACACCTAAACAAAGTTCTGTTCAATTTTTTTTATCAGTTTCTCCATTTGAAGCTTGATGATAATAGTAATGCTATCATTAGACCTTCATTTTTTCTCACTTACTGTAAAAGCTTTTTTTTCCTGTTCTTGTACCAATGGACATAATATATATATATATATTTTAAAAAAATATATTAACATGATTTCCAGAAAAAGTCCTCCCACCTGTGACACTCTGGCATTTTTAATGCTGATGGGAGTGTGCTGGATTCCCTTCAGACCAAATAATTCAACCACATCCATTGGCTCCTGAAAAAGAAAGATAATGCTTAAGATAAATGCATATGCCTTAGGTTATCTTCGGAGAAGAACATTAATAATGATATTAAAGATACATTAAAACAAATGCTATCACAATGAACATGAAGGACACCTTCTCATTGCC
>CM034706.1:199866960-199880810 GCA_020142125.1 Phrynosoma platyrhinos | reverse complement strand
GAGCTGAAGTCCCTTAGCCCTTAAAGGGGAAAAGTTGCCTGCCCCTGTGCTAGACAGACCTAAGGAGGCAGCTAATATGACAAGGAAATAAACCACAGAGCTGCAATGAAGGATACCCATTTGGTCATATAACATCTTACCTTAGAAGACAAGGACCATTTGAACTGCAGTTATCCATCCTTTCACCTTCTATACATTTTATAACTAAATCCTTCCAGTTTTTCAGATCATGTAGACATTATTTAACTATGTATGATTTTGTGTATCATAAGACTTCTGCCCTGTCTGATGTTAAATGCCATTTATGAAGCAAAGGAAGGCTTATCCTCCATCCCTATCTCTTACCTCATAATATCCATCGATAAAGACAGTTATCATCTGAGGATTGACCCCTTGTGCTGAAAGCAGAGACCGCAGCATCCTACAGGAGACAAGAATTGCTATGTTCAACGTTTATCTACTGATCGTCTATATTTAATAGTGTTGCTGTTACCAACATTCTTCATTATTTTTAAGTGTCATCTGTAGCAAACATTTTTGATCTTATCTTCCTCAGCTTACAGGTGAGAGAAACTAGTGACTTTTAGTGTCAATTTACAACAGCAAGAAGCATGAAGTGGAAAAGGCTGTAGCTGGAGAGGACAAGAACTTGATTAGCTTCCACAAAAATTCTTGCACACAGAAAGTTAGCATGTCAAGAATAGTCTGAGTATTCCTCCCATGCTATTTTTCTATATGTAGCATGGGGACTTTTAGTAGAGCCTTCAAACATGAAAATCTTTCACCTGGTATGGCTCAATTCAGGAAAGCTTTATTAAAATTCTGCCTTTGTACACTGTTTCTTGAAACATAACATGTTTTGGTGGTAGCAGCTAGTGGGCATGGACAACAGCTGAGGACACAACATCCACAGATTAAAAGTCATTCATGAATGAGGAACCTGATTGAAACAATCAACAAGAAACAGAAACAGCATCAGAAAGAGGGAGTGCATTTCAAGCAAAGGACGATCTTTTTATCATTATTGGCACCGAGAGCAAGCATCCTAGTCAGAGGGGAAAATGTGATTTTTCCCCCCACAAAAAAGACTTATGGATTAATATTTAATCCATATTTAAATTTAACATATGGTTTAGAGGGGCAGTGATACTTGAGACCCAACAATAACTCAGGGCTACAGGGAAGAATACAGATAATGTTAAGGACAGATACCAGATAGTTAATTCAGTCATCCAGACTCTAATCATGCAGTTCTTGTGCAGAAACTGTTTGTGTGTGTGTATACGCACGTGTGCATGCACACATGCATACAAACAAATACTCATAGGTTTCCCCCTGCAACCTAAGAAATTCTAACTTGTTATTTCTTTTGTTTCTCATCATTTACACCTTTGTAGACTGTAAGCTTAAGGACAGGGAAGTTTTTATTAACGATGCATTGCCTCTCTAGGAGCTTTGGAAGCCAATGATAAAATATACTTTAGAGCTTGAAAATATACTTTTAAGAAGAATGAGTCATTATACTCATTCTTCTTCAGTGCAACACTGCAAGATTAGTTTAAAAAATAAACAATCTAAAAACACCAAAATCAAATGAAACAAACATGTAACTGGGCATTCTCACTATTCCTGGGACCTATATCACTGCTCCAATATAGTTATATTTTGTAGTCAGCTATGTAACTTTGCCTGTTGTGTGCTCCCCACCTCTACTCTCACACATCATTATTATTTGTCCCAATATGGGGACTCAAGGCAGTAAAGCAAGTTTAAAACAATGCACCTAGGGTTCCCTGAAATTATGTACTATAAAACTTCGAAAAGGTTGTTGTTCATCAAAATTACAGGTTTTCCCAGAGGAATGTACAAATTGTTCTCCAAGAAGATATTCTCCATTTTTGGTTACTCTGTTCAGTGCAGGAAACATTTAACCTGGTGTCATACCAATGGAGAAAATCCCATTCCTGAACTGACCTGTAGAGGTAGTTGGGTCTGTTCCCTGCAATGACAGCAACGGGCACATCAAAAACCTTGTTGTCTTTGAGCTAAAAGAGGAAGGAAGTTTGTAAGCCATTAGGTTCAAACCAAATCCACATCCTTTCCCCATGTACCCATTGCTGATTTCCCATAATCTGGAACATTTATAGGAGGAATAAAAGGAACAAATATGTCCAAAAATAGGTGCTCTCATGCATTTTATTTAGTGAATTACATTTATATCCTGCTTTTCTCTCCAATTGGTGTATGTCTCTCCTATTCTCTCCTTTATCTATCCTTCTAACAACCCTATGAGATGGGGAGAGAGGGAAACAAACCAGACAGATGGGCATGTTTAAGTTCACCCAGTGAATTTCACAGTTCAGCATGGACTAAAAGCTGGATCTTCCAAGTCCCAGTCCAGCACTCTCATCACGACAGCACATGATATGCCAGTGATTGATACAGATGAAGCAGTTTCAGATAGGTTCTCTTAAACAGATTTGTAAGGTTTTTTTCCAAAAAAAGAAAACCTTAATTTTTTTTTAATCATTTCAAGAATGACTTTTTTGTCTCTCATATTTGAGGCTCTTGCAGGTAAGGAAGCAGAATGTGAAAGGTAGGAAGAGATATCCTTTTGAAGAATGGAAATAAACTGTGTGAACAAGCCAACAAACAAAGAGGCCAAACATGATGGAGGTATGCAGAGAAATGCCAAGAGCTACAGCACCAAGATAAACATATAAGACATTTCTTCCCAAAATACAGTGCTAATTACACATGTTGGCAGCACTGACTGGAGACATTATGCTACCTGACACAGAAGAAAGAACTGCCCTCTCCATCACACACTCTGGACTAAGTCCATAGTACCCAAGTCCATACTGGGTACACAGTACACAAGTCCAGTTCTGTGCATGACATTAACAATCCCACAAGCACCTCTTCCCACATCCCATGGCAGTTAAAGGGAAAGGAACATTGTGATTCACTTTGAAATTTGCTGCCCTTTCAAGACACCCACAAATCCACTGGGTGAAGTGGCTGCCTCACTCTTTGTGAGATGCCCCTACACTTTTATAAACTTCCACGAAAGGCTGAAATAAGTAAAAGCATATCCAGTGCCCACAACACATTGTCCAACTGAGTGAGGGACTGGAAGAAGGCTTTGGGTGTGCTCTCATCAATGCCCCTCCTAGGGAGGAAAGGGATTAAATTTACTCACTGGCTCAGGGTTGAACTCTATAGGAGTGGGGTCTTTACAGCTGCAGACACTGCCATAACCTTCCACCTTGCTACAGAACCGTTTCCGCCGTCGGTTCAACTCTGTATCTGGCCAGTGGCATTCTGCATCTGTGAGTACAATTGCAAGTGGGTCAGAAAGCTTCAGATATGAATGCACTTTAAAATGGACAGCCCTCTACTTTTCATGTTTATGCAGTGACAGCATATAGTGAGAAACAAATGTGGCATCAAAGACTGGGCCACCTTTCATTTTGTAGAATTTGTCTCAAGGCAAGAGGGAAACAGCAAACAGAACACTGCTATGAGGCACCGAGAAGGCTGAAGAAAGAAAGCTACAGTCAGAAAGGATCTACTGAAAGTATGTACCCCTATTCCAGGCCCAGCAATTTTCTGTAGCAATCTGACCTCAAAGTTATATCAAATTATTTTCACTGGTCTTCAGCCCAAATGAAGGGCTTCTTGTTCTTTCTGCTTCAAGCATATTGCTCAGGTACCCAAAACTCTGATATAAGCAATCCTGTTTACTCAGGTGATTAAGACCTGAACTTTTGATTCCTTCACTCTACTGACGCTTTCAATCTCCCAACTCCAATTAGGTTCCTGCCTTTCCCAATCATGATGTTGTTCTAGGTTTATTGGGGCATCCCATGTCTCTTGCCTAACAAGGTTCTTCCATGTCAAGGTCTCCCGGAAAGAACCAAGCATACTATACCTTCTACAGAGGTTAGCTGGACTTCAGTTTTTAACAAGACTGGCTCTCCCCATGAGGAAAGCACTGGAGACTTGGCATGTTTTTCACCATAGACTTCACCTGTAACAGAACATATTACCATTAAGGCCAGGAGACAGTTGATTACCACCAGTTGTTAGTTATTACTGTGCCTGTCTGCCACCAGGCAAATGCTGTTGCTACAGGAATCCAGGTGGATTAATCACTAAGCAATGAAGCTAAGCCAAATCTGGATTTTGTTTTCTGGGCACCATGCACCCCATCACTGGGGGTACAGGCAGGATCAGCAAAGCATCCTCTCAGAGTGATCAGATGCCACTTAATTTTTTTTTAAAAAGAGTTGTATAGCAGAAGAAGGGATGCCTGTAGACAGGGCTTCTCTCTACAGATAGGTCTGTTTTATGTCACAGACAATTATTAGCAATGCAAGAGCCCTGTCTTCTGTACCCCATGCTCTCCTTAAATGAAAAGGTATAGTTGTCATAGAGAAGTGAAGATAAAGAACCTACTGCAGAAATGTGTGTCTGTCTCATCATCCTTGTGTATCTTTCTTTTAAAAAGTTATTGCTTTTGGACAACTAGGCACCCTTGCCCTGTTTCTTCCCTGGAGAGAAACTCATACCAAGACTTGACTTATGCCAAGACTCAATTCTTACCTCCTTTCTTCCCCACAAATGTCCACATGTCCCTCCAGCTAAGGGAAGCAGCAACCTGGCTTCCTAGGCTCTTCAGAAGACTTTTTGCTGTGTCTTTAAGGTGGAAGGACCCCTCATCCTGGAAAAAAGAAAGGAAAATAAATGCTACAATAGACACAGGATTATCTCCTTGTCTCTAATTTTTGGAATCATCTTTACTTTCAGGAGCAGTAATGGCCTGAGAGACTTCTCTCTTATTTCTGAATTGGTTATAAAGATTACAACTATAACAGAATAGCATGTTTCATTTAGAAGCATCTGATAAGATTCCAGTTTTAGAGTATATTCCAGGCATCTGACACACATCTTACAACATAGTATAGAGTGTCACATTCACATCAGTGTCACATTCATCCCCTCTGGAGTATTTAATACATTAGGACAGAGATAAACAATTTCATGCAAGTGAGGAGGGAAGAAGAGAGGGAGAGAAAATAGGATTGGGGGAGGAAAGAAACAAGTCAAGGACAAAGAGAATGATGGAAGGAGAATGGGAAAAGCTCTTGCTAAATCATTTGTTCAGCTTACTGGCAAGAGTCATCAGTCTCTCTGCCAGCATTTACAAGGCAGAGAGGGAGAGAGAAGAAAAAGGAGAATTCACAAAAGGGAATTGGGGAAGAGAGAGAGAGAAAAAAAATGATTGCCCTTGTGCACTTGTGGTCCCACTCAGTAAAAGCACACTGTTCTTGGCACACTGTGCTTGAGGGAACATAGTCCTTGACAGGGGAAAAGTAGTTTCCTCACCTCTGCACCAGAACATCAATAAGGATGATTCTATAATTGGAACCAGTTAGTTCAGCCAGGACAGAAACATATGGCTAGACCATGCATGGGCAAAGTACTGATGAAAACCGTTTGGACCCAATACTGAGGAAACCAATTTTGATGCCAATCAGGCCTCCAAGGAGAGGGCATTTTCCACAACTGGGGTACCATGGCTAAGAAGACACATCTACACAGTGTATACCTCACTGGTAGGATACAGAGGAGTCCCTGCCCCCAGTAGACCTCAGTCCTCAGGCAGGCACATACAGGGAAAGGCAGAATGCTGGGAGTTGCAGTCCAACAACATCTAGAGGGCCACAGATCCCCTAGCTCTGAGCTAGACCAAGCCTTCAGTGTCACATTTTTTCTTCTGCTGCCTCCAGCATTATAGTGAACCAGCCAGATAGCCGTCAACTACATCCCACGGCTCATAACTATATTTTCTAGTCTGAGAACTTGCAGACACCAAGAATTTTGGCCTGAATCCAATTCCTTTACTCAATACAATAGACCCACTGAGTCAAGTGCTGAATAAGTCAATATATATGCTACTTGCATAGTTTCAATGTGTCTACTTTAGCTAAGACTAGCGTTGGATTCAAGTCTATTTTTTCTAACTTAAGAACTTCATGAAGGGAGATTGGCATTATGGACTTTTTTTTTAAAGCATTTTTAAAGCAAACATAAATCCTTCTTTTTAAATAATTAAGAAATAATGTTAGCCCAAACAAACAAACACAAATACAGCATTTTGAGTTGATCTGAGTCAGGCTTATAGAAATGGAATGCAGACTAAAAGAATGCAGCATCTATCAGTAATATGTGTAAAATCTATATAAATTGTCAGTTACATAATGAAAGAAGTGTGTAACCACAGGAGCAGCCCTATTTGCTCGGATTTAGTGGAGGGACAGGGCTGCCTAAGGCAATTTGTTGCCTGAGGTAAAGCAGCAAATGTTGTCTCTCTGCCACTGTGTCCCCTCCCCCCAAAACCGTAATACTCAAAGCTAACCAGGGTGCCATTCATACTAAACAATTATAATACTATGATGCCATTTTAAGTGCCATGATTCCATCTTATGGAATCCTGGGAATGGCAATTTAGGGAGAAACATTTAGAATCTCCAGCCACAGTCCTCTAGTGTCTCACAATATTACAATCTCAGAATTCGACAGGGATGAACCATGACAATTAAAATGGAATAAAAATGCTAAAATTGCCTAATATGCATGGGTTCCATTTTAGGCAGAAAATCCCACAAGAATCCCTCTCTGGCCCTGGTAGTAAACAACAACAACAACAACAACAATTAATTTGCTGCTTTTCAAGTTACCCCAAATTATTGGGCTGGGGTGGGGGAGTGTCTCTAACTTTACCTAATGATAGAAGGTGCTTCTGGGAAGAGCATCTTTTTTGCTCAGGCCAGGATAGCCAGGGATGTCACTAACAGCAGTGAGGGAGGAGGGCAATATCACCATGTCTCCCACCCCAGTGAGGATTCAAATTCCCATCAGGTCAGCTGTCTGATGGAGGAGCAGCCCTATCTACTGCCCTAGATATTTTCTGACCTATTCCCAAATTTTACCAACAGAAGGGTGGGACAATGGGTTCCCCACCCCCAAGACACTCAGAACCTGTGTATCTTTAATCAGGAGTCTTTTACTTTGAAGATGGAAAATCTACTTACAGAACCTGACTCTGTTTTGAAACACATTTTGTAATCCAACTTTTACTACGGAAATCCTTCATTGCAAGACTGTATAGACCAATTAAAATAAACTGTCTGTACTATTATTTCTTCCACAGAATGGAAGAACTGGTCACCAAAAATAGGTCAGTAGTTGTAGAGTTGAGAGTCAGCTTGATGTAGTGGTTTGAGGACTGGACTATGACTCTAGAGACCAGGGTTCAAATCCCTGCTCAACTATGGAAACTCTCTGGGTAATTTTGGGCAAGTCACACTGTCAGCCTCAGAGGAAAGCAAAGGCAATTCCCCTTTGAACAAATCTTGGCAATAAAATTCCCTGATAGGTTTGCCTTAGGGTTGCCATAAGTTAGAAATGACTTGAAGACACAGAACCAAGTTGCAGAGTTAGAGGCATTTTTTTGTGAAAAGGAATAATTTTATATTGTACACATCTTTAAGACAAAAGATCATACTATCTGCATTTTATACCTTGAAGAGTCAGGACTCCAACTTCCACCTACCTTAATTGTGAAGATAAGGATTCGGCCTCTGGCTACCATGTTGAGGAAAAGGACCATGGCTTCATCCTCATGTGGTGAGTAGGTGTCAAAAACCCGCTTTGCCATCACATGACCCTATTCACGTACAGAGAGGAAGACTGCATTAGACATAAGTTGTGAGTGAGCTCTGCTTGGATATGTCAGAAACAATGTAGGATATTAAATCACATCCAAACTTAACATGTTAATAAAAGACACAAAAAATAGCGAAGGCTGTATGTATATAGTCTATGTGTGATGGCAAACTTATACCTTTTTATGGTAATACTGTTTCATACATCATACAATACAGCTGCTGTTTCTATCTTTTGTTTAAGACAGATGTATTTATTTATTTATTGGTATGAAAGTTCTCAGGTTTTTAGCCCTGCTTCATACAACTGTAGGTGAGTTACTTTATGCCCAGCTTCTGGGGGTGGGGATAAGAAGAATGACTTCCTTCAGAACATTAGTACTGATACTGCTTTCCAGTTTCCAGCCCCAATCACTTACTGTAGCCTGATTCAACACAATCACATGGATGCCTCTTCCTTGCTCCCGTGCTTCATCTTCTAAAACCTGTAAAATGATAAAAGGAACTGCAATAACACTGAATCCTTCTAGCTATCACTACCTCTCCTTCCAGGAACTTTCCTCATTATGTGCTAAAGTTCTGAAAACCAGAGTACATCTAAACACCACAGTTATAGCAATCTGATACTACTCTAAACTGCTATGGCTCCATTCTCCAGTATCCTGAGCTTTTTGGGTTGGGTAGATACTTAGAATTCTTAGCTTGACAGTTCTAGGGTATGTCCTTAAAGTACAGAACCAGAGTTCTCTAGCTCTCTCACCAAACTTCAAATCTCAGGATTCAGGAGGATGGAGTCATGACAGTTAAAGTGACATCAGACTGTGGTAACTGTGCATTGCAGATATACTCCCCTCAATGATCACAGAACTTGCTTTTTACCATCATTTCCCTTGCTTATAGAAACAATTCAGCATGTAGCTGATAGTTACAGTCAAAGAAGTTGGGAGCAGAGATGCATGTAAAGGTTAAAAAGAAAAAACAGTTAAGTGTAACTATAAGACAGAATCATTTTAAGGCTGCAATCCTACGTTCAATTACTAGGATTACTAGGGAACAGACTCCAGTGAACACAGTTCAATTAACATCTAAGTAAACTCACACAGCTGTAAAGCAGGATAAGCCATACAGTTTCAAAAGAGTGCTGTGCTTTGCTTTAGAGCAAAATTTGAGAATTTACTGTTATCTTGCTTATTCTATCTTTCCTTCTGCCTGCAAGCACAAACCCTCACCGTTGTGCCATCCACTGCTACGTAGACCTTGGAACGGCTCGAATACACCTCAATATCCAGAACTTTCCTGTTATTGACAGGCCGGCGTGGGATCTCCAGGTTCTGCAGGCCTTCATCTAGGGTGGAAAAAAAAAAAACATAATGTGCTTTGACTTTCTTATCAATGCCTCCCATATAAATCTGCTTGGAGAAATTAATCTTTGTGTCCCACCACCAAAAATGGTGGGATCACAAGACAAGTCCTCTTCCATGCCTGAATCTTAAGTATGATATTCCCTTGCAAGGGAAATTAGACTGGCCCATAATTTATTATTTTCAGGTGGACAGGAAAAATTCTCTTGGCTTCTAATGAGCTACAGCCCTAAACTGAAAGCTTTTAGTGCCATTGTTTTTCATTGTACAGCTTCATATTTAATTTAGTTTACTATTGTAAGTTTTGTTTTGTATGCCTCACTGGAAGATCTTGTCAGCATGAAAAGAGTAGTGTGTGTGTGTGTATTTCTGGGCTTTGATTTATTTTAAAAAATAAATATTAGAAAATAAATACATACAATCCAAAGATCCCTATTCTAAAAGGAGTGTTACACATAATTTTTTTACTCTCCTCTGTTTTAAAAACTGTATAATATAACCTTTTTAAGAATGATTCTTTACTAATCTATTTTATCTATTAATTCAGGGTTTCCAGAAGTCTGTGATGGGTCTGAAGATTTGGAAAGTACCATGAGGTGACTGCTTACTTGCTTGCCCCACCTGCCCCATTCACATACATGGTCAACCTCTTTGTCTCCATTCAAATTAGTTTAAAAGTTCATTTTAGTATCTAGATGCAAAGTCACCAAGATCAACAGGGCATATACAATCATCCTGTGGTTAGTCATATGGGGTGCATCCCATGTATTAGAGGATTTGAGTACACTCTGCTGTCCACCAGAGGTGGGATTATATGAGCTGTAGCTCAATGTATATGTATGGTGACAGATTTGGGACAGCAGTCTTAATGTATACTGTCTGTGGGAGACAATGACTGGACATTCTACCATCATAATCATTAGCAAAATCACCACTATCACCATAATCATAAGAATATATGTATACACCTATATGTAAGGAGCGAGATTTTGAATTTTCAGCTAGAGGGCTCTCTGTGTTAACTAAACTACAACCCCCAGGATTTGATAGGACATAGCCAGGGTAGGTAAAGTGGAATCATAGTTCTATAATTGTGAAAAGGTCCCCAGTCACAGCCCTTCACATCCTCACCATAATCTTGAGCAGACTCCTCCTCTTCATTAGCTGCTCTTCTAGTGTCCAGAATCAGCTTGATGTTCACTATGACAGTTACCAGTAAAAAGACCACAGCCCCCATCTGCAAGGGAAAAGTTTCCATACCATTACACAGATAGCAAAACCTTAGAAATCCCATACTTTGAGTCCTATTGCTTTGCTTCATTCCCAGGCAAAGTTGTAGTACTGACAAAACACCAGAACAAAGGTTTTAAGACTATTTTGCTATACCTCTCAGTTAGTTCCTCACAAGTGAAATGTGGTGTCCACCACCTCAGTTCATATCCAAAGGGCCTATTCTAGGATGAACAATATATGACCCTCTAGAAGACCACCACTACCACTACCACTAGTTAGCACAACCATTGGTGACGGAAGATGAGAATTGTATTCCCAACAACATCTGGAGGGCTACATGTTCCTCACTCCTGCTTTAGACATTGATGGGAAGGGACAGCCCAAGACATTTTGATGCCTGAGGAAAAGGATATAATGGGACTGCTTCTATTCCATGTATAGAAGCTGACTGAACTGAATTTTACTTCCACACTGGCAAGGAGATAGCATCTCCCAACATTCTGAGGATAATACTCTTGTCCTTCCACATTAGTGGCTTTGGCTTTTGTGGATGTGATTATTCACTGATTTGATTAATATGTTCTCTCTAGGAATATATAGGTCCTCCAGTGCAAATCTATGGCCAACTTTCACTAAAAGTCACATTGAAGGACTTAGAGCAGGGGTAGGCAACCTTTCCCCTTTAAGGGCTGAGGGACTTCAGCTCCCAGAAGCCTCAGCTATGTTGGCCAATAGTCCCATGTTGGCCAATAGCTCCTGGGATTCTGGGAGCTGAAATCTCTCGGCCCTCAAAGGGGACAGGTTGCCTACCCCTGACTTAGAGATTCCTAGAGAGAACACTCACTAGGCATTTGTAGCTCTGCCAGTGTAATTCTATGGTCACTGTCTGGTAGATATTGACCACGGAATTGCACTGGAGGACCTACAGATTTCTAGAGAGGTGTTCTCTCAGGTAAAAACATAGTGTTTTTGTTATTTGCATTTTTTCACATTCACGGGGGTCCTGTGCCCCTAACCCCAGCAAATGTGGAGAGAGAAATGTAGAACATCAAAGAGGATGAAGAACACACACAGCTCTGCCCTACAACAGTAGAAGATGACCATCAATCACAGGTAAAATGTTGATGGGCTACCAATGCTGTTCCATCATCAACCAACTGAAGCACTGCTTCACTCCACCTAATGATAGGGCTGGCCCTCATGGTGTAGTTTTTAGCTTCTTAAAGCACATCAGTCACAACTACAGTTTCCATTTCCTTTGGAGAAAGCAGGAGGAGCAGGACACATCTGTACCAACTACTGCCAATATCTCCAGTTCTCTCTAGCAAGTACCCAATGATTCTTTATAGTCCTTAGAGGTTAAGTGCTGGCACTTGGAGTTGGTTGTCAGGCTAGAGTCATGGGACAAAGACAAAGTGTTCATTCCACCAGTTCATGATATTACCATTATCAAGGGGCATGCAATTCCAGGGCTTGGAAAAATTCCTTTCTTTGACTCTAACCACCCACCCTTAGACCCAAATCCTTCAGTTAGCTTGGTAAGTGACCATGCTGCTTGGAGTGATCTTGAAACTGTTTTAAATGGTAACTTTCAAACTCTAGACAATAAATGATCCAAATCTGGGAGAATTTAGTGACCTCACAAGGATTCTAAATACTTGCTTCAAAACAGGCAGGCTGTTTTGACATTGAGATGTTACTGCCTGCCTGGTTTTCCAAGTGGAAATTTCCTCAGTAATTCCAGACTGCCTTGCTCCAAACCAAAAGGAAAAGTAATGAGAGAAATGTGAAGACAAGAACAGTGCCATGGGTAAAAAAACTGAATACAAACCAGTCTGGTAATCTCAAGGGGATCCTTTTTAAAAACAACAGCAGCAACAAACCTATCAGCAAACCTGCACATCTCTGGCAGCTCTTAAGCTGGTGCTGCAAGAATAGTTATATGACTGCTGCCACAGGAGGCGGCTTACAATACAACATTCTTGGGCAAGATGGAGCAACACTGTACTTTTATAATATGATATCAATCTGCTATTGACATGCCTTTAGGCTGGCATAAACTACAAGCTGACTTCAGGTCAGTGAAAACCAGCTGCTTGATGACATCTTCAGTCCCTTGTGTCTGCACAAACTGCAGTAAAATTACTTCAGGTGAACAGAGACTGTACACTTTATTACCCAAGGAACAACTGTTTATGTAACTTGGAAAGCTGTTTTATGCACTCTAAGAAACAGCTACCTTTTACATCCTTCCCCCTCCTCAAAAACAAAGCCCTACAGTAAGTCTCTTGCTTTTATGCATATTGCATGTTTGTTCTCCTGCAAAAAAAGATGATGTGAAAGGGGAGCAATGGTAACTTTTGTTGCATGTCTTGGCCCTTCTATCAAGCAAGACTAGAAAACCAGTTCCCAAACTCCAGTATATAATACACCTTTATTTATTACCTCTGGGTATCTAATCCATCCATTCCTATGCTGTCTTGTCCCTCTTTCTCAAAATGTTGTGCAAAATGAAACAGCCAGAGGCAGATGTAAAACTGTAGTTCTGAGCAAAACTTTGAGTTTCTTTAATATGAAGTTTTTAAACATGTTGCAGTGAGTTTTCCATCCCAAATGTTTTGACATTACAGGAAAAAATACCAACATATTTTCCTCAACATCTGTTGGGAAGTGGGAAAACTGAGAATTTCCAGTCCTACTGCCAAGCCCTTTTTCCTTATAAGATGGAAGTGGATCAAGCCAAACAACTCTTTGGTCCAGCATTCTGTTCCCACAAAGGCCAACCAGATGCCTATAGGGAACCCATAAGCAGGCCATGAGAACAACAGTACTCTGCCACTCATGCCCTCCAATACAACTACTACCTCTGCTATTAAAGGTATTAAAACTAGCAGCGACTGATAGTCTTATCCTGTCATGTATCAATAACCTTATGGCAGGGGTAGGCAAGCTTTCCCCTTTAAGGGCCGAAGGACTTCAGCTCCTGGAATCCCAGGAGCTATTGGCCAACATGGCTGAGGCTTCTGGGAGCTTAAGTCCCTCGGCCCTTAAAGGGGAAAGCTTGCCTACCCCTGCCTTATGGGTTGTCAAATATATCTGTTACCTGCAACCAACTGGTCTAAAGACAGTGTATGAAGAGAAAGTTTGAGGGACTATGAAAAAAGAAAGAAATGTTACTATGAGGAAATTCATATAGTGCCACATAATCCCAGTCTTTTTCTGAGTAACAGAACTGGGAATGAAAAACTAGAATAACTGCTTGGCCTAGAAAAGGTTTCAGAGTTATGTAGCAGTTGTTAAACATCATTAAGTTTAAGCAGAATCTATTTGCAAAATAAATGGGCTTGGTTACTTAAAACACCATGCTGCCCCCCACAGCAATACAATTTCCTTGCAAACATTTAAATGGAACTACATTCAACAGAAGCTCACTTAGTCCTAATATTCAAAGAAGCTATCTACTGCAGCAAAACAGCAACAACAGCCCAACAACCCAGAAGCCTTATGGCACACTAAAGATTTG
>CM034706.1:199856205-199866860 GCA_020142125.1 Phrynosoma platyrhinos | reverse complement strand
AACTGACATTCAGATTGCTGAGAGAGAAAGAGACATGCCCTTTGTTTCAGATTTATCTTAGTGGAAGCAGCCCTATCCCCACCACTGTTTTCATTACTTTATTATGGAGTAGGGTTTGCAGGGAATGTCACATTGCCATAACATGTAAGATGGTGCTCTAATGATCAACCTTCCTAGGATACAGCAATATAGGACAATATGGGTTTCTATGGGAACCTGGACCTGAAGAGCCTGTTCTGTGTGCAATTAAGGTGTCAGTTTTTCTCACAACATTGACAGCTTTGTATTAAACTTGCTATTTTGAGACATAGGATCCACACAAGATATTGAAATCTATTTGTCATGTCTCTGTATCGTATTCTAGATTATTTATGGAGAGGGGAGAAGTTGGGTAGATTACTTTCTTTTCTGGGATTTCTGAAGACAAAATGCTTAAGAAATCCATTATTAGTCTTGGAGGTCACTGTGTAGTTTATAAACAAAACACATTTGAGTAGTTTGGAGATTTGGAAAGCCATTTTTTATTCCACACTCTTCTACAATCTTGTTATTACCCTGGACATGGAAGAATGGGTGCAAGGGGAGCTTTAAAAACATAAGCAATATTTTGAAGAAATTTGATTACAAGGTAGGGATGGGGGAAAGGACCATACTTTCCCTATGAATCCATGATTCATTTCAGAACCACAGTGAGACACATGAAGACACTAGCCACCTTGCAACCCATCCAGAATCACACAAAAACCAGGCACAGGGCTGCTTTGACTTTCTTACAGTTCTACAATGATAGCCATCTCCGCACAATCTTGAAAGAACAGAGATCTCACCAGGGTTCACATGTACTCTCACAAGCAAACATCATGGGATAAGGAGCATTTAACCAAGGCCTGTATCATTTTACTTTCAGAGAAAATCTCAATTTGCTGTCTTACTACAGCTCCACTGACTATGGCTCCAAACTTTAAATGGTCAGCTCAAGCAAAGTTGATTAAGTGGTGGGTATAAAGTTGGATCAGGAAATCTGAGAGTTAAGGGTACACTTTGCCCCACTGCCACTTCTGCCAGCCAGCAGATGTGAAGATTAGCCATGCCTTGCACAAATGTATTTATTGACATTTATATTCCACCTTTCCGCCAATAAACTCATGGTAGCATATATGAGGTTGAGGGCAGAGGGTCTTGGAGATGTCTCATACCTTCATACATGAGTCAAAGTAGACTTGGGGGCAGCTAACAACAAACAACATGCATATATGACTCTTCTCCCTTATTTAATCTTCACAACAGCCCTTTGAGACAGGCCAGGCTGAGAGAAAGAGGTCCAAAGTCACCCAATGAGTTCCACGGCTCTTTGGGGATTTCAACCTAGATCTTCACCACTCTGGCTTCCCATTCCCTGATACATCAAGCATGGACTCCTTCTCTCCCTGCAGACACTATTTTACTTCACCTTCCTCTTGTCTCCATTACATAAACAGATCTCTTCTACGAGACATGATAAAGGGAACAGTGAGCCAATTAGTGCAGCTAAAAATATATGGGGGAAATAATTAAATAGAAGCATCGCAAAGAACCAGGATGAGAGTTCATTTCAAAGAAGCTACATTCTAGCCCAAGGGTAGGCAACCTTTCCCCTTTAAGGCCGAGGGACTTCAGCTCCCAGAATCCCAGGAGCTATTGGCCAACATGGGACTATTGGCCAACATGGCTGAGGCTTCTGGGAGCTGAAGTCCCTTGGCCCTTAAAGGGGAAAGGTTGCCTACCCCTGAAATCTAGCCCTTCCTCTTTTGTTCCACCTCTCATCTGAAACCTGTTAGAAAATACAGGCAAAAAGAAGAAATTGACAAGTTGAAAGAAAACATAAACCATGCCGCAAATTCACAAGCCTTTTTAGGTATCTGTTTTAAAAGGCATGTGCATTGTCAGAGCTGATAAGGGATTAACTGAATAGGCTTCACACTGAACTGCCTCTATCTCGAGTATCTCTCTTCTGTTGGACAAACATCAAAACTGATTGACCAGAGGTCAATTGTGAAGGTTCAGTCACAACAGCTGCATTAATCTATGAGATTTTGGTGGCTCACCTAATGGATCCCTTCTCAAAGGAGGTGCACCAGCTTTGTTGATAGGCACCAAGCACAAATGTTTCAGTTCACCCATTTTAAAATATTTTGAATGCTAAATATTAACTATGCCTCTACTTGTTATCTGGGGCCAATTCAAAGTACAGAATTATAGCACTATACCTGAATCTGCACTGCAGGAATAATCCAGTCTGACATGACTTTGACTACCATGGCTCAATGGTATGGAACTCTAGGAAATGTAACTTTGTGAGACATTTAGCCTTCTGTGTCAGATTGTTCTGGTGCCACAACAATCTACAAATCCCAGAATTCCATAGAATTGATGCATGGCAATTAAAGTGGTGTCAATCTGGATTATTTCTGCAATGCGGATGCAGCCTATGATTCTACTTTATCTACCATGGTCCTGCCCCATGGAATGCTTCAAAATGCAGCTTGGAAAGTAAAATTCCCAGCCAGAGCGCTCCATTGCCTTACCAGACTGAAAACACTGGGATTCCAAAGGATGGAAGCATTGCAGTTAGAGTGAAATCATACTACTACTAATTGTGCAGTGTGACTGGGCCCCTGTTCCACTTTATGGTTCACTGCCATTTTGTAGCTAGTTTTAACTTCTGTGAATTAGCTCAAAAGTGTCGCACTGATTTTAAATAAATAAATAAGTATTGGCACGTGATGAATCAAGATTTCAACGAGGTGTGGGACTAAAAAGAGTCTGTATTCATTTTAACAGATTGAATGGGGTAATGAAAAAGATACTATTTTCCAAAATATTTATCTCTGTAATTAGAGGCGGGAGGACTGAGTTGCACTTTACAAACTGACAATTATGGTCTACAGTGTTGGGAAAGGGTAGGAAGTGTTCATTCTGTATCGATTAGGTGATGTTGCATGTCTCTAAATTTGGAAATTGTAATAAAGAAATAAAATTTTAAAATATAATGTAGCAGAAGTGATTTTCCCCAAACCAGGGGTGGGCAGAATGCGGCCAGTGGGCTGAACCCTAATTTGGTGGGTCCTGAAGCCCCAAACAGGTCTTTCCAAAAATTTTAATTGGCATTTTCAGGCAATTTTTGCCCCCAGGCCAACACGACAAAACATGAAAACTCGCCCACACCCACAAGCACACCAGAACCCCATACTATCCCCAGATACCTGTTTTCCTGTGACACAATATCACTTTAGGTTGCCATGTTGAGAGGGATCGCAGAGGAAAACTGAGGTAGTTTGGTTTGCTGGAGAGGTGCAGTCTAAGAGGGATCGGGAGATGGGGGACTGGCCCCCATGCAGTTAACTATGTCTGATCTAAACCATGAAAAGGTCAGCTAAATGCTGCAAGAAGAGCAGCAGATCTCTTCCAATTTGTTCATTCCTATGCATGCAGGTAATACCCAACAAAGTGCTAGGATATAGGTTCTTTTAGCAAACAATTTTCTTCCTGGCCTGAATGAAAGGAAAGTTTTATTCATCTGAATATCTCCAAACAACACAGAACTTAAAAGGACAGTCCTGATAAAAATGCTTAGGCAAGCCCAGGCAGGACAGTTTATGTTTAAGGGGAAAGGAGAAGAATGGAGGCGTTCAATGGTCTCTCCTTTCCCTGAAGGGACAGTACAGCTTCTGAAGCCAGAACTCCTACTTCAAGTCCCCCACAACAGATGTCCTCCATCTGGGTCAAGCAGCCTTTAAGACTGCTTGGTCTGTGGCCCTTGCATGAGTGATATGAACCCATTTGTATATTCATTCAAGATACTAGCTTTGTTCAGTTGTTACCGATGTGCATTTATTCAGTATGTGAGAAGAAGGGATGCAAACTTGTGAGGTCCCTGACTCTGCAGTTCCATCAGCTGCCTACATGCTGGAGGCTCTCCACGTGACCTGGAACCTAGAACCCTGATTTTCTGTGGATTCAATTCAAGTGGACAGTTTTCATGGATAATTGAAGGTGTCACTTTCTATGTGGATGGGGTAACAAAATGACAACGGAAAGGGTGGGGCTAGCATGTTCTCTTCTCTTGTGAACTGAATAAAAATGCAACAATGACTGAATAGTGCTTCAGTTTCTATAAGCGTTGATAGACCCTATCAATAAGCAGTTCTAGGAGCCTTTCTGGATGGAGGGTGGAGTATAAATACTCTAAATAAAACAGTGGCTATAGTAACTTTGTATCCTGTAGGGCAGAGGTGAGAAAAGTGTGACCTTTGGGACCCCTAAGCGCTGCCCCAGAACCCCCCACCAAGATTTTTTCAAAAGAATCTGAGCCAAATTTTAGTTGATTTTCCCCCAAAGAACTGGTCCAAAACCCTCCAAACGACCTGAAAATGTGATGGTATGCTTCACTCAACCCCTTAGAGAACACCAAAGCGATCCAATAAGAAAAAAAAAATTAAACCAAGAAAAAATGTCTGAAAATAATCCAAAATGGCAGCCAATGCATCAAAAGGCACCACTGCAGCCTGCCAAAAGGGTATGGGAGAGGCCCCATCCACAGTTGCCCACTCCTGCTTTAGGGAAACGCTCACAACTCAGTGGTAGAGAACTGAGTTCAGTCCCTAGGTGGCCCCTGTGGTTCTTTCCAATGCTAAGATCTCCCGATCCCCTCTTTAGCTGCAAGCATTTAAACACTAAGAACCAATATAATTAAGAACCACCTTGGGTTCTGTGCAAGTACAAAGACAAGATATAAATTCAATAAACATAAATACTGACAGAGAGTTGAGTGTTTGGATTAGGCCAGGTGGGCTCAGGCTCAAATCCCACTTTAATCAGGACTGCTTGGCATCTATGGATAGCTGCAATCCTACACTCCTTCACCTGAGAATAAATTCCACTGAACTCAATAGGCCTTACTTCCAAGAACACATGTACAGGATTTCACTGTCAGTATCCACTTACTGTTTGTAAAACATGACTATAAGATGAAATTGGTAAAGCCCACAAAGGTTTACCAGCAGCCACAAAGTAGAAGTGATGAATAGCCCTTTGTTAGTGCCTTCTTAAATGCTTCCCCTGAAGTGCATGCAACTGGCTTGTGGTCAAAAGAAACTGAACTAAATGGACAAAACCCCTGAAATACTATATAAATGATTCATAGAAACCATTTCAGAAGAGTTGATGCACTTGTCTGGGGCAGCAAGGAGATAAAAATATCCCATGGCATTTTGCTAATCCATACTTAGCACAACCTGAGTTCTCATATGCATGCACCTTTGTATAAAGTAGTTGGCTTGCAAAGTAGCACAAGATTCTTTCGTTCTAAAGAGAAACACTACAGAACATAATTTTTGTGGGGTTTGGGGGGCTATGTGACCATGCTCTCGAAGAATTTATCCCTGAGGTTTCACCTGCATCTGTGGCTGGCATCTTCAGAGGTACTACAGAACATACTTGTTCATGTCTACATCATTTACTCCAATAATTACTTTTTATCTTTACCTCCTGTTCACAGTACCACTAGATATTTTCAGTTCCTTGATTTCAGAGGAGACATAATTTAGAAACATCCTAGTGTCTCACATCAGTTCCAGTAACTAACATATTTTATTTGCCATAAACTTTCATGGACTCTAACCCACTTCATCAGATGTGATAAAGGGGATCTCACAAAGTCCCCCAAAAGTGATGAAAAATAAAACTTGTCACCTTTTAAGGAACTACAAGATTGGTCTTGCTGCAAAAGAGTAGGAGCATCTGAATCCCATACTTCTCTAATCCCAACCGATCATTAAACTTGGGGCCCATTCACACTATCCAGTTATAGTGCTTAGTTTACTTTAACTACTCTGGCTGCATCCTATGGAATCCTGGAGTTTGTAGTTTAGTGAGGCACTACAGTGCTCTGGCTGAGAATTATAAACATCCCTCTCTAAACTGCAGATCCCAGGATTCCATTGGATGGAATCACAGCAGTTAAAGTGGAATAATAGTGTTATAATTCTGCAGTGTAAATGGAGCTCTGCTATCATCTTGGTAACCTGAGCAGAAGAAAAGGTGGACAGATTCTCTTCTCACCTGACACAGTCTCCTTAGTGCCCTCTGGTTTGTAAGCTTGTACTTCCAGGTCAGATACCAGCTGCGCTTCTTCCATGGTTTGGCTGGTTGGTTGGGTTTCCATTCATCCATCATAGTAGTCCAAAACGGTTGGTAGCGGACAGCTGCAAGAACATGCTCTCAGCATCTGCTCTTCTCTAGTTGCACACTATCAATACAACCTGGCAAGGCACAGAAAGCAGAAGCCATTGAACTGCTGAAAAGCAGAACTGACCATATCCCATTCTGAAAGTCTGAAGACCTACTTCTCTGACAGAGCAGTTCAGAGCTGTGCAAACTATGGAGGGGGGAGGGGAATGCAAATATACACACAAGTTTAATTTACATAATTTATTTTGGTTACAATATGTGGAAGTTAACAAAATGTGATAGTTTGGCAAGGAGCAGGGTAGAAGCATTTGCAGGTTCAGAGGAATGATGGACCATGATGAGGAAGGCAAGCAGAGGGCCAAGGATCTATTACTGCCCAAGGCCTGCTTTGACGATGTGCAGAATGTCACCACTGTGCAAAAAAGAGGGGGCTCAGAAACATGAAATATCTTGTGTAGGTGCTAGAGACTCTCACAACAGAACAACTAAGGACAGGACAAGAGGATTGGTTGGGATATATCGACTGGAACAAATTTATTCTGTCTTTTTCCTCAAAAAGATACATAGTAGAGCAGGGATACATAACATCTTGTCTATCAACCCTTGGGTGGGGAGTAGGTTTCAGGTTAGGTCTGTTAACCATGCCATTAAATAAATAAATAATCCTCCTCCAATTTCCTTTCTGCTACTTTGAAAACTGTGCATTTCTCTGACATAGTTTTTTTTCCAGTTCTCAAAGCAGTTTATAATCCCAAATTAGGTTAAGAACCACTGGATAAAGGAAGAAATAGGCATTATGAGAAAATCCATGCAGGTTCTTAAAGCAGTATCCCCAGCCTAAGAAGACTAGCTGACCCAGTAATGAAGCCTAAACTAGCCAATTCTAAATTTTTCATTCTGGGTCATCCCCTCAACACTTCTAGTAGAAAGAGAACTGCATAAATTTCCCTCATTACTGCAAACAGCAGTCAGTTACCCAAATATGCAAAAGCTATTGAATGAAGCTCTCATAATCTCACTCACCTGTATACAGGTCCCAGTGACCTTACACTACAAAGGAAATGGAAGGACCATGGTTCACTGGCAGAGCACACACTTTGTATGCAAAAGACTCCAGGTTCAATCCCTCAAAAGGTAAGGCTGGCAAAGGAACCTACTTGCAACCCTGAAGAATCACTGCCAGTCTGTGGAAGAGGGCTGGATCAACCATGTCATATTGGAAAGCAACTCTCAGCACAGGCTATACTGGCTAGGGTTGATGGAGTTGCAGTCCAACAAGAACCAGCAGACCAATGATTGTCAACTTTGGTCCTCCATATGTTTTGGACTTCATCCTCCAGAAGTCTGGTCTGCTTGTCCAATGAAATGATGAAGGATTCTAGGAACTCAAAGTCCCAAACACTTGAAGGACAAAAATCTGAGAAACATTTCTGTAGATCAGTGTCCCTCCAAGTGGTGTTCCCTGGATGGTGCCAGTCCTATTGACTACTGGTCTCTGTGAGTTTCCAGGAAAGAATTATAGCCAATGGGCAGAAATATGGTGCCAGTCCATGGCACACTTGAAAAAAAAAAGTCCCAGTCCCCCACATCAGAAAGCCTGAGAACAGTTGAAAGCAATACTGGGCTATGTAAGTGAGAGGTCTGATTCGGTATGAATATGAGCAGATGGAAGCGTCTCACGTGTTTGCCAGCACCTAAGTACATGTAATCGGCTTATCCCAGGGACAGATTCCCTACTCCTAATCTTAAAACAGGAGGAACTAGGGTGAAACCTGCAAGCAATCGCTTTCCTGAGCCGTTTGGCTGGCCATAAGCCCTGTATAAAAGAACAAAGCTTATTAAACAATGACTTATTAAATAACCATATTTTTCATGCTGAAAGATGAATAGCAAAAGTGTAACTGGAGAATGATATTGTATCCTATCACTCCCCATTTTCAACAGTCTGCAAAGGGATCTTGTAGCACCTTTGAGACTAAGAGCCTTTACAGACTGCCAGAAATAATGCAGCTTGAGGCCACTTTAACTGTCCTGGCTCAGTGCTAGGGAATCATGGGAACTGTAGTTTATTGTGGCACCAGAGCTCTCTGACAGAGAAGGCTCAATGTCTCAGAAAATACTACGTACAATTCCCATGATTCCCTAGCATTGAGCCAGGACAGTTAAAGTGGCCTCAAGCTGCATTATTTCTGGAAGTCTGTAAAGGTCCTAACTGAAAGAAAGACGTTGGTAGTGTGAGCTTTCGACCAGGACTTCTGGAGGATGAAGTCCAAAACATATGGAGGACCAAAGCTGACAATTGTTGGTCTATAGCAGCAGTAGTAATCAGCAGCCTGCTTGCTCTTGTTGGACTACAATTCCATCAACTCTAGCCAGTACAGCTAGTGCTGAGAGTTGCTTTCCAACATGGCATGGTTGACCCACTCCTCATCCACAGGCTGGCAGTGATTCTTCAGGGTTGTAAATAGGGGCCTTTCCATTACAGGAATTGAACATGGGGTCTTTGTCATACAAAGTGTGTGCTCTGTCACTGAAAGTTTGTGCTACTACACTTGTCCCTCCACATTCACTACGGTTAGGGGCACAGGACCCCTGTGAATGTGGAAAAACCACACACACACAAAAAAAAAACAAACAAAAAACCCCAAACACTATGTTTTTACCTGAGAGAACACCTCTCTAGAAATCTCTAGGTCCTCCAGCGCAACTCTGTGGTCAACATTTGCCAGACACTGACCACAGAATTGCGCTGGAGGAGCTACAAATGCCTAGTGGAGTGTTCTCTCTAGGAATCTCTAGGTCCTTCAGTGCGAATTTTGGTTCAAGTTGACCACAGAGTTGCGCTGGAGGACCTAAAGATTCCTAGAGAAGACATATTAATAAAATCCGTGAACAATCAAATCCGCAAAAATCAAAGCCGCAAATGTGGAGGGACAAGTGTACTTCTCTCTTGCAGTTAAAGGTGCTACGAGATTTCTTAGCAGATGGATCTCCCAGGCTAACAGGGCTACATTTTCAACAGCTCTCACATGAACCTCAAGGGATAGAGCGTCCCACTCCACACTTGCCTTCCTCGACCTAAATATAATTCAGGGCATTTATTGGGCAGGGTGCCCAGATGCCCTTAAATGCAAAGGAGGACAAGGCACCGCAAAATGGAGGACATTCCGGGGGGGGGGGAGGAGAACATGACTAAATAAAAACTAAAAACACTCCTAGAAATGTAAACCCCTGCTTCTCAGCCCTGCTCCAAATGGAGGACATTTTGGAATTTCTCCTGGAGGAAAGGCTGAAAGGGAGGCCATGTCCTGGAAAAGGAGGACCTCTGGTTTCCCAGTGTATGGGGGTGGGGTGGAGGGGAAAGGTTGGCCACCCTGTGAAAGGAGGAGCCTGAACCATAAAATATAAATATAAACGTGAAGGAGATACAATGAGACTAGGAGTCCATCCACACTGCCCCAATGACCTGGTTTGACACCGCTTTAATTGCCCTGGCTCAATGCAAAAAAAAAAAAAAAAAAACCTTTTAGGTTTGTGTTTGGTTTTTGCATTCTTGTTTTGTTGAATGGGTTTAAGTGGGAGGAGGGTATTGATTGCTACTATTATTAGTAGCATCTGCTATTACAGATGAAGATATTATTATTGATGCAATGGGTTTTGCAATCGGTTGTGGCAGCAGAGCAAAACTCTGGGTCATTCCTGCAATGTGTTTTGGACCAAACCTTGATCACAGAGCAAAAAGCAAAGCTCTGGTACCGCAACCAACTAAAACTAAACAAAAAACCCCCCCAAAAACCCCCCAAACCCCGCAGAATTCCCTAGCCTTGAGCCAGGGCAGTTAAAGCGGTGTCAAACCGGGCCAGTGCGGATGCAACCAGAATCTCCTTCTCCCTGGGATGGACCCAGCAGCAGGAGCTGGATTTGCCAGAGCCAAAAGGAGAGCGACTGGGAGGAGGGAAAAGCGGCTGTTGTGTGGCTGAGGAGTGGATCCTAGGGTGGCCGATCCGATATGATCTGGGGGGATCCCTCCTGCGTCCGGGGTCCGGGAGGGGATCGACTCACTCACTCACTGCCTTCTCCGGAGCCAGGCGCCCCGGTCCTCTCCAGCATGCATGGCAAGGGCGCCTCTCTTCTCCCTGGGCTTGGCTCTCCTCCTCCTCCGTCCCTCTTTCCAGCCAGCCAGCCAGCCAAGGACCTCTTCCACGGGAGTGAAGCCAAGCTGACGTCCCTGCCTGCTTCCGGCGCAGGAGATAGAGCTAAAAACCTCCCCTTAAAGGAGCAAGGCCAGCTGCAGAGGCAGAGGCAGAAGCCATGCCAGGGAGCAGGATGCACTCAAAGAAATGACAGTGCTTGCCCATAGGGAAGCATTGGGGAATACTTGGGCAAGGATTCCCCAATGTATCCCTATGGGCAAGGATTCCCCAATG
>CM034706.1:199828590-199840423 GCA_020142125.1 Phrynosoma platyrhinos | reverse complement strand
AAATCAGAAACAACTTGAAGGCACACAGCAACAACACAATTGGGGATGAAAGAAATTGCAACAAGCATTTGAAAGACTAAAATTTTGACTTAAAATTCACGATTACAGGAAAATCCAAAACAACAAATCAAAGGAATCTAGTACACAGATTTCCTGAAGTCTCTGCACAGAGCTGCTAGAAATCCATGGAGGGCAAATTAAGAACTTCTATGCTTGAAGCTTCTTACAGATGTAACTACTACCAAGCCTAAGCCAGTCCTGGTTAGTACTTGGATGGGAAACTGACAACGAATACTGGGAGTATTCCTTGTCTATGAAAATCCTATGAAATTCATGTTGACATAAATCAACAGGTGACTTGAAAGCACATACACACAGAGAAGACTGGATACTGACTTAAATTGACTGTTTGCTTGACTTGATAAGCCCAGTCATACTTTGTGATGGGGTGGCTTCCGGTCCCCCCCCCCCTTTTCTGTTTGACACTTACAAGCATCTGAATGGCTTGCCATTAGCACAGCAGGGCTGCCCTTCTGGCTCTGCAATGACATCAGCCTGCATAATGCGGCCAGAAACAACAAGTCAATGGGTACAGGAACCAGCCAGCCATTTAATTGTTAATCTGCTTGGAGAGGCCCAGTGCGATTTCAGCCCACCCATGCACACATGGGGGAGAGAGGCGGCATGGAGAACAGAAGAAGATAGTGATCAGATGCAAAGGAAAACAGTTTCCCACTGGCTTCAATGGCCACAGAAGATTTCCATATCTTAAATGTGGATAATGAAGACATCAAAGTAGTTAAAGATTTTCCATACTTTGGTTCAGTCATAAATCAAAATTGAGACTGTAGTTAAGAAATCGGAAGAATACTAAAGATTAGGAAGAGCAGCTATGAAGAAACTGGATGAGATCTTCAGATATAAAGATATAATATTAAATACCAAAGTCAGACTCACCCATGCCATAATATTCCTGATTTGTATGCATGGTTGTGAAATCTGGACAGTGAAGAAAGCTGACAGGAAGAACATCAACTCATTTGAAAGGTGGTGCTAGAAAGGATTTCTATGGGTATCATGAACTGCCAAAAAGACAAATAAATAAATACATTTTATTTATTTTAGGGCAAATCAAGCCTGAACTCACACTAGAAACCAAAAATGAGTAAACTGAGCCTATTGTACTTTGCACACATCATGAGACAGCAGGACTTACTGGGAAAAAAATAACAATTGATAAAGTAAAAGGCAGTAGGGAAAAAGGGCACATTAGAGATGGATAGACTCAATCAAAGAAGTCACAGCTCTGAGTCTGCAAGGCCTGAGCAGGGCTGTTGACAACCAGGACTCTTGGAAGTCTCTTATTTGTAGGGCCACCATAAATTGAAGCCAATTTGAGGGTATATAATAACAAAAAACAAAACAAAAACACACACACACACAAAGCAAAACTCTATTTTTTGTTATATTACTATTATGGTTGGCAAAGTCTAGTCCAGTTCAGCATCTACTCACCTTAGAAATCAAGGCAGCTTGTCCCTATACCTGGGATGGCAATATGCAGGAGTGCAGCATGCCTGTAGTGTACTGTAGATGTAGAGGAGAACACTTGAGGTGCAACTTTCTATGTCCTGCACGAATACTATCCCTTTTCTCCATAAATATTAAGTTGGAGCATTGTGATGTAGTTGAAAAAGCAGGGGTGGGCAAAACCTGCCCTATGAACATCATGTGGTTCCCAACAAAAAGCTGTTTTGTGAGCCACAACACACACATGTGCTGGGGGGGGGAGCGAAGTAGGTTTTTCATGGAGGGCAAAAGATAGGTGTATTTTGTATTGCTCCTGGAGACCTCCAGAAGCAGCAGTTTAGGGCTAAAACCAGGCACAGGGTTCTTAAACTGCAAAAGCCAAAAAGCAATTGAAATGGACCTGCAGTGACTTCTGACTTAGATTTCTTAAAAATGTTGTCCACATTTCCAAGGCTGCCATGATGGGTCTTGGAGATAACAATTTAGCCCCTGGACCACTGGAGGTTACTTGGGTCAGAGAGTTAGATTAGGACTGGGGAGACCTGGGTTCAAAGCCCCACCTGACAATGAAGCCACTGGAAGACTTTTGTTCATTCACTATTTCTCAGCCTAATCTACCCTTACCTCAGGGTTGTTAGGAGGACAGAAGAAGGGAGGAAGAAAGTCTGGGGTCCCTGGAGGAAAGGCAGGACAGAAATGAAATCTGTAACAAATGAAAGCACAAAAGCAAATGGGAAAGGACTGAAAGGTGGTCTGGGGCAAGCTCCTCACCTCAAGGATTTCACCCCTCCCTCCATATATTTACTCCTGCCATTACTTGAAGCAAAAAGCACTCTTCCATACACAAATACATGTATATATTTTTTCAGGAATAGACAAAATGCAGCTTATGGTCTGCGTGCACCTCCAACAGGCTTTTTAAAAAATAGCATGGGAGTTTGCCAACAAAATGCCATGTAGCTCATCCATCTAGAAATACACTTTATCCTTTCTACCCACCCTTCCATTTTGTTTCTGGCAACACCATTGAAGGATTGTAGCTCAGCAGGAAAAAGAAATAGTTTGGTTTTGCAGGTAGAAAGCCCCAAGTCCAAATTTCTGGCATCGTCAAGTAGAACTTGTAAAGACTCCTCTCTTTGGAACCCTAGAGAGACAGTCAGCAGACTGAAGAAATGTTGGATAAAATACGAGAATGTTCGCACTCAATATAAAGCAGCTTCTTCTGTTCTTGTCCTGACTCTCCTTGGAAGAAGAAGCAGCTAATTTCAAGCCAGCCAGAGTCTGTAACCTTCTTAATAAATGGAGTGTAACAGCCAAATAAATAATGAAAGAGATCTCTAGCAAAAAGTGGGACCAAATGCTTAGCAATACTGACAGATCACACTTAAGAGCAATCTCATCCTCCCAGTTTGATAAACATTTCAGAGCAAGGATGGGTAAAATGCAACCCTCAAGACATTGGTGGAGTGCACTTTAAAGTATTTTTTAACCAATAGCTATATTGGCTGTGGGTGTTGGGAGTTGCTGACTAACATGTCTGGAAGGCTGTACTTTACTCACTCTACTTTAAAGTAATTCAGCATTAATTGTTTTTCATTTGGATGGTTGGTTTGCTTCCTTGATGCATTTATGCATTGCCAGAACACTAACAGCCATTTATCATATAGTGAAACATTTTTGTATGCTAAATGGCCTAAAGGCACGGATCCCATCCAATTGTGGAAGCTAAACAGGGTCAGCCCTGGTTTGTACTTGGATGGGATTACCAGGTGCTGTAGGCTATACTTCAGAGGAAGGAACTGGTAGAACCACATCTAAGGCTGCATCTGCACTGCAGAAATAGTGCATTTTGACATCACTTTAACTGCTGTGACTCAATGCTATGGAACAATGGGATTTATAGTTTTGTGAAATATTTAGCCTTCTCTGTCAAAGAGCTCTGGTGTTCTTCAAATCCCAGAATTCCATATAATTGAGCCATGGCAGTTATAGTGGTGTCAGACTGCATTATTTCTGCAGTGCTATTGCAGTCCTAGTCACAGATACAACTTGCTTCCAGGCAGATTAAGATTATTTCTTTAAAAGATTTTGGACCATCACACAGCATGTCTCTTTTCATTCTTCCACTATAAATTTGTGCTTTCCTATTTTTGAACTATAAATCCCATCATCCTGTAGCTGTACTTTCTGGGTATGATGGGCACTGCAGTCCAAAACACCTGGAAGGTGCTGAGATGGAGAAGCCTACTCTTGTGAAAGTAACAGAACCCACAGGCTTTGGGCCCAAGTGCATGTGATGATGACAACACATCCAATGCATGCCTTCTTCAATTATGCATACTGCAAAAAGTACAACCTGAGGTGCAGATGGACAAGGAGTGCTGATTTCAGTACTGCTTTCCTCTCATGAAGCTTGTTCTTCATGGTCATTTGAGTCCCCAGATGGAGTGAAATGCCAGAAGTGAACCCAGTTAGGAGAAAAATGTCTGGATGGAAAGAATGCAAGAGCCAAGACATGTGGCTCCTGAATCCCAAACATGGAAGGTTGGGTTGTTGTAAAGGAAATACATACTCCCACTTCCTCTTGAAGTACACTCGATCTCTGTATCCATGGATTCTATATCTATGGATTCAAGCATCTATGGCTTGAAAAAATGTATACATTAAAAAAAAAAAAGCTTGATTTTTGCCATTTTATATAAGGGACACACACCATTTTACTGTCCATTGTATTTAATGGGTCTTGAACATCCATGGATTTTGGTATCCACGGGGCTTCTGGAACCAAGCCCTAGCAGATACCAAAGGCCCACTGTATATTCTCTTTGTATGTTTCAAAGAAAGAGGTGATGGAGGAAGGAGCAGAGAAACATGGAAAAGAAGGAACAATCCAGGGGCAATGACAGTGACTGGAACACGTGAGGGTTTTGTTTTTGCGGCTGATACATTATTATATGGAATGTGCAATCAAGACATTGCAATGATGGCTTAAAATGGGAGTGAACAACCTGTGGTCCCAGGACACACGTGGCCCTTGGATGCTCCCTGAATGGTTCCTAAAGCTGATGGGATGCCACCCATGTTTCTTCACAGCCCAACAAGTCAGTTAGGCCATAGTAGCCTACCAGGCATGGTTACCTGCCTTCTGAATTCATGATTTGCCTGATGCTAGCAGTAGTAGGTGATCTCAGTGGAGATTTTAGGGGTGTGGGATCATTCTTAGATGTGTCTTGTGTGTATGCACACAATGCATATGTACAGAAATGTGAGTAGAAGAGTAGACTTATGTATGGAGCTGTGCCTACAAAGCATAATCTTCTGATGGAGCTCTGCATCTGGCTATGGTTCTTGGCCTTTTTTCTGAGTAGTCTCCTTTCTGTTTTGAGAAAATCAATTTTATCCACCATATTGGGAGAAAGTTTCTTCGTTTGACTCTTTTTTGCAGAGGCATAAGAATCTTGCTACAAAGAATGGTGTCAACCTTAATTTAAGTTGCCAGCCCATGCCCCATTGACTCAAGTTCTAAAACTATGCTTAGATGCATCTACTTTTATTTTGGTATCCTTGGATATCACATACAGCACTCTCTTGCTTGGTTATACCAGCCATGTAAAGCTAGCCATGAATGTTTATGTTCTGGTCTGTTGTTACGCATTGTTTCCAAACCCACAGTGAGTCCTTGGCTCAGAGATTCATTGCCACTTAGAAAAGTTTCCTTTTTATTCCTCTAAACTGATGAATTTCATGCATCCAACTTTCTCTGATTGAGCTTATAAGAAACAGAAACCTCACAGTTTCTCTCTCCAGCACCATTTCAACCAGGCGTCCTTTTGTTTTATTGTTAGTGCAACATGGATCTCCCAGCACTCTATTGTGATGGATTCTTCCCCTCCCCCTTGACTTTAGAATTGGCCTGAGCATTTTCTGAGAGTGTTCTGAAAAGTATAAGCTTTTTCTGAATAATCTCTCCTAGCTGGCACAATTAGTATGTGCACACTTGATAGTCCCAGGCACATACCTAGGGTCACATTTCCCTAGTAGTTTGGTATTTCACTCAGCCCACAGTGTCAGCTTGTAAATTACCCCCATCCCACAACTGTAGTCCTGTGTTTGTGGGTATGGCAAGGTGCAGGTGAGACAACTGAAGTTCAGGACCATGGAGAGCTCCTTGTGGAGGGAAACTAAAGATTAGGTTGCAAACCAGTCTTCTGAGGCAGGAGTGTACTACAAGTGTTGCTCCAGCACTGGTCTGAAGTGACATCCTGCAGAAACTGTGGGGGAATATCTTTATCCTTGGAGGAAGCCTGTCTGGTAGTTAACTGCAGTCTAATTAAAGAGGCTCCATTCTAAGTATCTGCTCTGGAACCAGGAGTGGAGATCTCACTGTCTGCTTGGGTTCCTCCTTCATAGGAGCCTCAGAATGCTCCTCTAACAAAAGAACAAGGGCTGTGAGACATGATCAGGATCAAATGAAGATTTTAGATTTAGATAGGAATTAATCACCAAGTTAATTTGTCTAAAAAAGACACAAAAACATTTGCAAGAAACAAGCAAACAAAATTGTTTCAAATAGAGAAGATCTGACCAACTGAAAGACTGGGTTGTCAAATGTTTGGTCCTGCAACAATTTGTAGAAAATTCAGCATGGGTGAGGTTAATATGAAAGGACCTTTGCTCATGCATCTTTCAAGCAGCAAGCTTTGCTTGCTCCTTCCGTCCGTCCTTCCTTCCTTCCTTCCTTCCTTCCTTCCTTCTTTTTTATTTGACTTATATCCCTCATCTATCCCAAATGAAACTCAAAATGACTTACCATGTAAGTTTCAAACAGAACAGTTTCAGAACTGCTGGGCTTCACACCAGTCACCAGATGTTCATCAGGCTGGCCTTAGATTTTGGGTGCTTGATATGCTGAATACTGGCTGTGTCTGGATGGATATTGTTTAAAAGAGATAACTGACGAAGAAATTGTGGAAGAGACTTGACTTTTATGCTGGCCAAATTCATATGCTGAATTGGGTATTTATGAGTGTTGGTGATATTAAAATCACAGAATCATAGAGTTAGAAAAGACCACAAGGGCCACCCAGTCCAACCCCCTGCCATGCAGAAAGTCACCATCAAAGCATTCCTGACAGATGGCCATCCAGCCTCTGTTTAAAAATCTCCAAAGAAGAAGACTTCACCATTCTCTGAGGCACTGTATTCCACTGTTGAACAGCTCTTATCACAGGAAGTTCTTAATATTGAGGTGGAATCCCTTTTCCTGTAGCTTGAATCGATTGTGCCATGTCCTAATCTCTGGAGCAGGAAAAAAAGGTTGCTCCATCCTCAATATGTCATCCCTTCAAATATTTAACATGGCTATCATGTCACCTCTTTACCTTCTTTTCTCCAGGCTAAACATACCCAGCTCCTATTACCTTGGGTAGCTTGCAGATCTGTGATGTTATTGACATGGGTCAAATAAAAATAGGATAAAATAAATAGTCCTTCCTCTAGTGATGTAGATTCTGTCTAATTTTAGCTTAGTGGCAGCTTGTAGCTTCCATATCCATGGGATAGTGAATCTGCTCCATATTTTTGCCTGAACTTTACATTAGATATCAAAAGTGCTGAAATCTATTTCAGAAATAGAAATCACCATCCTACTGATATAAGCCACCAGTCGCAACTGTTAAGACACATTTAAGTCTTCAGCTGATATGTAGAATATGGCAGTTACCTCCTGCTTTCTCCAGAGGTCTATTTATTCTACATAAATTGTTGTGGGAATTATGCAACCCTCAGATGCTATTAGACTATAAATACCAGCATCGTTCACTACTGGCTATATTGGCTAGGGTGGATGAGAGGTGCACTCCAACAACATTTGGAGGGTTGTACGATAACCACCTGAGATATAAATAAAAAGGCTGGTATCTGATGGTGGAATATGGATTAAGAATGCCCATTCCAGACTTCCTGGATTATGTTTAATTTCAGCAATATCTGTGAAGTGATGTCAGCAGAGGCCAGGCACTTTTCAGCAAAGAATAATTAATCTGAATATATTAGGGTGGGGTGGGAAGCTTGTGCTGTCCAAATATTTTGGGGCTATACCCACAGCAGTCCAACATGGTAGCAGCTGTCCAGAAAGATCTGGAGGAACAAGTAGCCCATCTCACAGCAAGACATTTACTCCTGTCCTAGAAGAAGCCAGTGGTAAGTATTCTCCTGGCTTAAGTCATCTAGAAAGTGAAACTGATTTTCCCCTTCTTCTGGAGGGAGTAGAGCTGAGGTTCAAGGCAACTCCATCTACAGGAATATTTTCCATCCTCCTTGTTTCATGGGAGCCCTTGCTACCTATCAAAGACAAGACCCACCCCCATAGTTGTGGCATAATCATGCTCCATATCTGTGAGAGATCCTGTGTAGTGATAATCTCACATTTAGAAAGGGGGCAACCAAAGCCCACTGACATTAAATAGCGTGTTCATATAATGCAATCTGACTCTCCAGCGTTATGACTGTTCTCTGTATCTTTAACAACTACATAACATGCAGCAATTCAGCAAGTACAGCTTTTTCTCACTAATGATGAGTGAGGTGGAGTGAGGTCAGTAACTGAATTTCTGCCTGACCATGCCATAGTTCAAAGCAGAGAGGCCCTACTGGAAAAAGGTAATATGCTAACACTAAATGCTGTGAAGCTTCCACTTTCACAAACAACTGCTGCTTATATAAAGTGTCAGGAAGTTAACAGCAGTTGAGCAATGATTAACCCAAGCAACTTGGTGCATAAGAGAGGCATTCATGAGAAATGAATAAAGTTCTTACCAATGTGAACAAGCCCATAGTGGCTTGCTAAGGTAATTCACAACCTCCAGGAGCACAATGATCTGAACCAAGGCTTCCTGACACCGTAACCAAAAGGCCTTTTCCTTCTGGAATCCATAAGAAATTTTACACTTGGCTAGACTATCTGTCCATGCATTTCAGTCAGCAATGTAATAGTGAACTTTGAAATTCAGGCCTTCACAAGGAGAATCATGGAATCATGGAGTTGGAAGAGATCACAAGGGTCATCCAGTCCAACCCCCTAAAGAGTCTCTATAACAGCTATAGCAGGGGTAGGCAACCTTTCCCCTTTAAGGGCCGAGGGACTTCAGCTCCCAGAAGCCTCAGCCATGTTGGCCAATAGTCCCATGTTGACCAATAGCTCCTGGGATTCTGGGAGCTGAAGTCCCTCGGCTCTTAAAGGGGAAAGGTTGCCTCCCCCTGAGCTATAGATTCTGTATAGCAGCAATCCTATGGAGGTCAAAGTGCAGGTGGCTGTGTTACTCTCTAAAGCCATTTCTAGTAGTTCTCATCTGTACCAGGATCAGGTCTTTTGTAAATCCACTCCAATATATCTTGGATAATAGCAAGGATTTGTTGTTGTGTGCCTTCAACTCATTTCCAACTTATGGTTACCTTAAGGTAAACCAATCATGGGATTTTCTGGAGCTGAGAGTATGTGATTTGCCCAAGGTCGCTCAAGGAGTTTCCATAGCCAAGCAAGGATTTGAACCCGGATCTCCAGAGTTGTAGTCCAATGTTCAAATCATTACATCACACTGGTTCTTTTTGTTACTTGAGATCAAACTGGCTTTGACTGACCCTATGAATGAGAGACCTCATTCATCAACTGTCCTGTTGAAGTTTTGCAGACTCAGGGCTGTTGATGGAGTCTATCCACCTGCAATGTAGTCTCCCTCTTTTCCTACTGCCTCCCACTTTACCAAGCATTGCCCTCTTTTCTAATGAGTCATGTCATCTCATGAGATGTTCAAAGTACAATGGCCTCAGTTTAAACATTTTGGCTTGTATGGAGAGTTCAGTCTTGATTTTTTCTAGGACCCATTTGTTAGTAGAGTTTTTTTTTTTTTGTTTTGGCAGTCCACAGCATCAGTAAAACTCTCCTGCAGCACCACATTTTGAATGAGATGAGTTTCTTCCTAACAGCTTTCTCCGCTGTCCAGCTTTGCCAACCATACTTTGCTTTTATTGTGTGCCTTCAAGTAGTTTTTGACTCAAGGTGACCCTCAGACCCTATCTTATTAAGGTGACCCTATCATGGTATTTTCTTGGCAAGGTTTGCTCAGAGGGAGATTTACCTCTGTCTGCATGAGGCTGAGGGAATATGACTTGCCTAAGGTCACCCAGTGGGTTTCCATGGCTGAGGGAGGATTTGAACCCTGGTCTCCAGCATCACTGTCCATGCTCAAACTGCTACACCATGCAGACAAAGGCTCAATGTCTCAAAAACAAACAAACAAACAATTCCCATGACTCCCTAGCACTAACCCTTAAAGTGGACTCCATTTGCACTATTTCTGGCAGTCTGCAAAGGCCTGCAGTGTCTGCAGTGTGTGTTTGGACTCTGCTGGGGAAATACGGTAAGGAAGGGGAGGGGATGCGCTTCTGGGAGGAGCATTACGGTACCTGGGCGGCTGGCTCTCTGCATTGGCTTTCCCTCTCGCGGGCAGGTGGCGGGAGCCTTTGCCTTCGCCTTTGGAGGAGGAGGAGGAGAGGAGCAGGGTCTTTAGGGGCTCGGAGGAAAAGCCGGGGTCTGGACAGCCCCGCAACTCCGGCTCCCTGCTGCCTCTCCCGCAGCTCTTGCGGGAAGTTTCTCTTTGCTGCAAGGGAAGGAAGGAAGGAAGGAAGGAAGGAAGGAAGGAAGGAAGGAAGGAAGGAAGGAAGGAAGGAAGGAAGCGGTCCCTTGGGGCTGGCAGGGCCAATGGCTGCCCGGCTAAGGGGATCCCATGGCCCGACCTTGCAGAAGCGCATCCTTTCCCCTCTCTCTCTTCAGGGTGACCAGCCGTCCTCCTTTTCCCGGACGCGCCCTCCTTCCCCACCTTCTCTCCAGAAGGAATGTCCAAAGGTCCTTACTCCCATTGGAAGAAGCAGGGACTAATAAGTGTGTCTCTTTGGGGCGTTGAGTGGGTCCTGTCCTCCGTTTTCCCTTGACCGTCCTCCATGTCGAGGCAGGACTGTTTGGAGCTTTGGTTTTGGTCGTGTCCTCCATGCCAGCCTTCCTTCTGCCCAGGAGGAGTGTCAGAATGCCCTCCGTTTGGGGCAGGACCCCGAAGCAGGGATTGCCGCTTCTACGAAACAGGTTTTTTCCAGGATTGAGTGGGACACGTCCTCCGTTTTCCCTTGACTGTCCTCCATTTGGAGCAGGACGAAGAGACAAAGACTGATACTTCTAGGAGTGGCTTTGGAGGCCTCGGGGTGGCCATGTCCTCCATTTCCCCTTGACTGCCCTCCATTTGGAGCAGGACTCAGAAGCCGGGATTGGGAGAGAGCTCTAGGAGGAGGAGGAGTTTTGGTTTTTGCGGTGTCCTCCATTTCCACCTTCTGCCCAGGAGGAGTTCCAAGATGTCCTCCATTCTGAGCAGGACTACGAAGCAGGAGGGGTCCGCAGTTTGAGGAGTGGGGTTCGGAGCTTTGAGCAGGTCCTGTCCTCCATTCTCCTTGGACCGTCCTCCATTTCGCGGTGCCTTCTCCTCCCTCCCTCCCTCCGCCGGAGCCCTTGGGGCTGTTTTTCCTTCCTCCGGCTTTGCACCGGGGGAGGCGTCGCTGCTGCAGCCTCGGGCGGCTTGATCTGTGGGGACGGCAGGCCTCCTCCTCCTCGTCTTCCTTGGCCCCACCGCCGGGGATGGAGGTGCCGGTGCCGGGGCTCTGCGGGGAGCTCCCTTTGGCCCCCGACCTGAAGGAGCTGGAGAGCAAAGTGGGGCAGCGCCCGCCGGAGGGTCTGCTCCGATGGCTGCGGGAGGACCCCACGGCCCACCTCCTCCGGAGCAGCCCGGCCAAGGGGCTCCGCCAGGGCCGCCTCGGGGAGAAGATCAAGGCCCTCAAGCTGGAGCTGGTGAGTCCCTTTGGAAGCACGCCCTGAAAAACTCCCTCTTCTCCCTCCGAAGAACTGGGAGGGTCCCCAAGAGGTCATCCAGTCCGACCCTCCCCTGCTGCTAGTGCGGCAAACCCAGAGCATAGACCGGGGTAGGCAACCTTTCCCCTTTAAGGGCCGAGGGACTTCAGCTCCCAGAATCCCAGGAGCTATTGGCCAACCTGGGACTATTGGCCAACATGGCCGAGGCTTCTGGGAGCTGAAGTCCCTCGGCCCTTAAAGGGGAAAGGTTGCCTACCCCTGGCATAGACTCCTCTTCTAAAAGAAGGGTTAGAAGGGACCCCAGGGGCCAACCCCCCTTCCCCCAAATAAAATAGATACTTGCACTTTTTTTTTTTTTTGCATCTGTTCTTTCAGACGACCCTTTACAAAGTA
>CM034706.1:199800091-199811744 GCA_020142125.1 Phrynosoma platyrhinos | reverse complement strand
TCCTCCTCTGGACACGTTCCAGTTTTTCAACACTCTTTTAGAATTGTAGTACCCAGAACTGGACACAGTATTCCAGGTGGGGCCTGACCAAAGCAAAATAGAGCATCACTATTACTTCCCTTGATTTAGATACTATACTCCTAGATACTTGTCACACGTAGTCTCATTAAGCCAGGTGTCCCCCATCTTAAATCTATGCATTTCATTGTTGTTGTTGTTTTGCCCTAAATGCAGTATCTTACATTTTTCCGTGTTGAAATTCATTTTGTTAGCTTTGGTTCAGCTTTCTAATCCATTAAAGTCATTTTGAATTTTCATCCTGTCCTCTGGGGTATTAGCTATTCCTCCTAATTTGGTGTCATCTGAAAATTTGAGAAGCATGCTCCCTATTCTTTCATCCAAGTCATTGATAAAGATATTGAATAGCACTGGCCCCGGGACAGAATCCTGTGGCACTCCACTGGTCACTTCTCTCCAGGATGAAGAGGAGCCATTGCTGAGCAGCCTTTGGGTTCAGTCAGTCAACCATTTCTAATCCACCTAACAGTTGTATTGTCTAGCCCACATTTTACTATCTTGTTTACAAGAATATCATGGGGGACCTTGTCAAAAAGCCTTACTGAAATCAAGATATGCTATATCTACTGCATTCCCTTCATCTGCCAAGTAATTTTATCAACAAAGGAGATCAGATTAGTTGTTTTTGAGAAACCCTGTTGAGTTTTAGTGATTATGACATTCCCTTCTAAATGTTCACAGAACTGTTCTAGAATCTTTCCCAGTATTGATGTCAGACTAACTGGGCGATAGTTGTTGGGATCCCCCTTTTTCCCCTTTTTGAAGATGGGGACAATGTTTACCCTCCTCCAGTCTGCTGGGACTTCTCCTGTTCTCCAGGAGTTCTCAAAGATGATTGCCAGTGGCTATGAGATTGCATTTGCCAGTTCTTTTAATTCCTTAATTATCTCTGTAGTTAAGTATATATAAACTTATGCTACATAGAGGATGATACAGGATTCCTGCCAATGTTTCCAACTCTGACTCAGTATGGTTTGGATCAGGGGTAGGCAACCTTTCACCTTTAAGGGCCGAGGGACTTCAGCTCCCAGAATCCCAGGAGCTATTGGCCAATATGGGACTATTGGCCAACATGGCTAAGGCTTCTGGGAGCTGAAGTCCCTCGGCCCTTAAAGGGGAAAGGTTGCCTACCCCTGGTTTGGATTAAGGTTAACGTTGCCATTAGCTGGTTTGTGCTAGTGAATTTACCTGTTGAAATAAAACTGTGAGATTGAACTGAAAACCTTATAGTCAAAAACGTGTGTGTGGAAGAACCTGAATGAATGGAAATACTTTCTCCTTATTGTTGCATTGACTGTATTACATTTTATTCACTCTTCTCTGTCTAGTAAATTGACTCATAGAATTTCAATATATTCTTACTCCTTTAGTTTCAGTTGAATTTTTTGAAGAAGTAAGTGATATAAAATCTGTTTTTAAAATGCACATAGACATTGCAGTTACTTCTCTGTTGTGGATGATAACTGTGATGAGGTAATACAGACTGTCAAAGAGATAGGCGATAGTGCAACTGGGTAGAAGAAAGATATATAGGAGGGAGGGAGGGGTAGAGAGTAGATGTAACAAAGGAAAGGAGAAAGTTTAGATGAATCTAATGGTTTAGATTCCAAGAATAGGAGTAGCCAAGCAGTATAGAAAAGTGTGGACTTATTAAAATAGGATTAAGGGCCCTTATCAGTTCGTGTGTCTGTAATTTATTGGGATTCAAGAAGGCACAGAGAGGCCATATTATAACCAACACTTCTGCATTCTAGACCTTTTAGCTCAGAAAATGGGGAATATGAGAATGCAGAATGCACCTATGATGGTAGATGTTTTCTTGGCAGTGGGGTAGTGACTTAAATAATTTCCCAATCACATACATGATAGCTATACTCTCTCTTCTTTTCCTTTCAATAATCTAATTCCTCCTTCTTTCCCTTTCTTACAATGCTGCATTAAAATATGCATCACCTTTAGTAATGCCAGTTTGCCTGTCATTGACTCCTATCATTTCCAAGCACTGCTTCTTGTGAATAGAAGGAATTTATCTTATAGATCTTGGGAAGAGATGGGGACACACCTGACCGAGGGTAGCCTGTTGGCAGGAACCACCTCAGATAGTCAACATTATCACTATTGTTGTTTATATCCATATTATTAGAGAGGTTTGATGCTCCCTTTTAGAAGTAGACTGTTTTGCTCACTGCTCTAGAAAAAAAAGTCACTCCAGCTCATCTCCCAGAATGTTATCTATTCAATATTTCCTGATCCCCATGTTGTATCTCTTTCTTCTTCCATAGGCCTACCTCAGAGCAATTGATATCAAGATTCTGCAGCAGCTAGTAGCTGTGAATGAGGGCATTGAGGCCGTGAAGTGGCTACTAGAGGAGAGAGGGATGCTGACCAGCCGCTGCAGCAGTCTCACCAGCAGCCAGTACAGCTTGGTAGAGAGTCAAGAGACATCCCGGCGGGGCAGCTGGAACAGCCTTCAGGATCCTAATGACAAGTTGGACAGTATCTCTATTGGCAGCTATTTGGATACCCTGGCTGATGATATGGATGAATATGGGCAAGGGTCTTCCATCGAACCCATAATGTCATCTACTCCAGGCAGGCCACTGGCTAGAGCTGAGTTGGAAAGTTCAAAGACTGACCTAGATAGAACTCTTCCTGCTAAGAAAGACAAAGAACAGGAGAAAAGCAAAACCTACCTTGAGAGGGTCCCTGGCTTGGTTAAAAGCCAAAGTGAGCCAAACAGACCTACCAGGCAGTCACCACCAATGGCTAATGGGCTTTTGGGTAGACAAGTCTCAGGGTTGGAGCAGGGCACTGAGGTTAAATTCCCTTCGTCAGCTACAGAACAGTCAAGCAAAGGCAGTTCAACAGGAAAATTCTCTAGGAATAACAAAACTGACATGGAGAACTGCATGCTCAACAGCAGGAGGCACTTGGAGTATGACGCCCACTGGCAGTGGGTTCAGTCTCAAGATGATGTGACGTTCTTGTAGTATTCAAGGCCAAGAGGTCTAGGCTAACAATTGCAGGCTCAGGGCTTCAAGTCACTAGTCCAGGGGTTGGCAACCCTTCCTTACCTGGTGCCGGCCCCTTGCAGAGGGCCCTTCTGGCGGGGGGGGGGGGGGGGGAATGGCAGTGCACGCACTCATGCGCAGCGCGCGTGACCCCCAACACTGCGCACACTGCCACCACTGCCTCCACACATGTTGCAGCATGTTGTTTGCCAAAATGGAGTACTGCACATGCGCAAACGAGTCGCGGCTGCCATTTTGGCAAACAAAACGGTGGCCAAAACGTGTGGTGGTGGTGGCGGGCGGTGGCGGCAGGGGTCGGCGGGGGCCGGTAAGTGGGGGTCAGCGGGCCGTATGCGGCCCATTGGCCGTAGGTTGCCGACCCCTGCACTAGTCACTAGCACTGTGGGTTGCAAGCTCTACTTTTCTTGCCTAAATTGTTGATTTTCAGGGGCCTACTCTGATGGACAAAAGATATGTATACAGACAGATTGCATCAGTTTTCCTTGACATTAGCCTTCCACCCAATAATAATTGTGTCTCAAGTGAATCCTCTCCTTTGAAGGAACTATTGGTTTGCTGTCACTGTATCTGTCAGTCTTATGCAATTAGAGAATAACTTCCAAAGTTTCTGTGGGAGCTGTGCGGTGGTCATACATTGCACATCTATGTGAGAGCTACAGGCTACCTTTTGGCAAAGCATGTTTACCTTAATAGCAGCTGAGATATTATTGCAACCAATGTTTTCATGGGGAGAAGTGTTTGTCTATATCTGTTCATACTGAGTATTATTCAGGGCTTTGGGTTGAATGCAGGGTCATGTATTTGACATTATTTCCCTTTTCATCTGTTCCATTATTCACTTTAAGGGGGGTTATATCCCTTTGCTTAATATTTCAGTCCTGGGTTTAAAGAAGGAGTAGACTAAAATTATTTCAACAATGAAATCCACAAATTAATTTGACACCATACTCACCATGTTAAGTATCCTCACAAGGACAAGCATGGTGAGTCCTGGCCTGTTTTTTTCCTAAGCTTGGAGCTGAGGACAGTGTGAGTGAATGTGAATGTATGTGCAAGTGTGTTTGTGTGTGTGTGTCTACATATTATTGTCATAGTGTCCAGAACGCTATTGAAGTTTTATGAATGGGCAAACTCCCCATGGAAAGTGGGATTTTTGTCTGATATGGGATGCCTTCTTTCAGGTCAAAGTTGCAGCAGTAGAGTTGTGCATATGGCACTGCTGTGCATGAGAATGCATATATATAGCACGTATACCTGTGGATGTGTGTGTAGTTTCAGTATGCATTCAGTTGTTCAAGTTGCAACACTCTACAATACAATTCAATACAAGAGCTGCATAGCACAATGAGTGTGTAAATCCATGTGTGGAGACTGATACTACATAACCCCATTGTAGGGTCTTGGACAGTGCATATAAAGATTCCTAGAAGAGGTTTGGGGCATATTCATGTTGTGCTGTATTTCTCAGGCATCTCAAATGATGCAGAAGTGCATTGTATATGTGGAGATGTTATTCCACCCAGTGTTAAGAAGGTTGAGGAGAGACCTGGAGATCATTTATGTTATGGTACATGTTGAGGGTGTGTGCAAAGTGTCGTGGAAAGGAGGAGATGAGCTCCAGGTTTCTTCTTGAAAGAACCTTGGAAAAAATTATTTGTTTGGACAATGATTCTCAGGGTAGCCCAATCAGCAAGGCCACTCTCTATATTGGAGCCATTGTCTAAATAAGTAACTTCCCCAAGCTCACATTCTTTGATCTCACCATATACTTCAGATGTGCCCTGACTATCTCTGAAGTTAAATTTTGATAGAGTCAGGATCATGCCTCTCACCAGTACAGACGTAGAATCTTCAGAAATTTGGAAGCATTTGGGGAAGGGCAAAATCTCATTTTCACCTTTTACACATGCACGCACACACACACACACACACACACACACACACACACACACACACACACACAAACACACACATTTTTTAGAAACACTGGAAAATGCAACATTAGCACCCTTTACAGATTGAGAGTCAATCTTTTATTTGGGAAACATAAAATGCATTATATATAACTTAGTTTGGCCTAAAACTACCATGTTTCATATATTAAAAGCTGTTAACATGTACCTCAAAGGTACCACAAATGTATGTTGACCTATGATAGCTTCACATGCCTAATGTCATATTTTTGTGCCTGTTAAAGCCATAGCCCTTTTAAAAGATTGGTGCAAAAACATCTATAGCTGTAGGGACTGTGTTACTCTTCTACCCTTGTACAAAATATTTGAGCTTTCTGAAGTAAATTAAGGCATGCCTGGGAAGACATGGAAGGATTCTGAATTGATGTTGGCCTGTTTTACACTGGCATTTACAGTACTTTTATACTACTTTAACTGCCCGACTGCACCCTTATTTCATCCCTCATGAAATGACAAATCCCAGGATTGCATAACATGGCAGCTAAATTGTGTATGAACATGCTGTAATTGTGTAATATGAAAGAGATGGTTAAGTATCCTCTCCCATGTGTGTGAATAAACCATTGAAGTTTGTCAATAAATTCTTCATCTGAAAGCAACCTCAAACTCAGAGGTGTTACAGAATAACTCTAACAGTACTTTGGAGTAGGTTTATACAACTGACACATTTAAGAATGCTCAAACCAAGACTAGACTACTTTCTGTTCTTGGCCCTCATTTCCTTTTTAAGTACAAGTGAATGAAAATGAGAATGAGAATGTAGTCCTTTAACTGTAACTTGCATCTACACTGCAGAATTAATGCAGTTTGACACCACTTTAATTGCCATGTCTGAATGCTATGGAATTCTGAGATTTGTTTTTTGTGAGCTATTTAACCTTCTCTGTCAGAGCGCTCTGGTGCCACAACAGACTACAAATCCCAGGATTCCATAGGATGGCGTTAAAGCAGTGTCAAACTGCATTACTTTTGCAGTGTGGCATCAGCTTTAGTTTGTCTGTGGTTTATGGTTCAGAGCAGAAAAACAATCAGATTCTCACATTTCAATATGCTATAAAGAAGTCTGTCAGTTTATCTCAGTTCAGGAAAGAGGATGAAAGCACACACACAGAGAATTGTAGAACTAGTGCGTATATAGCTATATGTCTGTATAGAGAGAGAATATGCACACATACATACATGTGTACAGACTGGTTATTAGGAAGGTACTCTGATTTCGTGTGACTCAAGGCCAAATTAGAGATCATGTTAATTGCCTGGTCGCAATTAATACAGTCAGTTTTAGCAGTGGAGTGTGAGATCATGACTGCAGCAGATGGAGAGGGGATGCTCTATTTTCCTTGCACGCTATAGTATTGAACCCCTCTGCAACCTATTTCCTTCCTGTAGGGAATAGCAACTTTAAGGAGGGGTGGCTTTTACTATGAGTGTGACACAGTTCTCACAAGCTTGACTGCATCCCCACCCTGATGGCTGCTACCTGAATAGTAATAAAATATTAATTAAAAAATAGGCAAATTAATTGCCTAATGACATCACATCCACGGTGGCCTTTTTTCCTTCTGAATGTTCCTTTAGTGGCCTATTATGGTTTGTCGTAATTTGTGACACAAATAATGTCATTTTGAATATTTGAAGAGATAAATTCAAAAGTGATTGTTGCAATGGTGGCTGCTCTCTGTGACTCATGTCACATTACCTTGCAGTGTTGTATCAACCCTTAAATCTTCTTTTATTTATGCTGACATGCTGGCATGTGGGTTTGAGAGGACACCGTGTGTAGCAGTAGTGTGGGGCCAGTGTCAGTCATGTGAAGAGTATGAGTAGACTCCACAAGCAATATTGTGTGATACCTCTGTCCTGCTGATTTTCAATACACAGTCATGTTTCAACAATATGATAAAACTCTTTGCTTCTTTCCTTCAGCAATAAGTTTCTTTGAACTCAGTGATTCTTTGCAACATCCAGTATTTGCATCTTGTTTCTTATTTTACTTTTATGAACTTGTATTTGTTAGCCTCTTTCCTCTGGATTGCCACCCATGGCCTTATGGGATATCAAATGATTTTGCACTAGGAGGAAAGATACCCCCTAATGTTTTTCAGTTAAATGTTAAGAAAAAGATACCTCCACATTGCTTCCTCTGTTATATGGTATAGCCCAGTGTAAAAATAGTAATAAAAAATGGCTGGTGATGTACAAGCTAAGATCAGTTGAGGAATTTTCCAAGTTTGTTCTACAAAATGAAAATCAAAAGCAAGCCCTGTGGGGGTGGGCTTGGCTCTGGAGGGCATTTTGTTCAGGACCCTATCACATCTTGCATTGGCTCTGTAGAGGAGGTAAATTGGGCTCATAATGTGAAGTTAGCTTAGAAGTGAGTCTGACTAGGTTTACAGCTTTATCCTTCAAAACCTTGGAGAAATCTAGCTAATTTGTTCAGAAGGAAGAACTCCAATAACATCTTTTATGTGCTGAACATCAGCTTGTGGTGAACTGCCTTGAATCTCATACTCTGTTCACATAGTAATAACAATTGTAGTTTTAAAAACATAAAGATGTTAGTCTTTTTATTATTTTTTCACCCTTGTGGCAAATATAAATGTGGGATATTCCAGTACTTTAGCCCTGCAGGATTTGCACTTAGAAGAGGGAAATGAGGTTTGTAACTGATGAATTCCTACAGAGCCTAGAAAGAGACATCTGCCACCCTTCACTCTCTCTCTTTCTTTTGGGAGGCGGCGTCAGATAGAATTGCTCTCTTGAGATTGCTTCTTTTAAAACCACAAGTACAGTTGCTCATAAAAACAAGATGTTCCAAGGGATAATGAGAATCGTATTATCAAATAAAAATTTCCAGTTGTAATTTCTATGACATATCCTTTCTTTCCTATATATGCATGATCATTTGCAGATGAAGTCTGGAGATATTAAAGCCAGTGAATTATCTGGCACCTCCTCTTCATTTCAGATTCAAAAATATCTTCTCCATACAATCAAAAGTCATACTGCACTGCAATGCCATGAAGTTCAATAAGGGATGAAAAATACCTGTCAATACAACCTGACCTTCCACTCTTGCATGCATTTCATGCATAAATACATGACTGTGTGTCTGTTGTTCAAATGACTGATCTAGCTCTTCCTAACCTTGCCATACTGTACTAGCCACCTCATTGCTCACAAATACTGCACATGGACTTCAGTTCAGATGTACATTAGACAAACAACCTCCTCCTCCTTGCTTTTCATTCATTCTATCAATCATTTATGTTCCACCTTTTCCTGAAAAGTGGGACTCTAGGTGGCTTATGGAATAAAATCAGATACAAATAAAACCGCATATAGCAAAAGACAAACACAAAGTTAAAATAGCAGCAAACTGCCTATAGAAATTAAAACCATGCAAAACTTTAGTTTAAATGCATAGATTAAAAACAGTAGAGCATTAAAGCAAATAAGCTATTTTATAAAACAATCTGTACTCAAATGCCTGATGGAACAGTAAACAATGGCAATGTGGAAGCCCGCCTAGCCACCCAAGGAAAGATACTCTCTAGTGCCTGAGCCACCACAGACTCCTGTATTCCTGCCAAACATCCCTGCAAAAGTGGCAAGGCTGAGAGGAGTACCTTTTCCAAAGATCTTAGAGCTTGGGCAGGCTCACATGGGATTTGTTTTTGAATTTGCAGTCTTCCCCACACCAACAAAGTGTTATTTTAGTTCTATTTAAATTATAGGGATTATTTCTAGGTTTGTGCTTATACATATATATTGGCACATGCAAAAAAAATTCCAAGCCACCCATCTTGTTGCGGGAGGGGGAATGTATAAATTGATATGTATAAATTGTACACTCTTACAATATGGAAACACAAGAGAAGGACAAAATAATCACACACTCCTGAGAATCCACATGTTCCTAGCATGTCCACCTTAATACCAGTAGCTGGCAAGAAAGCTGAATGCCTTCAGGGTGCCTTCTGGCAATCCTTATGACCCACAGGCATGGGCATTCCTTGGGAACAGCCTTGTGGTTCCTAGTCTTCAAAAGCAACACACATTGTTACAAAAAGTTTATCCATTCAAGCAGTCAGTTCCTTGATTTTCCTCTTGCTTCAGTGTTTTCTGTACTAAAAATAATTCCACCCACATATCCCTGGGGGAAGAAAAATGAATTCCTAGTTAAATGAACACTGAAGTAGTGCTGGATGTTTTTCTATACAGGATGGAGCAGGATATTCCTCCCAGGGGCCAGTTCCTAAACAGCTGGAGTCTAGGAACAGAAGAAAGAGCTCTCACAGCCTTGCCTGGGAGGAAGAACAAGGCCATATTCCTCTGAGTATTATCATGGTCTCCTGGATTGTTGATGGGAAAGCACAATCCTTCCTTCCTACTTCCCACTTTGTTAAGTTACTGCTGCAGACAGACATGAGATGAATGGGTCTTCCCATAATAGCTTCCCAGCTTGGAAAGAAACAGCCAGATTTCTTCAAAATACTGACAAGGCAAACATTGGGATGCATCTGGTGGAATATAATATTCAGTAGTCACAACTTCTATTGCTGTCTTGTGTATGTTCATTATTGATGCTGTTGACAAAAACAAAATCTTTCAGAAACCTCTGGGTCAGAAACGTCCATTGGGAAGTGTAGGAAATGTTTGAAATCTCCAAGAGGGGGATCTGTGACTAGGTGAAAGCTGAACATGTTCCAGGGGTCTGGGGTGTTTCCTGACCTCAGAACCTACTGTGGGGATACACCAGCCCTAGAAGTGAATGTGTGAGTGGAAATCAGAACTGGAAGTAGATGGACATCCCTTTCCAGTTTCGTTCATGGGATGGGGGACTCTTGTTTTAATGAAAAATGTCTGCTCCTGGAGGCTTCCAGCAGCAGAAATGGACATTTTTTGGAGTGATAGGTAGGGCGAGAGGGGCCCATCAGTTTGTAAAAATGACATTAGGGTACATTTTATGTTAGAACATACCTTTCTTTTACAGATGAAAACTGGGATGCATGTGGCCAAGCAACATCAGAGTGTGGTCAAGATGGCAAAAGTTATTAAAAAGTTACTAGGAAGAACACACAAGCTAAAATAAAAAAAGGCTGCAGTAGTCTACTTTTGCCTGCATCTACTAGAAAGGGTCAGATTTCTCCCTCTTCTCTCCTCTCCTCTCCATGCTATTAATTAAGCACAAACTATTTTTGAACTTTGACTTCAGTCATCTGTAACTGAAGTAAGCTAAGGGCAAAGGAGGAAAAATGGCAAAGCAAAGACCAAGTGGGGAATTTTAAAAGCAGCTGGAAAAAATGGGAGGACAGAGGATTAACTGGGATTGCCTCTGCCAAATTGGGGGGGGGGGAGTATGTTAAAATGGCACTGGGGTAAAACTCCATGCTCAGAAGCCTAGCTCACCATCTATACTGGAGGGGATAAAGTGTGACTCTCCAGATGTGGTGGGGCCACAGCTCCCTGATGCTGGATGATAATCCTACCGAGGCCAATGTTGAGAAATGATAGGAGTTGCATTCTAGCAACATCTGAAGGCCTGCTCTTTAAATACCACTGTTGTACAGGAACACATCACCATGTAGGTTCCAAAAGAAGGCATGGAAGAAAGGATGCTACCCACCTCCCAGAATATCCAAAGTCCTATCAAAACAAGAACCCAAACAAACTGCCAAAGTCAGACAGTCATGGGACATGTGCAGGCTCTTGCACATTATCCAGTTAGAGCACTATGTTTCCACTTTAACTGCCATGACTGCATGTTATGGAATTCTGGGTCATCATTTGGGGAGGCACTAAAGCTCTCTGGCTGAGAATTCTAAATGCCCCTCCCCAAATTGCAAATCCAGGATTTCATAGGATGGAGCCATGGGAATTAAAATGGAAGCATAGTGCTATAATAGTGTAGAGTAGAGACAGAGTCAACTTTAGTGCTGACCAACATATGTCAATAGATATGGAAAACAAAACGATGGTCAACAGATTGGAAAAGATCAATATACACCCCCATCCACAAAAAGGGAGACACAAGAGAATGCAGCAACTATAGGACCATAGCACTGATCTCCCATGCAAGCAAAATTATGCTAAAAATTCTGCAACATGGACTCCAACCTTACATGGTGAGAGAAATCCCAGAGATCCAAGTGTGGTTCAGGAAAGGAAGAGGCACTAGGGATCACATTGCAAACATATGATGGTTAATGGAGAGCACCAGGGAATTCCAAAAGAAAATTGGCATGTGCTTTATAGACTATAGCAAAGCTGACTGCATAGATAATGAAAGGCTATGGAATGCCCTTAAAGACATGGGAGTGCCATCACAGTTTATAGTTCTGATGAGGAATCTGTACTTGGGACAAGAGGCTACTGTCAGAACAGAACATGGAGAAACAGAATGGCTCCCAATTGGCAAAGGGGACACACAGGGCTGCATCCTCTAACTCTATCTGTTCAACTTGTATGCAGAATATATTATAAGAAAGGCAGGCTTGGACACAGAAGAAGGAGGAATGGAAATAGGAGGAAGGGATATCAACAATCTAAGGTATGCAGATGACACCA
>CM034706.1:199780434-199792524 GCA_020142125.1 Phrynosoma platyrhinos | reverse complement strand
TGTGGGCAAACCTTTTGCCAAGGGAATAAGCCTGCCGCCTCTTCAGCTTTGAGGATTTCTGTGGGGTTGTCCTTTTTGCCTTGGAGAGCAGCCACTTGCTAGCCTAGGTCCTCTTGCTCTGGGATGAGCTGAGAAGCAAGGCGCCCCAAATTGGGGTCTGACTCACTGGAGGGGTCCCCCTTTCTCCCGCTTTGTGGTGTGCCTTCAAGTCACTTCCGACTTAGGGTGACCCTAAATCGGTGAACCTATCGTGGGGTTTTCTTGGCAAGTTGCTTCAGAAGGGGTTTGCCATTGCCATCCCCTGAGGCTGAGAGAGTGTGACCCGCCCGAGGTCATCCAGTGGGTTTCATGGCTGAGCAGGGATTCTGTCCCACTTCCCCCTCAAAATAGGGACAAAGAGCAGCTTACAAATTAAAACAACCCCACCCAATCCTTTTCCCTTCCTCAGCCTCCCCCTCGTCTTTTCGACTCTGCAGTCACTCTTTAGGTTGAGGGAAATGCACCTGTTTGCTCAACTACCAGACAGGAAATTTTAGAAAGAGAAAAGTGGAGAAGCTCATGTCTGCCTGGCATGTTGTCACCCAAGCAAACCAGGAAGTAAAAGCAGCCCCACAGAACCATGGGAAAACCGGGAAAAAGCTTTAAAGGAGATTTGTGTGAATTTGAATTTCACACTATAGTAAATGTGCAATTACTTTAAAAGTGCAAATGCATTTCCTCTAAACTCCCGAAAATAAAAAGATCTCGGATAACACCACTTTGTGACCACTTTAATGTCAGTTTCTGTGCAACGTCGTGTGAAATCGTTAGGCGTAAGTGCGCTTTTTTTTTTGGATTTGTGTGGGATAACCTATAGATTTCCCCTGTGTGATAATGTCCTATGAAAGGATTGGCTAGAGCAGAATTTTACTCTGCCAACTCAAGTTTTGTTTATTGTAGTTTTTCTGTGGACATTCTGCTGCAACCCAACAGCAAAAATCTGTATTTCTCCAGCCCACCTTCACCATCACCCCAATGCCAGTGCTTCCAAAAAATTCCCAGCTAGACTAGACAGAAGATGATTAGGAGTGACTGGGTGGATGTAAAAATGACTTTCATTGTCAGTGGCTTTGTTAACTGAATGCCTGTGCATCTGTTTCGCTAATATTGCGGATGGTGACTGCTGGCAGGAATAGAGGCAAAATGGTGCCATTGAGAAGGTCAGCATGTAGGGGGAGAGGATCCCAAAGTCTATGGAAACACAATCTATCTATATCACTATATCTACAGAGAGATTAAACTGTCAACATTCTGAAGATCAAAAACCTTAGCAATGACAACTCAGTCGATTTTTCAGTAGCCACTCACAGACTGTCTCATGCCAATTGAAAAAGAAGGGCTGGGGGCACAGGAGTGGAATGCCCCAACTGGTGGGCAGAGCTGCTAGGAATTCTCTGGAGCACTTTTATTAGCAGGTGAGAATATGTGGCAACATTACACTGCAGACCCCATTCATTCCTTGTACTATAAATGTTGATCCAATGGCCTTCAGGGAACTTAATTACTTAGGATTGCTTACCTTAATTACTTTGGACTAGAGCCAGGCCATTGATCCATCTTGCCCAGTTATCATCTACAGTGACTAACTGTAACTCTCACACCAAGATATCAGGGACTGAACCAACATCTTTCTGCATGCAAGGCAAGTGCTCTACCACTGAGCTTTAGCTCATCTCTCTTAGTTCTTTCTATTTTTGAATTAAGACTACTTGCACGCTGAACAGTGGTTGAAGTCCCTAGCTATATTAATTCTTGGGCAAACAGTTTATTCACAATGTGAAACTAATCCAGGATAAATCTGGGTTAAATCTCCATTGTTCACACGCATCTTGAATGTACCAGATTAAGTTGGGGGGGGGGCTGCCACCCCCCCCTTAATCCAGGATAATCGTTAGCGGGGTTTTCCCCAAGTTTTTTTTAAAGATCCACATTATTGGTGGTGTGAAGAACTGATGCGAATAGACCCGGAATAAAATGCTGCATGCCTTGAACATATTCTGAGTGCATTTGCATTGTTGACTCCATCTTTATTTGAATGCTTGCACGTGTGAGCAACTGTACTTGCAGAGATGCATGTAAGTGCAGTTCCACAGTGTGAATAGCAAACCTGGAATGTGTGAGTGAGATTATTTGCATCATTGCACTAAAAAAATGATGAATGACCCCAGAGTCTTATTTGATTTGAAAATTCTTAAAATAAACAAGGAGAAAGCAAAGAGTCTGCCTCTTCCCCCAAATGACGGTCTCCTGTTCTTTAGAACTTCTCCCATAACTCCAAGAGACAATATATTTTCTCATCCTAGTGCTTTACCATTCTCAAAATTTTGGGTAGCCCCTATCTTGCGTTCCTGTGAAACCATTAATGTTTCCAGCAGGAGGGGTTCTCCTCACTCCCATAAGGGACAAACCTTTTTCACAGGGCTCTGACATTAAGGACGTTATCACATGTGGGCCAGAAAGCGATAATAAAGTGGAAATAAGGCATTCTGAAAATAAATGGAAAATAAACCTTGATTCTGCAAATGGCTTTCACACGTAATTACCTTAATTGCGAATGTACAGTAAGCGCATTTAACGTTCACACAAGTGAGAAAAGCCCGTAAATGTATTAGAAATGAGCTTCTTGCACATGCGCAGATAGAGGAATGCTCGCTGGAACAATGGGAAAAGCAGGGAAATGCTCCCAAATTCGCATTTGCTTTTCACATTACGGTAAATGCGAAATTACCTTAATTTCGCATTTGCATTTCCTCCAAACAACCGAATTTCAAAAGATCTCGGTTAACACCAGTTTCTGTCTACTTTCCGTCCAGTTCCTGTGCAACGTCGTGTGAAAACGCGGGGAACAAATCCAGTTTTTGTTTGGGATTTGTGTGGATTAACCAGCAGATTTGCCCCCGTGTGATAACGTCCTAAGTCAGGTTTTACGCTCATAGCTCAGAGGGCATCCAAAGACAGGGAAATGTTCCATGACTCTCTAGAAATGGGGTCTAGCATTGTCAAGATTCATTATGTACTGACACTGGCAAGTCTTTATTATGTTTTTGAGAACACTGAAAGCAATTTTAAACAACATCAACATTCACTGATTTAAAAACTCCAGTCCAGTCCAAAAACAACTCACTCCCATTTGAATGCAAATCTGGGAATTAACTGCAAAAATAAGTCGATCAGCTTTGCTTTAAAGTATGTATTTGTACACATCGCTGCAAGAAGACATCACAGTATTTCTGAAATATGCTCTTTCTCTGTGTGCAAATGTATAAGTGGTGAATGTGCTGTGGTTGTATGCCTTCAAGTGTGCCTTAGGTGGCTCTAAGGCAAATCTATCACAGGGTTTTCTTGGCAAGATTTATTCAGATTAAGTTTGCCCTTGCCTTCCTCTGAGGCCAAGAGAGTATGACTTACCCATGCTCGCCCAACAGGTTTCCATGGCTCAGCAGGGATTTGAACCCTGGTCTCCAGAATTCTAGTCCCTGCTCAAACCACTACACCAAATGTTTGACCTATGCTAATTCTGCATGAAAAGAAGTGACATAAGCTGCTGTTCAGACAAAGGCCCAGTTACAGTACAGTCAGCCTTCCTTATTCACATACTCTTTATCCATGGATTCACAGCTTGAAAATATATATATCAATATATATATATACCAAATCAAACCAATACACACACACACACATTTCTCAAATCAAACCTTTATTTTGCCATTTTATATAAGGGACACTGTTTTACTATGCTGCTGTATTTAATGGGACTTGAGCATCCATTGATTTTGGTATCCATAAGGGGTCCTGGAACCAAACTCCATTTCTGGACTGCCAGTCTCATCATTTCTCATCCTTGGTTAAGCTGGCAAGGGTGATGGGAGCTGCAGTCCAACAACTTGTGGAGGTCCACACGTTCCTCACCTAAAGGGTCTAAGCATTTTTGCAAAAGTCAGTGTGAGGCTTTTGTATCTCCTGCAAGGTTTCTAAACACATGGAGGGAGCCCTTTGCATTTATGTAAATATGAACAGGAATAGGACACCTTCCTGTTTGAATTAATTTATGATGATTTGCCATCTCCAGTGCATGTACGTTCAGTACCTACAAGTACCAAATATATGAATTCACTTGAAACCCATGAACAACACAGGAATGGCTGTCTCAGTTTATGAGTTTATGTGCTCTAATCTCTACATTATTACAGTAATGAAGAAATAAGAGATTTATCACAGTATAATCCCTGAATTTATTTGTGCTGAGGTTAGGGATGTAAATCTTCTTGCATACAAAAATTGCAAATAATGTCAACAGCTTTCTCACTGCTGGATGATTCTGTTTTTTTTTTTTTCTTTTTCATTTTTTATGTGCATTTTCTATCATTTTTTGCATTAGGGGATTTTTCTGAAAAAAAAATCATTTGTACAAAAGTTTGGGTTTTTTGCAAAAGAAATCTTTTTGTGAAAAAAATGGTATATCATGTGCAAAACATATGCTTTTCTCAAGATTTTTTTTTTTTTGCAGACACCCAAAAGTTTTTGTCATGCAAATGATCCCTCCCCTCAAAGTCTTCAACTGTGAAAAATCTTACATCATTTGTCCATTTTCTTGATGGGGTGCCTTGGTAGGTCAACACACCCATCCTCAGGGAGAAATTTTGCTCCCTGAAGGTGATCTCCTGTCCACCAAAAAAAGTTTCTTTAATTTCTGAATAATGTTATAATATTTCTAGTTATATATTCATCTTTGTTGAAGAAAAGATAGAACATCATCTGTGCTGGACCATCTGAAACTGAAATCCCATTGACTTAGGCTGCATCAACACTGAAGAATTAATGGCAACACTCTAACTACCATAGCTCAATGCTATGAATTCTGGGATTTGTAGTTTTGTGAGATGTTTAGTCTTCTCTGTCTGAGAGTTCTGGTGCCACAACAAACTACAAATCTCAGGATTCCATAGGATGGAACCATGACAGTTAAAGCAGTGCAAGTCTGCATTAATTCTGCAGTGTGGCAGCAGCTATAGATCCAACATCCTTCCATGTAAACATACATAGGATTGCACTAAAAAGTGTAAGCTTGGGTGGGCAAAGTCCAAATGTCATTGCAGCTCCCAAAATTCCTCACAACTGGCGATGTTGGCTAAGGCTGATGGGAGTTGCAGTCTAACAACATCTGGAGAACCCTTAGTGTAAGCTAAACTATGTATCAGGAAACCTCCAGCTCAAATCTCACCTCAGCTGCAATGTCCTTAGGTAGCCTTAAGCAAGCTGCTATTTTTCAGGAACAGCCCCTTGCTAAAAGGATTAGCCACAGGGTTTTTAAGACATGAAATGTTTTCTATAAATGTTGAGTCCTGCCAGGAAGACAATTCCCCAAAATGTGTTCCCTCATTTAAAAAAAATGGTTAATCATCTGGATCTCATCTTCATCACCTCATCCAGCTTGAGTATTTAATGGGTGCATATAAACTTTGACAGCAGAGAGAAAAGGGAGACATTTTCAGTCTCTGGACCTGAATTCCCTCTTAGTGAATTCACAGCTGCCTGCTATATTTAGTCTCTGACCCACATAGATACTGTCCCTTCTTACTATGATGGGTTTACATGAGGCCTTCAATGACACTGAACAATCCGGTGACACAAAAACAACCAAGCAACCATGCCGCCTCTTTTTTTATGGGATAATTTTTTTGTGGGATGGTTCAAGCTGCAGAGTACAAGGAAGGGATTAACCACACATGCTGAATTGTTCAGCTAGGATATTTTTGAACTTGGGAACAATTCATGTGGGCACCCAAATTATCTCCACTTCTGAACAATCTATTCTTGCCCTGGTGGCTTCCTTGAGCTTACATTTTATTCATTCAGATACAGAGAACATGAACACCACTGACAAATATTGAAGCTGAGTTTTCTTTAAAAGGTAGAAAAAGAGAGATGATTATACTAATACTAACGTTTATGTTTTGTTACATTAAATATAAATGTATATCATGTTAATAATAACTGATGTTATCCACTTCTGGTGCTATTCAAAGTCTCATACAAAGCTGTGGAATGATGTGGTTTTACTCCTGAACAGAAATGACCTGGCACAACATATTCCATATATTTGTCATTAACTTCTTTCTGGAACCACAAACATTGTGATTGTAAGCAATGCTCCTTTCTCAAGAATGAATTCATTATTTTGCAAGTTATCTTTTGTCTATGGAAAAATGATAATCAATATAAATGAATAGAAATGAGATGCTGTTCCTTGCCTGCAGGGTCAAATTCAAGCAGCCTAAGGTCCAGGCCATCTGATTTGACACAGTTTATTGGTTAGGAAAGGAAAAACTTTGGAAAGCCAGATTGCTGCAGTGGCCAGGAGTGCCTTTGCCCAGCTTCATCTGGTTGCTAGCTAAGCCCTTTCATGGGTAAGGCAGATCTCACCACAGTGGTTCACACTGAAAAAGAGGTTACCTCGATTGTACACCAAAGCAGCTATAGTGTTTTGGTCTTTCTATAGACGTTCCTGAATTTTGGAGACATGTTAACTCACTCACAATTGAATAAGTCCTGCCAATTTAAAGAGCGGTAGCTCCACAGGTTTTGTGCTAGCCATCATTAAATTTATTTTTTTAAATGAACTATTTAAAGGATATACAGCCAGCGGAGTGCTCAATCCTGCTTGTTCATGCTGTCTTCTGCAGTGTATTGTCCGTGTTATATTCCTCCTGCCTGCCTTCTAAGATGTTGTAGGTTCTGGTCCTGGATCAAGCATGCACAGTTTTGCACCTTCTTTCTGTCCTAGCAGTTGTTAAGCCCTAGGGTTGCTGCTGTACAGATATTTCCTGTGGGAAGGGAAGGAAGCGGGAAGCAACTCAAAGGAAGATGCGGCTCAATTCACTTGTGAGAGGGAAAGAAATGGAGGAAAATCCAAGATAGAGTTAATCCTCATTTATCTTTCCCTCAGAGCCAAGGCCAAGGCCCACCATCTCCATCAAACTGCCTCCCCCTGCTGCTTGTAGACAGCAGCAATGGCAAACCCTTGGGGCTTGACAACTGCTAGGAGGGAGGTTTGGGTCAGGGTGCAAAGTATTAGAGACTAGCCCCCTACAACCCATCCAAAAACAGATATGTGCATACATAACCCACACTTATGTGTGCGTAAATCATTAACACAATTCCAGCCTAGGTTTGTAAACATAGCTGACACTTTCATAGACACAGTGTATGGGAAAAGAGGGGGAAAAAATAAAGAGGAGAGGGGGAAAGGAAACCTTCCTAGTATTGAAAGTCTTATCTAGGAGTATCCCTAAGGTTGTGAGTTTAATTCTATCGTAGTTTAATATAGTTTTAAGGGGTGGGAGGGCTAGGGTGTGGGATGGAGGAATGTTTTAACTGTTGTCTTTTTAACCTTGTACGCCACCCCGATTGCCGTGCAGAAGGGCGGGTTACAAATAAAAATTTATTATTATTATTATTATTAGTTACAGCAAGAAGTAAATGGACATAAATAAAATCCTCCACTGAGACACAACAAAGCAAAGCAAGGCTGGCACTAGTTAGACAACGAGGTAGGAGATTTACCAAGAAAATCTCTCAACAAAAGCACAAATCAGCTGGGGGAAACCAAATATGTGCATATCTCACACAGTCTCACTCCCCACCTCCAGTGGTATATTTGGAGAGTGTTGCTCCAGATTGAAAACTGAAGCTACCGTATTACTGAGCAGAATCAGGCTCTCCCCTTTCCTCATTGCTCCACTCTTATGTTTTCCTGATCTGATGTTATTGGAGACACATTGTCTGCCTACCCACTACCTTGGATCCAAAATGCTTTGGACCAAGCTCATCTTCTCTTTGGATCTCAATCAAGTTGATCTAACCTGCTTTCTACCTGATCAGAATCAGTCCAAATTGCCTGATTTGTTTCAGAATTCTGGGATTTTCCCAAAGCAGTTGCATACCCCTGACATAGAAAATCAGAACAGCTTAACTGTTGATTAAGTAGCAATGGAGTATTAGTTATCTTTCTAACCTTCATTCCTCTGTTTGTGAAATCTCATAGGAATTATAATGATCATGCAAGACTAGCATGAAGATTAGCTGGATATGATAAGTGCTTTGCATAATAAGACATCAGCAAGTGATAAAGAATCGCTGTGTTGTCAGGTGAATTCCACTGAAGCAAATCATTGAAGGAAAGCTATTGGTGCCCTATATACATAAATTTCTGGTTCCTTGTCTCATACTAACATTCACTGCAACAATAAAACTTAATGCAATTGTATAGTCCAGAAATCCATCTTAAATGGATGGAATTATGGTTCTCTGCCCTCCCCTCAATGATTAAATGAATACAGACTTTCAAATGTTGTCTTTGTGAGTTTCCTAGAGTCAGGATGATAATCTGTTTGAGCCTCCTCACCCTTTTTATTCCTCTAAAGGGGTCAATAAGATAAATGCCTTGTCTAGTAATGCCTGTTTTCCTCCCAAGAGAAATGTATCAACCCACTCTCTCCATGGTATTAAGACTAAACAGATTCTCTTTTGCTTCCTTTGCATCTTTTCAGCATGCTAAGAGTTCACTTGGTAATCTCTAGCAGGTTTTGTGAGAAAAGCAAGGGCAAGCTCTGCCTGAGGCATAATACCTTTTGAAGGAAGCTCTTGTGGGAGACAGATACACAAAATGTAAAAACAATTTCTGATTAGTTGCTCTGAGTGAATGCCAATATCTGCTTCTTACTTAAGATACATAAAGAATGGTGTGCAGGTGGGTGTGAATGTCTGTCTGTCTGTCTTTCTCTCTGTGTGTGTTTTGAGGGAGGAGAAGAATGGTAGTTAATGGTTTCCATCTCAGTGGGACAAATCTATTCTGAGTTTTAAAGACTCACATCTCCAAAACAGGTTCAGCACCTTAGATAGTTTTCCTGGACTAAAGCCCAGTATTTATTTCCCACCCTACTGAAATGGGGTCTGCTACTAGTCGCCACTGGTGGTGAATCCCAGGCCCTGAAGCTGAATCTGGCTTTCCTGGGGCCGATGTCTGTCATGCTCTCTTTGCTTCAACACCATCAGTTTCTGGCTCCCCAACTTCTCTGTATTGATTTATCTATTGTAAAATAGTGAAATCCCAATCTTTCTAAGATTTAGCTTCTGGTAGGAAGAAATTTAATCTGAAATATATTGGTAGTTTTGGTCCCATCCTTTCTTACCCTTGCCCCCACTTTCCATTGCAATGTGGCCTTTGGGAACTTCTCTGGATTTGGCCCTTGGAGTGAAAGAGTTTCCCACCCTTCTTCCAAAATACAGTTGCATGAGGAAACTTTCCAAGAGCATCTCTGCAGTCAAATAGTGGCCATCTGGGTTGGAGAGGGAAGAAGAGAGGTCATCATCTGTCATTCATTGTGCAACCTAGGAAAACTGTTGTATGGCAGAATACTGGACACCTCCTTGCACAATGAAAAAACAAAACAAAAACCCAAAATAACTATACTAGCACAACCCCTAATTTAGTGGCTGGTAATTTAGTGGCACAAGTGCAACCTAGACAATAAAGAAATAGAAATAGTAAAAGAATTCCCATACCTGGGATCAGACATTGATACAAATGGGGACTGCAGTCAGGAAATCAGAAGAAGACTAAGAATGGGGAGGCTATGAAAGAACTAGAAAAGATTCTAAAATGCAAAGATATACAACTCAGCACAAAAGTTAGACTCATACAAGCCATCTCATTCCCTATTACCATGGATGGATGTGAGAGCTGGACGGTTAAGAAAGATGATAAGAAGAAAATCAATGCATTTGAGATGTGGTGCTGGAGAAGAGGGCTGAGGATCCCATGGACAGCCCAAAGGACAAACAAGTGAGTCCGAGAGTAGAGCGAGCTGGAAACCTTCCTGGAAGCCAAGATGACCAAATTGAGACTGTCATACTTCGGACGTATCATGAGAAGGGAGGACTTTGGGAAAAAAAGTAATTCTGGGGAAGGTGGAGGGAAAAAGGAAGAGAGGAAGGCCACATGCCAGATGGATGGACTCTATTAAGCAGATCATGGGTATGAAGGGGTTGCAGGAATTAAGCAGAGCAGTGGAGGACAGAGGGTGTTGGAGATGTCTCATCCACAGGGTCGCCATCAGTCGAGATTGACTTGAGGGCAGTTAACAGCAACAACAACAAAAGGAGAACAATGGGCACCTGGGCAGCAGCTAGCTGCACTCCTATAGGTAGAAAAAAAATTAGCAGTTTTCCCTTGCTTGGATTTCCAGAAAGTACACTGCCCTTTTTTACCAGCTGCCCCACAACCCCAGCCACTAAATAGCATCTGAGGAGATAGATTCAAATCTGGGAAAGCTCATGCTACAAACTTCTTTCTTTCAGTTAGTCTCAAAGGTGCTACAAGATCCCTTTGCACACATAAGTACATGCACCTTTTGTAGCAGTTGTAGGTGGGAGAAGCATTCCAAAAGAAGCTAATGGATAGATCCTTTCACACTGGCTTATAAAAGAATGTGTACATGTTACGTTACATGCATGTATGCACCAACAGGAATCCAGCCATTGTCTTCATTTATGCCTAAATAGACCAAATTATCCTTGATAAATTTGAGTTCAACTGTTTTGTGCCAGAATCATCTCCTAAAATTCCATTTTGGAGGTGAGCGTCAGCAAGTAACAAGTAAGCTGAATCAGTAGGGGGTGATAGACAGCAAGGAGGACCCAGGTATCTTTCCCCTCTTCTAAATCTAAGTAACTACTTGTGGATATCAAAATCACTGTTCTGAGGCTTGACTTCCTTCCTGTGTGTGTGTGTTTTGCAAAAGGTCAGTTGTTGTTGTTAACTGTCCTTGAGTTGAATCTGACTCATGGTTGCCCCATGAATGAAACACCTCCTGGTCCCCCTGTCCTCAACTGTTCTCAGGTCCTGCAAACTCAGACCCATATCCCCCCATAAATGAGTCCATCCATCTGGCATGTGGTCTTCCTCTCTTTCTACTACTCTCTACCTTTCCCAGCATTATTGTCTTTTCTAATTATTGCCTTCTCGTGCTATGGCCAATGTACAACAGACCCAAATTGATTATCTTGGCTTCTAGGGAGATTTCAGGCTTGATCTATTAAAGGACCCATTTGTTTGTCTTTTTGGTCATCCATGATATCCTCAGCACTCTTCTCCAGCACCACATCTCAAATGAGTTGATTTTCTTTCTCACTTTCTTCATTGTCCAGCTCTCACATCACATGGTGATGGTGAATACAATGGTTTGAACTATTTTAACTTAAGTGCTCAGTTATATATCTTTACTCTTTAGGATTTTTTCTAGTTCTTTTGTAGCTGCTTTTCCCATTCCTAGTCTTCTTCTGATCTCTTGACTGCAGTCTCCGTCCTGATTGATGTTTGATCCAAGTATGGGAACTCTTTAACTGTTTCAATTTCCTCATTGTCTAGGCTGAATTTATGTAGATTCTCTGTGGTCATTATTTTGGGTCAGTTAGTTCTCCTTTTAATGGAAAAGCCAGACACATGTTTCTATAATGGCTCCTAGCACACTAGTACTCATGAAAACCTCTAGTGCCATTGATAAAGCACATTACAGTTTTTCTTCTCATTTATCTCATAAAATATAGTGTAGGTTTCTTCTACTAGTTACCTGTTCTCAAAGTATTTACTTTTATCCATAGACACTAATTCAGTACCAAAACCAAAGCCTGCCTTCTTCTGAGGCTAAGAGAGTATGACTTGTCCAATATCACCTAGTGGGTTCTCATTGCTGAGTGAGGATTTGAACCCTAGTCTCCTGGAGTCCTAGTCCTAGTTCACACTTCCATCTTTACACCATGCTGACCAGTATAAATATCATATGGTATGTTTAACCTGGAGAAGAGAAGGTTAAGAGGTGATATGATAGCCTTGTTTAAATTATTTGAAGGGATGTAATATTGAGGATGGAGCAAGTTTTTTTTCTTATTACCATGCTTACTGCCTTCAAAAAGGCAGTGAAGACGGATCTCTTCTGGCAGGCCTCCTGGAATAACATCTGCCCTAGGGAGATGAGCTTTCAGCTTCCATTT